>JAVGWX010000015.1:19131210-19173710 GCA_036924085.1 Ariolimax columbianus | reverse complement strand
TCGTCCATCACAAGTGATGAAGACCACTCTCTTTGTTCAGCCGTGTGGACAGTCGTATCTCTTGCTGTGTTGATAGTTCGTCCATCACAAGTGATGAAGACCACTCTCTTTGTTCAGCCGTGTGGACAGTCGTATCTCTTGCTGTGTTGATAGTTCGTCCATCACAAGTGATGAAGACCACTCTCTTTGTTCAGCCGTGTGGACAGTCGTATCTGCTGCTGTGTCCGCTGAAATGGGTGACTTGCGCGGAGATTTGGATTAAAGTGAGGAAGAAACTGCGCTTTTTGTCAACCTCACTCACAGAGCCTAAGCTACCTTTTGCCAGTGGCAAGACATTCATCGAGACGACTGGAGATAGCATAGGATGCAGATTTTGTCTCAGGGTTACCACCGAAGCCTTTCCGTAAACATGTAACACGCAGGGTAGAAAGGTGGGAAGGCATCTAACGCAGTTTGTCGTGCCTTTTCGATAACCACAAGAGGTCGTATGGACAACACTCAGCGTGTGAGTGAGTCTGGCATCTCTCCCTAGCTGTATTCAGCTCATCATAGTAGCATCTAAAATTCCCACACGCCAAATTCGTGAAGTTGAACCGGCAGAACTAACCCGTGAAACACGACAGAGGTATAACTGGTTTAAGCGTAGTTCCATTCACTGATTCAGCCGGCGTCCAGACCAGGATAAACGGATGGAAGAAATCACAAAAAAAGAACGAAATAACAAGTCCCGACGGAAAACAACACCACGTTTCCGTGAACACAAGTGTAAGTCGTCGACTAGTGTGAATTCCAGGCAAATCCGTGGTCTGGCGGCATCCATAATGATCCAAAACAGTAGAGAAATGTAGACTCGCAGCCAGTTATGGCGCCATCTTTGCCAGATAAGTACGATGACAAGTCAGTAAATATGTCACAATTGCCTATTTTTTTAAACTGAAATGAGATACGAACTTGAAACCCGTTTATTATTGCCGGTACATTATCCCTTATTTCTCATCATAATTTCTTCCCAACATTGGTAAACTTATCCAATCGTTGTATCAGTGCCTCCAAAGCCGGTGTTTTTCTGTCTCAGCCACAGTTTAACTCACGTTCAACCCATTCATTATTCTCAAAACGTCCGCCCGCCACGATTGGGAGGAGGGGTGGGGGAGTCAAGCATTATGACGTAGGCTAAACTATGTGAACACCCATTTGCAGTTGCTACCATGTCTATTGTTACTCGCCTGTCAGTTGAAATCATTTTCTCAACCAGCCAAGCGAAGCGCTTCTGTTGCACTCTGAGCAGAACGAACGGAATTGACTTCATTAGCAATTTTGAATCGTCCTTGAGAATAGTTATTGACCTTCATCGCTTTATGAAAAAAAAACAAATGCCCACAATGAGTAGGTTACTCCTTTGTAGGCCCTGAAAAGGTCGTTAAGTGGTGGGTTGCAGAAGCTATCCTCACATCCCGAGCGTGCTGGTGAAGGCGGAACGGGGTCCTTCAGGCGGTTGTGTCATGCTTGGCTTCATCTGTTTGTCGCTAACTACTACGGGGATCACGTCAGCCCTCACCTTGTTAGCCAGACTATTGTCCTCGACAACAGCCCGTTTCCAGGACGACCAACGAGGAGGTCAGGTGAGGGACTTGTCCAGTATATTTCTCCTGACCCTGGCTAACATTCTCTGATCAGTATATTTCTCCTGACCCTGGCTAACATTCTCTGATCAGTATATTTCTCCTGACCCTGGCTAACATTCTCTGATCAGTATATTTCTCCTGACCCTGGCTAACATTCTCTGATCAGTATATTTCTCCTGACCCTGGCTAACATTCTCTGATCAGTATATTTCTCCTGACCCTGGCTAACATTCTCTGATCAGTATATTTCTCCTGACCCTGGCTAACATTCTCTGATCAGTATATTTCTCCTGACCCTGGCTAACATTCTCTGATCAGTATATTTCTCCTGACCCTGGCTAACATTCTCTGATCAGTATATTTCTCCTGACCCTGGCTAACATTCTCTGATCAGTATATTTCTCCTGACCCTGGCTAACATTCTCTGATCAGTATATTTCTCCTGACCCTGGCTAACATTCTCTGATCAGTATATTTCTCCTGACCCTGGCTAACATTCTCTGATCAGTATATTTCTCCTGACCCTGGCTAACATTCTCTGATCAGTATATTTCTCCTGACCCTGGCTAACATTCTCTGATCAGTATATTTCTCCTGACCCTGGCTAACATTCTCTGATCAGTATATTTCTCCTGACCCTGGCTAACATTCTCTGATCAGTATATTTCTCCTGACCCTGGCTAACATTCTCTGATCAGTATATTTCTCCTGACCCTGGCTAACATTCTCTGATCAGTATATTTCTCCTGACCCTGGCTAACATTCTCTGATCAGTATATTTCTCCTGACCCTGGCTAACATTCTCTGATCAGTATATTTCTCCTGACCCTGGCTAACATTCTCTGATCAGTATATTTCTCCTGACCCTGGCTAACATTCTCTGATCAATATATTTCTCCTGACCCTGGCTAACATTCTCTGATCAGTGTGTTTTGCCTGACCAGACGTTAGTCTCATCGTACCAAACAAACACGTAAACAAGAAACATTTCCTTTTGAATAGCCCTTGCAGAAAGTATCTAAAACGCAAAACAATGTGCTGTTCTTTGGTTGTAATCTGTAATGCGTACGTGCATATGACACCCAGCGTCTGCTACCTACAGTAATCACAAAGGTGAATGTTGCTGCCACCTAATTACGCGTTCACAAACTACCAACTACATTTTTTTAAAGTTAATTCGTATCTGTTTGTGACCTACTTACTGACTAACATCAAAAAATGAAATAAAAATTAATTATTCAAAATCGCAGACAGGCCATCATTATTTAAATAACTTCATTCCACAAGTTTGGATGGACAAATCAAATTGAAATAAAACACAAAAAGGATGCAAATCGAATCCATTTCTTCCCCCTGTTGGAAAGTTCCCAGTGGAATCCATTTTATTTTCAAAAATCAACCGGTGCTTCTATACATTTTTACACCACGTTCATTTTGTCACGGCAAAATAATTTTCGCTGACACCGGTAACAATAAATTCAGAATTTTATCTTCAATTTGGTTTCAATGATAGAATATATCAAGCGAAGGATGTGAGGGGATCATATTTGTCATGAATACAAACAGAAGAAAAACAGCAGAAGATTAAATTGTGAAGAGCACACTACACTTCTTTTTATAGATTTCTCACTCATTATCTCTTTCTATCTCTCTCTTTCTCTCTCTTTCTCTCTCTCTCTCTCTATATATATATATATATATATATATATATATATATATATATATATATATATATATATATATAAAGTTGACCAGTTGACATTCATCGCGGACTACAGGCAGGGTATGGCAACACAAGTGTGACGAACGCAAGCTCCGGCGACGGTTCACCCGAACTGCTGCATCAATTTTGGCGATGACATCTTCTAACGTAATATTTGCCTGACCTGGTCTCGGAAGATCTTTCGTTAACTCACGTCCTTCCTTAAACACCGTTGTCCAGTTCTTCACTGTTGTCGTTGACACACTTTTGTCCCCATAGACTGTCTGCATTCTGAGCTGAATGTCAACATCCTTCAGCTGTTTGAAACCGAATCACCGCTCGCTGATCAACTCTGGACGGATTCCAAATCACACTCGTTATGTTTTCAACGGTCCGTTGAGGAAACTATGAGTCCGAGGATAATGGAATTTTGCAAATTTGACGGTTGGTATGTGCTGTGTACACCATAAGTGACGTCATCATGCGCATATATATATTCTGTTCTGTTTCTAAGAATCGACTTCACTGCACTCCGGGCATACTGATAGGTACTCAGTCTTTCTCTGTTCTGGACGAATGGTGTAGATATTCATGATTCCTGTAGCTCGATGGTGGTACACGTCTGTGCTGTCATCTCTTTCCTCGAAATCGTTCAAACTTCGCTCAATATCAATCATCTTCTTCTTCTTCTTCTGCGTACACAGTCAGACAGTAACCATTATTTTTTCGAAAAAAGCGGCGGTCATCCTGAGGCTCTCGCCACTGCCATAGAGCTTGTCTTGCAGTTCCACTGGTAATGGCCACATCTGCTCTCTCTGATCCTCGTATGTCGGGCAGTTCTGCAGCAGATGTTCAGTGGTCATTTTACCAGTACCGCACGGGCATTCGTCGGTACACCCTATCTTCAATTTGTTGAATAGGTGGTACCTCAGTCTGTTGTGGCCAGTGCGAAGTCTGAAGACAACGACCTGCTCTCTTCGGTTCAACTGGTAATAGGCATCGTTTTTGGTGTAACCAGAATGTTCGGTTTCCCATTTGGTCATGTATCTGGCTTTGATAAGCCGTTTTGACTCTTCGTACGTCATACTGGTATCTATTTGTGGTAGTCTTGCACCTTCTTTTGCCAGTCTGTCTGCCTCCTCGTTGCCTTGGATGTTGCAGTGTGACGGAACCCACTGTACCACTACCCTTTTTGGTGCGGACTGCTGGCACAGTTTGCAGAGTGCTGCTCTTAAGTCATTAAGCTCAGTGTTTTTAGCGCTGTGACTACGGCGAGAGCATCTGTCAGCAGGACTATATGGCTCTCATTTTCACTGTGTGTCACCATTTCTTCCACTGCCGCCCTCAGTGCCTCTGCCTCCGCTCTGAAATTGCTTGTGTACTTACCAGTAGCGAATGACAGTGTTATTTTTCTGCCATTTGGTAGGTTCAGGAATGCTCCTGCCCCTCCGTTCTGTGTAGTGTTTGTTACAGAACTGTCGGTGTATGCATGTATCAATCATCTAAAGTCTTTGAATTGCAGATTCATCTGTTCCGATATGGTTATCAAACAGACGGTCATTGATATACTTCAGAATATCACTACTATCATACCTAGTGTATCGATAAGTGGTGCTTGTGAAACCAGTATGTTAACTCTTTTGTTGAGCCCCGGGATGATCAATGCTTCAGATCCACTATCCCCTCCAGGTTTGTTGCCTCTACAGCTGCCATCCACTCATACCTTAACCAGCTCTTTTGTACCTTCCGAAGCAAGGATTGGGGGGGGGGGGGGGTTTTTAAACGATGACTGTCACTGTTAAAGAGCTCCCAAATACCCATCTCAGAGTTGCAGTCACTGCTTCCATTCTCGCACTGGAGGTTTCTGTTCTGTATGCCCCGCTCTGCTCACCGGCGATCAGCAATATCACTATAGCCAAGAAGTCTCAACTAGATATCTCACTGAGTAACACCTTTCAATTCGTGCGTTAGTTTACTCTTGCAAACTGACTTCACTGTAAACTAACTGAGAATGCCGTCCTTTCTGACAAAGGCCAAACAAAGTTAACAGCTGCATGTATGAATGTGACAGCGGCCTTCTGAAGTTATCTCTTCCTCAGTGATTTTTTACGGTCGTTTCGGATTTTGCTTTATGATGCCTATTACTTAATAAAGTCACAATTTGGTTACAGGGACCGAAGACGAATGCAGAGAATAGTAATACTGTAATCTGCTAATTACTTACGAGGTAGCTTCAAAAAGTTCCCGGAATTAGTGGATTGTATAGAAATAAGCTACAATAGAATTATCTGCACTACTTTTCCTTGAAAGTAGTTCCCTTCGGCAACTACGCACTTTTGCCAACGTGTACAGCTGCTGGGGATTTCGTGGCGAAGTGGTTAAGCCGTCGGCCTCATGATCAGGTGGTATGGGTTCGACTCAGAACTCCGCCGTCTTTTTCACGGGTGCTTGATGTCCCCTGCATCTCGTAGTCGTTCCCTAGTCATCTTGTCCTTGACTTGCCACTAGGCTCGGGCGGCACGAGACGAGAGAGTGAGGATAAAAAGTAGCGCAGTTAATCCTTACTAAAAATAGCGCTAGCAAAATAAATTATGCCATTTACAGTCTACGATAGACGGCGGCCTTCACCTTTGCCTTTGATACAGCTGCTGGAAACATTCGTGGACACCATTCTTTGACACCTCTCTCAGCTGTCTTGCCACATTGTTAATAACGTCCTCAGCACCCTTGAATCGCTGTCCTTTCAGTGCCGATATGGCTTGGCTTGGCTTCGTTAATTCTCAATCTCCCGCTACCAAACCCTAAAAGGGCTTAAGTCGTAGAATGTAGTCCAGAAAACGGAATGCGTTGTGTCGTAGTTTACAGCTTGACTGCGATATTTGCACCTTTTGGTCCTTCTTCTTCTTCATCGTACGCTGTTTACAGCGATATACGTTGCATTGTTTTATTTTGTTAAGCCTGTGGCTCAGTGCATCCGATTTCAACAGGCGTTTCTGTAGGGATGCCCTCCTTAGCCTTTGCCTGTCCCCAGTCTATCTGCAAGGCAGCAGTTGTTTTTGGTCAGAGTTGTCTCTCTTAGGGAAGTTGTCATGTAGGACTATCGAGTCTTCCCCACTCGTGTCTATAGGGTTTGGCAATAATATGATATGATGGACTATGTACTAGTTTGTACTATCCCGGAAGAGAGGCAGTCCAGTGTGACTGTGTCTCAGGATCGTCACGTCCTGCCAGAAACGTAGCATATGCATGTGAGTGAGGTATCTCTTTGCTCCCTTTATTTTCTCGGCTCATCTGCAGTGATGGCACGCCTAGCATTCCCCGCCACCTGAGAGGTTGTCACAATAGGCCAGAGGTGCAATGTCCGCTGGACTGCATCTCTTCTGCGTCCATTGGGATGACTGAAAGCAGACAGAGGCAAAGAGCGAGGCAGGAGTGCATTTCACCAGGTGCATTTCTGCGGCTCGACCGGGCCGGGCTGAGACGCGAGCCCCAGATTCCAACCATATCGTAGCCTCCCATCACAGCGGTGCTGAGATTTGGGGGGGGGGGGATTCTGGCTTAGAGGTGTTCGGCCGTAGTCCCTCAGATGGTAGCTTCGCACCATTGGCTTATCAGCCAAGCACGTGGACCAAATGTCAGCGACCTGCGATTCCTCTCGAAGGGCCTTTTGGTCCAACACATCCGACTTCAGCAAGCATTTTTTAGTACCGGGTTAGCATTCCCTCTTCGATCACTTCTTCTTAGCCAGTCTGCCCTGCTGTAGCATGTTATCCAGGATCACCGCGTGGAGGTGTAGAAGAGTCTTGGCAGCTCTGTTTTGCTGGCCCTGACGCTAGCAGTCAGCTATGGGTCGCTCACCACTGCAGCTCCTGCGCTGCTCAGCATCTTGATCCCTGTAGAAGAGTCTTGGCAGCTCTGTTTTGCTGGCCCTGACGCTAGCAGTCAGCTATGGGTCGCTCACCACTGCAGCTCATGCGCTGCTCAGCATCTTGATCCCAAGTGCCGATTTCAGTCGAGGGAACAAGAACAAAAATCAGCCGTGGCCTGGTCGGGAGAATATGGAGGATGTTCCAAGGTAATCACAATGTGCTTTGCGAGGTACTGCTTCACCAGTACGGATTGATGTTCTGGCGCGTTGTCATGCAGCATAATCCAACAGTGTTTTCTTCATTTTTGTAGTCGGTTTCTTCTGATTGCATCTCTTAGACGACGCAGGATATCAACGTACATTTCCTTGTTAACCGTTTGGCCTTCAGGAATGAAATCATGGTAGACAATACTAAGCCTTCTGTCAGCACACACGACGTTTCAAGCACGCTCAATGTGTCCATTGTTGATTGAGGTTGACGGTCGTCCACTGCGTGCATCATCGTCGACACTAACACGACCTTCACGGAAACACTTGTGTTACTCAAATACCTGCAGTGGGGACATTGACAGTCAATAGAATTGACATTATAAAGTTGGACAATGACCGTTTTTTTGGATGATAACAATGCTGTCGATAAAACATTATTGCACAGATTTCAAGATTTTGAAATCATACGTGTGTCCAGCAGAGGGGTGTGCTTGAGAGGACGGAGCATGAGTGTGTATAACAAGCGAGCTACATAAATCATCAGTATAGTGGAGGTAGTAGAATGCCAGGGCTTCGGTACACACTTCGAACCCTTTAGTGTTACTTAAAGTGTGAAGCAGGGATGTGTTC
The DNA here is from genome assembly GCA_036924085.1 of Ariolimax columbianus. Taxonomy (NCBI): domain Eukaryota; kingdom Metazoa; phylum Mollusca; class Gastropoda; order Stylommatophora; family Arionidae; genus Ariolimax; species Ariolimax columbianus. The sequence goes on along the minus strand of JAVGWX010000015.1, from coordinate 19,165,675 downwards.
TGTGTTTTGAATATGATGTTTTCTGCCATGCTGTGGAATACCTACAGCGATTGCGGAGTTGGAGTTGGGCTTCATTGCCACACTGAGGGCGGGCTATTCAATCCGAAACGGTTCAAGTCCACAAAGAAATATCCACAAGGTAACCATAGGTGATTGTCTTTATCCAGATGATTGTGCCTTCTGTTTGTAAGAATCGACGTCACTGCACTCCGGGCATACCCATAGGGGCTCAGTCTCTTTCATCAAATGGTGTAAGATATGGATGCTGATGGTCCCTGTAGCTCGCTAGTTGTACACTCTCCTGCGCCCCACTCCGCTCGAACCTCGTTTAATGTCGAAACGTTGTAGTCTGTGGATTGCTCCTTCATCTATTGCGGTGTCCTCATCCAGCAAGTGGTCATTGATTGATTTCAAAATGACACTTTTATCCATCACTAATGTGTCCATGATGGGAGCTTGTGAAGCCATTATGTCAGCTCTTTCATTGGCCTGAACCCCGGCATGAGCAGGACAGTAGATCCAGGTCAACGCCTGGAGGTTTAAGGCCTCAACAGCAGCTATCCACTCGTGCCTAAGCCACCCCTTCTGTACTTCTGAAGTGCGGCTTGCGCGTCCGATTGTGCCTTCAATTCCAATACTGATGAGGTTGCCCTGAATCCATGGATTGGTTCGCCATAGCTTGTGTAAACTTCGGCCTCAACATCTCTATCGCAAAGACAGAGGTTCTACATCAACCGGCTCCAGATATGGCCTCTTCAGAACCAAGGTGCACGGTCACTGTCTAAAAAATGTAAACAGATTTACGTATCTTGATGGTACTCTATCTCAGGTTGTCTGTATAGAGGATGAAGTGAATACAAGAAAAGTAAGGACTAGTCCGGCTTTCGGTAGAGTTCATGGTAAGATGTGGGATAGGTGAGGGATCAGGACTCAAACACAATTAAAGGTACGCTGCAGCTGTCCTACATACCTTCATAGGAGGGACTCATATAGATGAATGTGAGACCTGGACCGTCTATAATCGCCTTGTCCAGACATTAGACCACTTCCACGTGCAGTACCTGCGGAAACTGCTGAGGATAAGATGGCAGGACATGGTGCCAAATACAGACGTGTTAGCAGAATCGTGCAAGTCCATTACACACACCATGATATGTGCAGCACAGCAGAGATGAGCTGGCCATGTGGCACGCATGTCGGATCAACGTCTACCAAAAGAGCTGCTCTATGGTAAACTCAACAATGGCAAGAGAACAAGCGGTTAGCAGCGGGAAAAAGTACAGGACAGGTCAGATCAGGTCAGGTCATCCCGTAACCGGTGAGATCGTTGGGGCACACATGAAGACATCCTCACAACACCACGCCACCTGTCTCTGTCATATGCCGCTGTCTGTGACTCTTCTGGTCGGAGGTTGGTCCATTCTTGTATGTTGTCCTCCCATCTCTTTTTAGGACGTCCTCTTCGCCGTCTGCCATGCACTTTTCCACGGAGGATTGTATTTGCAAGAGCATTTGATCTCGATATGTGACCGTATCACTCGAGTTTCCTTCTTTTGATAGTTGCCAAGAGGTCTTCGAAAAGCCCTATTGCTGTTATAATTATATCTCGTATTTCCTCATTTGTAACTCGATCTTTGTACGTGACGTTTAAAAGTCTTCAGAAACATCTCATCTCCAAGGCCTGTATCCTTCGTTGAAGGTCAGCTGTAACTGTCCATGTCTCACAAGCATAGAGGAATATTGACGGTACAAGGACACGGTTAAGAAATGACTGATCCAAGACGATGACTGGGAAAGAATCGCCACCAATCGCATAGACTGGAGCAGAACTATTGTTGTGGGTAGTCAGAGAGACATGAGGCATCATGAATAAATTAGGTTATACAGAGACGATCGCTTCGCAAGATGGCTCACATCAACCCTTCTTCAACCCAGGTGATAGGGGTTTGTCCTATTTCCCTGTACTAAATGCGACAGACGATTCCGAACTCATATTGGTTTATTTAGCCATCTTCGAACTCATGAGAGCAGTGAATGTTTATAAAGAGGTCCTCATCTAATATCATGGACGAACAACACCATATTCTCCCAATGGATCTAATCCTCTATCAAAATATCGATATTTCTCACATTGGCTCTAATCATCTATCAAAACAAATTTGTGTGTCTCTCATAGCCTTTTTTGTTTGTTTGCTTTCGCCTTATTTCTCTATTCCCCAAGACGGTGTGCGCTGCACTGTGGTTTTTATTTTGCGCCTGTCGGCTCAGTGCATCCCACTCCCGCATTCTCATAGCCTTTAATCCTTAATCAAAACAAATCTATATGTCTCTCATAGCCTCTAATCCTCTAACAAAACAAATGTATGTGTCTCTCATAGCCTTTAACCTCTTTCAAAACAAATATATATGTCTCTCATGGCCTTTAACCTCTGTCAAAACAAATCTAAATGTCTCTCATATCCGTTAATCCTTAATCAAAACAAATCTAAATGTCTCTCATAGCCTTTAATCCTTAATCAAAACAAATGTATGTGTCTCTCATAGCCTTTAATCCTTAATCAAATCAAATCTATATGGCTCTCATAGCCTCTAATCCTCAATCAAAACAAATCTATATTTCTCCCATATCATCCATCCAATCATCTATCAAAATAAATCTATATTTCTCCCGTAGCCTTTAATCCTCTATCAAAAAAATTATATTTCTCTCATAGAGAAATCTATATTTCTCCCTTTGGATCTATCCAGACAAATCTATATTTCTCCAACAGACTCTAATCCCGTTTGAAGATTCTACTTTCTATATTTCTCCTACACTTCAATTTCATCTAATGATATCTCTATATGTTCTTCCATAGACGTAAACCCAATCTCAAGAAAACGGAATATGCCTCACATACTGTAATTTCAATCCAAATAACGATGGGACTCTCGTGTACTAATCCTGATTCAACAAAACTCTAAATTTCTCCCGTAGACCTCTAATCCCTTAATCCCTTCATATGGAAACTTTCGCCGCCCCCCGTGGCTTCTAATCCCTTCAGACGATACTAAGTCCACATGATACCCCATTTAGACCATTGAATCAGCCGGATAACTGCATTACCCATAATCCCTTCCATCCTAAATTAATACTCGCCAGGAAATATAGTCCCCCCTGCCAGATTTTTTCTGCTTCCTGTCCCATCCACTTCCGCTTTCACTTGTTATCTCCGCACCAACATTCGCTTAGAATTGGTAAAAATCATTTTACCCGCTTTGTTTCTCTTTTTCTCCATCTTTTTCGTCTCTCTTTTCATTCTTTGGGGCTTTCATTTTTTCTTCAACAGATATTGTTTTACCTTAGCACTCTCTCTTCCTCCTCCCACACCCCCCCCCCCCCAACCCCACCCCACACCTCTCTCTGTCTGTCTCTCGTTTTTCTGACTTTATTTTGCTATGCCCATTCTTCTCTCTATCTTTTTGCCTCTCCTTTCTCCATTGCTCTTACTTTCTCTCACCGTCTCCGTCTCCTCCTTTCTCTCGCTAGTTTCTCCTTTCTCTATGTTCCCCTTTGTGCGACTCAAGTTAACAATGTTCATTATTTACCACTACCTCTCTCCCTCTCTCTCTCTCTCTCTCTCTCTCTCTCTCTCTCTCTCTTTCGTTTTATTATCTTTCCCTTATTCTTTCATTTACTCCAACAAATCTATTTTACCATCTGGTGCATGTCATTCGCTTACTCCCATATGCTCTGTCTCTCTCTTTCTCTCACTCTCTCTCTCTTTCTTAACGTGTTTTCCCAATTAGTGCCACTATTCTATTCCAGTTATTTTCTCAAATCTCTCTATCTCTCTCTCTCTGTGTGTGTGTGTGTCTCTTGCTATGTGCTTTTCCTATGAATCTTCTTACGTTTATTCAATTATCAATTACCGTCTGTCCATCACTTATTATCTCGTCTCTTTCTCTCTCTCTCTCTCTCTATCAGTTCATTATATCTAGCTGCTCCATCTTCCCTTTCTTCCTCTATCCCACTACTATCTATCTCATTTCTCTTTGAATCGCCTTTCCTTCTGTCCCACTTCCCCTCTATCTATTCTCTATCTCATTTCTTCTTCAATCTTCTTTCTCTCATTCACACTTCTACCTCAATCAATTCTCCCTGCATCGCATGGATCCCCTAATCTCCCTTCTATCATTGCATCCTCAATCAATTCTCTATGTATCTCATTTCTCCCTCAATCAATTCTCTATGTATCTCATTTCTCCCTCAATCAATTCTCTATGTATCTCATTTCTCCCTCAATCAATTCTCTATGTATCTCATTTCTCCCTCAATCAATTCTCTATGTATCTCATTTCTCCCTCAATCAATTCTCTATGTATCTCATTTCTCCCTCAATCAATTCTCTATGTATCTCATTTCTTCCTCAATCGTCCTTCTCTCTTTCCAATTTCTCTCTTTCCGATTTTTCTCTTTCCGATTTCTCCCTCAATCAATTCTCTATGTATCTCATTTCTTCCTCAATCGTCCTTCTCTCTTTCCAATTTCTCTCTTTCCGATTTCTCTCTTTCCGATTTCTCCCTCAATCAATTCTCTATGTATCTCATTTCTTCCTCAATCGTCCTTCTCTCTTTCCAATTTCTCTCTTTCCGATTTCTCTCTTTCCGATTTCTCCCTCAATCAATTCTCTATGTATCTCATTTCTTCCTCAATCGTCCTTCTCTCTTTCCAATTTCTCTCTTTCCGATTTCTCTCTTTCCGATTTCTCCCTCAATCAATTCTCTATGTATCTCATTTCTTCCTCAATCGTCCTTCTCTCTTTCCAATTTCTCTCTTTCCGATTTCTCTCTTTCCGATTTCTCCCTCAATCAATTCTCTATGTATCTCATTTCTTCCTCAATCGTCCTTCTCTCTTTCCAATTTCTCTCTTTCCGATTTCTCCCTCAATGAATTCTCTATGTATCTCATTTCTTCCTCAATCGTCCTTCTCTCTTTCCGATTTCTCTCTTTCCGATTTCTCTCTTTCCGATTTCTCCCTCAATCAATTCTCTATGTATCTCATTTCTTTCTCAATCGTCCTTCTCTCTTTCCAATTTCTCTCTTTCCGATTTCTCTCTTTCCGATTTCTCCCTCAATCATTTCTCTATGTATCTCATTTCTTCCTCAATCGTCCTTTTCTCTTTCCAATTTCTCTCTTTCCGATTTCTCCCTTTCCGATTTCTCCCTCAATCAATTCTCTATGTATCTCATTTCTTCCTCAATCAACCTTCTCTCTTTCCAATTTCTCTCTTTCCGATTTCTCCCTCAATCAATTCTCTATGTATCTCATTTCTTCCTCAATCGTCCTTCTCTCTTTCCAATTTCTCTCTTTCCGAATTCTCCCTCAATTAATTCTCTATGTATCTCATTTCTTCCTCAATCGTCCTTCTCTCTTTCCAATTTCTCTCTTTCCGATTTCTCCCTCAATCAATTCTCTATGTATCTCATTTCTTCCTCAATCGTCCTTCTCTCTTTCCAATTTCTCTCTTTCCGATTTCTCCCTCAATCAATTCTCTATGTATCTCATTTCTTCCTCAATCGTCCTTCTCTCTTTCCAATTTCTCTGTTTCCGATTTCTCCCTCAATCAATTCTCTATGTATCTCATTTCTTCCTCAATCGTCCTTCTCTCTTTCCAATTTCTCTCTTTCCGATTTCTCCCTCAATCATTCTCTATGTATCTCATTTCTTCCTCAATCGTCCTTCTCTCTTTCCAATTTCTCTCTTTCCGATTTCTCCCTCAATCAATTCTCTATGTATCTCATTTCTTCCTCAATCGTCCTTCTCTCTTTCCAATTTCTCTCTTTCCGATTTCTCCCTCAATCAATTCTCTATGTATCTCATTTCTTCCTCAATCGTCCTTCTCTCTTTCCAATTTCTCTCTTTCCGATTTCTCCCTCAATCAATTCTTTATGTATCTCATTTCTTCCTCAATCGTCCTTCTCTCTTTCCAATTTCTCTCTTTCCGATTTCTCCCTCAATCAATTCTCTATGTATCTCATTTCTTCCTCAATCGTCTTTCTCTCTTTCCAATTTCTCTCTTTCCGATTTCTCCCTCAATCAATTCTCTATGTATCTCATTTCTTCCTCAATCGTCCTTCTCTCTTTCCAATTTCTCTCTTTCCGATTTCTCCCTCAATCAATTCTCTATGTATCTCATTTCTTCCTCAATCGTCCTTCTCTCTTTCCAATTTCTCTCTTTCCGATTTCTCCCTCAATCAATTCTCTATGTATCTCATTTCTTCCTCAATCGTCCTTCTCTCTTTCCAATTTCTCTCTTTCCGATTTCTCCCTCAATCAATTCTCTATGTATCTCATTTCTTCCTCAATAGTCCTTCTCTCTTTCCAATTTCTCTCTTTCCGATTTCTCCCTCAATCAATTCTCTATGTATCTCATTTCTTCCTCAATCGTCCTTCTCTCTTTCCAATTTCTCTCTTTCCGATTTCTCCCTCAATCAATTTTCTATGTATCTCATTTCTTCCTCAATCGTCCTTCTCTCTTTCCAATTTCTCTCTTTCCGATTTCTCCCTCAATCAATTCTCTATGTATCTCATTTCTTCCTCAATCGTCCTTCTCTCTTTTCAATTTCTCTCTTTCCGATTTCTCCCTCAATCAATTCTCTATGTATCTCATTTCTTCCTCAATCGTCCTTCTCTCTTTCCAATTTCTCTCTTTCCGATTTCTCCCTCAATCAATTCTCTATGTATCTCATTTCTTCCTCAATCGTCCTTCTCTCTTTCCAATTTCTCTCTTTCCGATTTCTCCCTCAATCAATTCTCTCTGTATCTCATTTCTACTATCTCCCTTCTCCCTAAGACTTATCTATCAATCTATTATCTGTTTATCTCATTTAGTCTATCTCTCTTCTCTGCATCACACGTCTCACTATATCTCATTTCTCTTTCTATCTCACCTCTCACTGCTACTTCTCTCTCTCTGTATCTCAATTAATTCTCGTCTCTCTCTCTCTCTCTCTCTCTCTCTCTCTCTCTCTCTCTAATTTAATTCTCTTACTTCTCTATCTCATTCCTTCCTCTGCATCTCATTTCACTCTCAGTCTCCCTTCACACCACCCGTCCCCGCCTGATATTTCTTTCTCTCATTTCTTCCATCTCACTCTTCTCTCTTGTTGTATCGTATTTCTCTCCCCCTATGCCACTTCTCTATCCCACTTCTCTATCCCACTTCTCTGTCCCATTTCTCTGTCCCACTTCTCTGTCCCACTTCTCTATCCCACTATCCCACTTCTCTATCCCACTTCTCTGTCCCACTTCTCTGTCCCACTTCTCTATCCCATTTCTCTATCCCACTTCTCTGTCCCACTTCTCTATCCCACTTCTCTGTCCCACTTCTCTATCCCACTATCCCACTTCTCTATCCCACTTCTCTGTCCCACTTCTCTATCCCACTTCTCTGTCCCACTTCTCTATCCCACTATCCCACTTCTCTATCCCATTTCTCTATCCCACTTCTCTGTCCCACTTCTCTATCCCACTTCTCTGTCCCACTTCTCTATCCCACTATCCCACTTCTCTATCCCACTTCTCTATCCCATTTCTCTATCACACTTCTCTGTCCCACTTCTCTATCCCACTATCCCACTTCTCTATCCCACTTCTCTGTCCCACTTCTCTGTCCCACTTCTCTGCCCCACTTCTCTGCCCCACTTCTCTATCCCACTATCCCACTTCTCTATCCCACTTCTCCATCCCACTTCTCTGTCCCACTTCTCTGTCCCACTTCTCTGCCCCACCTCTCTATCCCACTATCCCACTTCTCTATCCCACTTCTCTATCCCACTTCTCTGTCCCACTTCTCTGTCCCACTTCTCTATCCCACTTCTCTGTCCCACTTCTCTGCCCCACCTCTCTATCCCACTATCCCACTTCTCTATCCCACTTCTCTATCCCACTTCTCTGCCCCACCTCTCTATCCCACTATCCCACTTCTCTATCCCACTTCTCTATCCCACTTCTCTGTCCCACTTCTCTGCCCCACCTCTCTATCCCACTATCCCACTTCTCTATCCCACTTCTCTATCCCACTTCTCTGCCCCACTTCTCTATCCCACTTGTCTATCCCACTTCTCTGTCCCACTTCTCTGCCCCACTTCTCTATCCCACTTCTCTATCCCACTTCTCTGTCCCACTTGTCTATCCCACTTCTCTATCCCACTTCTCTATCCCACTTCTCTATCCCACTTCTCTATCCCACTTCTCTATCCCACTTCTCTGTCCCACTTGTCTATCCCACTTCTCTATCCCACTTCTCTATCCCACTTCTCTATCCCACTTCTCTGCCCCACCTCTCTATCCCACTATCCCACTTCTCTATCCCACTTCTCTATCCCACTTCTCTGTCCCACTTCTCTGTCCCACTTCTCTATCCCACTTCTCTGTCCCACTTCTCTGCCCCACCTCTCTATCCCACTATCCCACTTCTCTATCCCACTTCTCTATCCCACTTCTCTGCCCCACTTCTCTATCCCACTTCTCTATCCCACTTCTCTGTCCCACTTGTCTATCCCACTTCTCTATCCCACTTCTCTATCCCACTTCTCTATCCCACTTCTCTGTCCCACTTCTCTATCCCACTTCTCTATCCCACTTCTCTGTCCCACTTGTTTATCCCACTTCTCTATCCCACTTGTCTATCCCACTTCTCTATCCCACTTCTCTATCCCACTTCTCTATCCCACTTCTCTGTCCCACTTGTCTATCCCACTTCTCTATCCCACTTCTCTATCCCACTTCTCTATCCAACTTCTCTATCCCACTTCTCTATCCCACTTCTCTGTCCCACTTGTCTATCCCACTTCTCTATCCCACTTCTCTATCCCACTTCTCTATCCCACTTCTCTGTCCCACTTGTCTATCCCACTTCTCTATCCCACTTCTCTATCCCACTTCTCTATCCCACTTCTCTATCCCACTTCTCTATCCCACTTCTCTATCCCACTTCTCTGTCCCACTTGTCTATCCCACTTCTCTATCCCACTTCTCTATCCCACTTCTCTATCCCACTTCTTATTACATCTATCGTTTATCTTACTTCTATTTATCACAATTTCACTTCTTTCTCTCTCTCTTTCTCGCTCTCTCTCTCTTTCTCTCTCTCTCTCTCTTTCTCTCTCTCTCTTTCTCTCTCTCTTTCTATCTCTCTCTCTTTCTATGTCCCTCTTTCTCTCTCTCTCTTTCTCTCTCTCTCTTTATCTCTCTCTTTCTCTCTCTCTCTCTTTATCTCTCTCTTTCTCTCACTTTCTCTCTCTCTCTTTCTCTCACTTTCTCTCTCTCTTTTTCTTTCTCTCTCTCTCTCTCTCTTTTTCTCTCATTAATATATATAAATATGTTAAAAAAATAAAGTGAGAGGATACATCCCTGCCTTACTCCCTTTTGTACTGCAAACCAATCTGATATTTGCCCAGATACTCGGACAGCGACTCGTTGATCTTGGTATAATGTTTCAATGAGATGTATAATGTGCACAGGAAACCGTATTTCCTTCATGATGTTCCACGGATGTTGAGGGATGTATCCCCTTACCTTATCTATACAACATCTATGCGGAATGTATAATGAGAAATGTTAGAGAAGACGAGAACATTGACAGTTTTGATACATTTACGATTGGGGGGTACGAGATTTCAGAACTACGATACGCAGATGACACAGTGATACTATCAAGAAGTGCAGAAGGGGTAGAGCAGATAATTTCAGCCGTAAATCGACATAGTAAAGATCAAAACTTGTTTATAAACATAAATAAAGCAAAGATAATGTCACATAAATAAAACAAAGATAATGTCCACCGACAAAACACAATGTCAACATAAATTTACAGTAGGTGGTGAGGAAATAGATCAGGTCACGCATTTTAAATATCTGGGCTCCAGAATTGACAAGAATGGCATCTGCTCGAAAGAAATCAGAAGAAGACTGCACAGCCTGAAGAAATTATGGCAGAGCACCAAGAAAGTTATAAAAGTGAAAGTCTTGAGAGCCTGTGTTTTTCCTGTGGCAGCTTATGGCTGTGAATCATGGACGATCACCAAAACTTCTAGACAAAGAATCGAATCTATCTAGTCAAAATGTTACAATAAGATCCTCAGAATAACCTGGGAAAAGAAAAAGACAAATGTAGACATTCGGCAAGAGTTGAGCATAGAGGAGAACTGGTTTATCAATTCCATTTTGGCTAGAAAATGTAAATACTTTGGTCACATCAAGAGGCACAATGGTCTTAAGAGAACAGTCATGGAAGGTATGGTGCCAGGCAAAAGAGGAAGGGGTAGACCAAGAAGACGATGGCACCAAGATATTCAGGAATGCCTGGGTATTACTGTGACGGAGGATGCAGTTTGACAAGGGAAAGAGTTTCTTACAGACAGACTGTGATGGGAGCGACGTTCTTTAAAGGACATGCTACATGATGATGATGATATATATATATGTATCGTATTATCAGTCAGTATTTCAATTGCCTATTATGTCGTCTCTCCCTTTCTCTCTCTGTCTCTCCCTCTTTCTCTTTCTTTCTTTCTATCTCTCGGGCTCTCACAATCATAAGTGGCGTGTTGATCTTATCCTGACCATGTTGCGGGGTACGACATTAAAGGGGCTGACACCTGGGCGTCGAAGTCCCTATCATGGCTTCAATCAACATGTGTGAGATTTGGTCTATGTTGAAATCAAACAGAAAAGTAGTCTTACATAGTGAGGTTACAAATGATGAAGGCGATTCACAGACGGCATGGCATACATACATCAGATGTGGTTCGAGCAGGAAGTGGCGTCTAGAAGGGCACAGATGGGATGTGAGCATGAGGGAACATCAGTGTTATTAATCTTTGCAGTTTGATGAGGGAAAAAGAGAGAAAGAGGAGGCGAATAATTGATGGGAAAAGAGATAAAGAGCGGAGAGAACGAGAGGCGAGAAAGAAGGAGAGGGCAAGAAAGGGAGAGAGAGAAAAAGAGGGGGAGAGAAAAAGATAAGAGGAGAGAAAGAGATGATGAAAGAAAGAATATGGAAGGAGGAGTAGAGAAGAAGGGAGAGACAAAAGAAAAAGGAGAAAGGAAGGAGGGGGAGGAAGGAAGAGAGGGGAGAAGGAGAGGGGAAGGACGATAATGGAGATAAAAAAGAGAGAGGAAGGAAGAGAGAGGAGAAGGAGAGAAAGATAGGAGAAGAAAATAAAGAAGAGAGAGAGAAAAAGAGAGACAGAGAGGGAAAAGAGAACAAATGGGAGAAAATGGGGAATGAGTGGATGAGAGAGAAAGAGAGCTTGATGTAAAGGAGAGGGACAGAGACATAGACAGAGACAACGAGAGGATACAAAAGAAAATGAAGAAAATGAAGGGGAGAAAAGAAAAAGGGAAGACACGGGAGAGAGGTGGGAGAGAGAAAGTAAGAAAGATAAAGCGAGAGAAATAAATAATGCGGAAGAGAGTAGGGAGACAGAAAGAGAAGGGAAGAAAGGGAGAAAGGAGGAACGAGGATATAAGAAAAAGAGAGGAAAGAGAACGAGAGAAAGAAAGGGACAGATAGAATAATGTGGAAGAGAATTGGGGTCGGGGGGGGGGGGGGGAGAAAGAGAAGAGAAGACAGGAGAGAGCGAACGAAAAGGGAAGAGGGAGAGAGAGGAAAAGATGCGGCGAGAGAAAGAGAAGGGACGAGAAAGGAGAGAATAAGAAGGGAAGCGAGGAGAAGAGACGAAGAGAGGAGCAGAGATGAACAGGGGAGGAGAGAGAATGAGGGAAAAGAGAACGAGAGGACACGGAACACGAGAAAGAGAAAGTGAGAGAGAGAAATTGTGTGGGAGAGAGAAGGGAAGAGAGAGAGGATGAGAGAGAAAGCGAACGAAAGAAAAGAGGAGAGGGTAAGAGAGATATAGAGAATTTCAAATGTCTTTCTCCAGAGTGCAGCGCCTTTAATTGAATACAGCGGGAGATGGTGCTCACCGGACCCCAGTTTCAGAAAGGTTCTGTTACGGAGCGCCCGGTGCCCCACTTATCTGTCAATCATTTGATCTATAGAGGACGGCGTGGACTAGTGGTTAAGTGACAAGGCTCACAACCAGAAGGTGCTGGGTTCGATCCCCATCACACCACCGACCGTTTCCCCGGGGAAGCAAACCCTTAGAAAATGCAGGAGGCAGACTTACATAAAAAATGGATGCTGGAGTTGGATGAGCTAGGCCGAAAGGCGCAAAATAAAAACCACAGTGCAACGCACACCCCCTTGGGGATTAGAGATATAAGAGGAACGCAAAAGAATAAAAAAATAAATAATTTTTCTTGTAATTTCATTTTTTTAATAAAAAAATTCCTTTTTTCATTTAATCTATAGATCTGTTGTTGGTTGTTCTATAATGCTAACCTTTGTTCCTTCTCCATCTTCAGACGAGAGGCAGCTTGTACAAGCCGGGTTGGCAGTACGACGCCAACGCCATGGAGTTTGCTCACTATAAGGAGATATACAGGAGGGGGAAGCAAAAGATGACCACTGGCACGTACCGGGTAAGGAGGGGGAGAGGAAGGAGGAGGAAGAGGAAGGGGGAGAGAGAAGGAAGAGGGAGGGAGGAGGAGGGGAGTAGGTAGGGAGAAGGGGTAGAATGAGGGATGTAGGAAGGGGAGTAAGAGAGGGGGGAGTAGGAAGATTGAGGTAGGAGGTGGGAGGGAGGAAGTAGAGAAAGGAGGAAGTAGAGGAGGGAGATGGGAAGAGGGCAGAAAGAGAGGGAGGTAGGAGGTTGGGATGAAGAGGGGTGTAAGAGAAAGGGTGTCAGGAGGGAATACTTAGAGGTATTCTAGGAGAGAGGTAGAAAGTGGCAGGACTAGAGAGATAGGAAAAGGGGTTGGAAGAGTGAGTAGGAGGAAAGAGGAGGAGAGGGAAGGGTGGTTTGGTAGAGGGAGAAGACAGAGGGGGGATAGATAGAGGAGGAAAGGAAGTGAGAAAAGAAACCGAAATAGAAGGTAGTAAAATGGAAGAGAGGAACGGAGGTGGCAAAAAGTTGGGAATAAGAGGGGAATTTGGAGAGGGGAGTATGGAGAGGGGAATATGGAGAGGGGAGTATGGAGAGGGGAGTATGGAGAGGGGAGTATGGAGAGGGGAATATGAAGAGGGGAATATGGAGAGGGGAATATGGAGAGGGGAATATGGAGAGGGGAGTATGGAGAGGGGAGTATGGAGAGGGGAATATGGAGAGGGGAGTATGGAGAGGGGAGTATGGAGAGGGGAATATGGAGAGGGGAATATGGAGAGGGGAGTATGGAGAGGGGAATATGGAGAGGGGAATATGGAGAGGGGAATATGGAGAGTGGAGTTTGGAGAGGGGAGTATGGAGAGGGGAGTATGGAGAGGGGAATATGGAGAGGGGAGTATGGAGAGGGGAGTATGGAGAGGGGAGTATCGAGAGGGGAGTATGGAGAGGGGAGTATGGAGAGGGGAATATGGAGAGGGGAGTATGGAGAGGGGAATATGAAGAGGGGAGTATGAAGAGGGGAGTGTCAAGAGGGGAGTGTCAAGAGGCAAGATGAGAATATTGGACAAGAAATGAGAATATAGAAGAAGAAGCAGAATATTGGGCTGGAAATATTTAACATCAGAACCGTATGTATAATGATTGTGGGGACGTCGTGGGCTAGTGGTTAAGTGACACGGCTCACAACCAGAAGGTGCTGCGTTCGATCCCCATCACAGCACCGGCCCGCTGAAGCAAACCCTTAGAAAAAGCAGAAAAATGAATGCTGAAGTCGGATGCAATGGGCCGACAGGCGCAAAATAATAACCACAGTTCAACGCACACCGCCTTGTGGATTAGAGAAATAAAGCGAACGCAAACAAACAAACAAATATTCTAATAATCACGTCATCTGCTTTTTGACAGCTGAAAGGCTTCTATATTTTGAAGTCATCTGTCAGTATCCAGTAAACCGACATGTACCAGAAATGAGGTCTCCATGGAGGTACCAAAAACAAGTGACAGCCTCTCCACCATGAAAAAGCGTAACAGGTCAGCCACCTGTCTAAAAACTCAATTACAAATATGCACAGACATAAACAAAAAAACCGGACGGGCATTCAAGACGCAAATTGACACAAATTACGGGCAACGATTATTGGAATAAAGAACATTAGAGGTCTCAACGAAATTGAGGAAGAGATAATTGCAGAAATAAAGTAATGAAAATTGGAAATCCTAGCTCTGGCATAGACAAAGAAGGAACGGTCAGGGGGGCATTGATCTTGAGGTAATTTCCTTCTCTATAGCGGAACTCTGTTTAGGTAGTGGTACATCACAAGCGAAGATGGCGACATCATCGGGTGGTTTGTTTTTTTTGGTCTGGGTGATGTAACCTGCGCTGTTTTTATATTAAAGTGAGCAAGAAATGCGTTGGTCATCAACCTCACTCTCGTCTTGAGCTACCTTGGAGCAGTGGCAAGACGATGGTGGTAGCATGGAAGTGATTGTCAAACTGTATAAATCATTAGTTAAATCTAGATTGGAGTACTATGTTCAGGTGTGGAGTCCTTATCGTAGAGGGGGTATAAACATGCTTGAAAAGATTCAAAGACGAGCAACAAAACTGATAGTGGGATTCCGGAATTATGGTTATGAGGAATGACATAAAAATGTAGTCTACTGTGTCCAGAAAAGAGAAAGATTTGAGGTGACTTAATATATGTTTGAAAGATAATAAACGGAAAGAATAACTTAAACTATAATAAGTTTTTTTCAAAATACAACAGCCCAAAAGAAGGAAGAAGCCACAAATTGATTTTTAAAATGTGGAACTAACAGAGAGAACTATATGGAACTAAAGGAGTGGACAATATGGAACTAAAGAAGAGGACTATATGGAACTAACATAGAACACTTTATGGAACAAAAGGAGTGGACAATATGGAACTAAAGAAGAGAACTATATGGAACTAACATAGAACACTTTATGGAACAAAAGGAGTGGACAATATGGAACTAAAGAAGAGGACTATATGGAACTTAAGGAGTGGACAATATGGAACTAAAGAAGAGGACTATATGGACCTAAAAGAGTAGACAATATGGAACTAAAGAATAGGGCTATATGGAACTAAAGGAGTAGACAATATGGAACTAAAAAAGAGGGATATATGGAACTAAAGAAGAGGACTATATGGAACTAAAGGAGTAGACAATATGGAACTAAAGAAGAGGGCTATATGGAACTAAAGAAGAGAATTATATGGAACTAAAGGAGTGGACAATATGGAACTAAAGAAGAGGGCAATATGGAACTAAAGGAGTAGACAATATGGAACTAAAGAAGAGGGCTATATGGAACTAAAGAAGAGGGCTATATGAAACTAAAGGAGTATACAATATGGAACTAAAGAAGAGGGCTATATGGAACTAAAGAAGAGGGCTATATGGAACTAAAGGAGTAGACAATATGGAACTAAAGAAGGGGGCTATATGGAACTAAAGGAGTAGACAATATGGAACTAAAGAAGAGGGCTATATGGAACTAAAGGAGTAGACAATATGGAACTAAAGAAGAGGGCTATATGGAACTAAAGAAGAGGGCTATATGAAACTAAAGGAGTAGACAATATGGAACTAAAGAAGAGGGCTATATGGAACTAAAGGAGTAGACAATATGGAACTAAAGAAGGGGGCTATATGGAACTAAAGGAGTAGACAATATGGAACTAAAGAAGAGGGCTATATGGAACTAAAGGAGTAGACAATACGGAACTAAAGAAGAGGGCTATATGGAACTAAAAGAGAAGACTATTGAAACTAAAGTAGAGGACTAAATGGAATTAAAGTAGAGGAATATATGGAACTAATAGAGGGGACTATATGGAACTTATAGAGAAGACTATAAGGAACTAATAGAGAGGACTATATGGAACTAATAGAGAGGACTATATGGAACTTATAGAGAAGACTATAAGGAACTAATAGAGAGGACTATATGGAACTAATAGAGAGGACTATAAGGAACTAATAGAGTGGAGAATTTGAAGTCGAGAGTTGAGTTTGGAGAGGAGAGAGACGAGAGTAGAGAGTTGAGAGTAGAGAATAGAGGAGAGTAGAGAAAATGGAGAGTGGATAGTGGAGGATAGAGAATAGAAAGTGGAGAGTAAGAGAGTGGAGAGGGGAGAATTGACAGCGGAGAGTGGAAAATGGAGAGTCGAGAGTGGAGAATAGAGCGTAGAGAATATGGAGAATACGGACAATAGAGAGTTGAGAGTGGTGAGTGGAGAGTGGTTTGTTGTACTGCATCTCCAGGCAAAACAGGCAAGATAGTCATCATCGTTCTTATTTTATCATCGAAAGAGAAGGAAAGAGAGGAGATACAAAAGACGAATTATTTGAGCTTTATTGACAAGAGATTGGACAATTTCATGATGAAATGATGTTTCTTGGAGATTTCATTGTCAGACTGGGAGGTGATGATTCTAGGGTGATGTTGTGATTGGGCGATGTCCTTTGAAGATGTTCTGATTGCCAGTTGAGATGACAGCTAAGATTTTGCATTGAGCAAAACCTGGCAATTATAAATACAAGGTTCCCTCACACGCGCGATCACACATTGTGGAACTAAAGGAGAGGACTATATTAAAACTAATAGAGAGGACTATATGGAACTAAAGGAGGGAACTATTTGGAACTGAAGCAGGAGACTATAAAGAACTAACAGAGAGGACTGCGTGAAACTAAAAGAGGTGACTATATGGAACTTATAGAGAAGACTATAAGGAACTAATGGAGAGGAATATATGGAACTAACAGATAGGACTATATGGAACTAATGGAGAGGACTGTATGGAACTAAAGGAGAGGACAATATGGAACTAACAGAGAGGACTATATGGAACTAAAAGAGAGGACTATATGGAACTAATAGAGAGGACTATATGGAACTAATAGAGAGAACTATATGGAACTAAAAGAGAGGACTATATGGAACGAACTAACAGAGAGGACTATATGGAACTAAAAGAGAGGACTATATGGAACTAACACAGAGAACTATATGGAACTAAAAGAGAGGACTACGTTGAACTAATAGAGAGGACTATATGGAACTAAAAGAGAGGACTATATGGAACTAACACAGCGGACTATATTAACTAAGAAGAGGACTATATGGAACTAAAGCAGATGACTATTTGAAACTATGAAGAGGACTATATGGAACTAAAGCAGATGACTATTTGAAACTATGAAGAGGACTATATGGAACTAAAGCAGATGACTATTTGAAACTATGAAGAGGACTATATGGAACTAAAGCAGATGACTATTTGAAACTATGAAGAGGACTATATGGAACTAAAGCAGATGACTATTTGAAACTATGAAGAGGACTATATGGAACTAAAGCAGATGACTATTTGAAACTATGAAGAGGACTATATGGAACTAAAGCAGATGACTATTTGAAACTATGAAGAGGACTATATGGAACTAAAGCAGATGACTATTTGAAACTAAAGTAGAGGACTATATTCAACTAACAGAGAAGACTATATGGAATCAACAGAGAGGACCATTTGGAACTAAAGCAGAGGACTACATGAAACTAAGGACGAGAGAAGAAGATGAAACTAAATGCAAGCAGACATATATCGGGGTAGCTGAGAGAATGGAACTAAATGCGAGCAGACGTATATCGGGGTAGCTGAAAGAATGGAACTAAATGAGAGCAGACGTATATCGGGGTAGCTGAAAGAATGGAACTAAATGAGAGCAGACGTATATCGGGGTAGCTGAAAGAATGGAACTAAATGCAAGCAGACGTATATCGGGGTAGCTGGGAGAATGGAACTAAATGCGAGCAGACGTATATCGGGGTAGCTGAAAGAATGGAACTAAATGAGAGCAGACGTATATCGGGGTAGCTGAAAGAATGGAACTAAATGAGAGCAGACGTATATCGGGGTAGCTGAAAGAATGGAACTAAATGAGAGCAGACGTATATCGGGGTAGCTGAAAGAATGGAACTAAATGCGAGCAGACGTATATCGATGTAGCTGGGAGAATGGAACTAAATGCGAGCAGACGTATATCGGGGTAGCTGAAAGAATGGAACTAAATGCGAGCAAACGTATATCGGGGTAGCTGGGAAAAAACCCAAAATACTAGATAAGATTTGCTAGAAGACCACACAGGCACAAGGTGGCCCTAGGGAAGTGTAGTATGGACATTATAGTTTCAGGAGCTACTCTGGAAAACAGAGAGACAGTAAATTACGGAGGGGAAAACAGATTTGGAATTCTCGTCAGACGGGGAACGAGGGAAGTGAATCTAGAGTTACATAGGGGCTAGACAGTTGAAATGAGGCGGGGAAAAGATGCCGTGCGTATACAGGAGAATTTATGGTGTCCTGATGAGGTCATCTTTATGAATCGTTGACTAGGTTATGAGGTGTGGATGGGGAGGGAAACTGAAGAGAGGCAATGCAGATGGAGTATTAGGAGGAGAATTTAGGAGGCAGTGAGGAGGATAAGGTGGTTAAAGGGAGGAGGGGGAATAGGATAGAATTATTGAGTAGTAGTTTGTGACAGGATGGAGCGGATTCGTAAGGAGAGGATATCTACAGAGAGAGGTTCTGTGTAAGAAGGGGGTATGTGTAAGGAAGAGTGGGGAGGCTTGATTTGAGAGTATGGATGGTAGAGAGTGGAGGGTAGAGTGTCTGGAGGGTAGAGTGTCTCTGGAAGGTATAGTGTAGGGAGGGTAGAGTGGAGGGTAGAGTGTCTGGAAAGTTGTGTGTCTGGAGGGTAGAGTGGAGGGTAGAGTGTCTCTGGAAGGTAGAGTGTAGGGAGGGTAGAGTGGAGGGTAGAGTTGTCTAGAGGGTAGTGTGTCTGGAGGGTAGAGTGGCTGGAGGGTAGAGTGTCTGGAGGGTAGAGTGTCTGGAGGGTAGAGTGTCTGGAGGGTAAATTGTCTGGAGGGTAGAGTGTCTGGAGGGTAGTGTGTCTGGAGGGTAGAATGTCTGGAGGGTAGAGTGTCTGGAGGGTAGTGTGTCTGGAGGGTAGAGTGTCTGGAGGGTAGTGTGTCTGGAGGGTAGAGTGTCTGGAGGCTAGAGTGTCTGGAGGATAGAAAGTGGAGAGTACAGAATGAAGAGTAGGGAGTTGAGAGTGGAGAGTTGAGAGCGATGCGTAGAGAGGGGAGAGTAGAGAGGGGAGAGTAGAGAGTGGAGATTGGAGAGCCGATATTATATAGTGGAGAGTTGAGAGTGGAGAAAGTGAAGAAAGTGGAAAATGGAGAACGTTGAGAGTGGAGAAAGTGGAAAGAGGACAAAAATAGGGAGTGGAGAAAGTGGAGAATAAAAATAGTGTGCAGTGGAGAGTAGAGAATTGAGAGAGGAGAGTATTTTGACGGAATAGAATGTATGGATAAGGCGGAAGAGTTGGAGAGAAAAAATGTGTCTCAATATGGCAGGATGGAGTGACAGGAGAGTGGGAGAGAGAGAAAGTGTGTCTGACTATGACAGGATAGAGTGACAGGAGAGTGGGAGAGAGAGAAAGTGTGTCTGACTATGACAGGATAGAGTGACAGGAGAGTGGGAGAGAGAGAAAGTGTGTCTGACTACGACAGGATAGAGTGACAGGAGAGTGGGAGAGAGAGAAAGTGTGTCTGACTATGAGAGGAAAGAGTGACAGGAGAGTGGGAGAGAGAGAAAGTGTGTCTGACTACGACAGGATAGAGTGACAGGAGAGTGGGAGAGAGAGAAAGTGTGTCTGACTACGACAGGATAGAGTGACAGGAGAGTGGGAGAGAGAGAAAGTGTGTCTGACTGCGACAGGATAGAGTGACAGGAGAGTGGGAGAGAGAGAAAGTGTGTCTGACTATGAGAGGATAGAGTGACAGGAGAGTGGGAGAGAGAAAGTGTGTCTGACTACGACAGGATAGAGTGACAGGAGAGTAGGAGAGAGAGAAAGTGTGTCTGACTATGACAGGATAGAGTGACAGAAGAGTAGGAGAGAGAGAAAGTGTGTCTGACTATGACAGGATAGAGTGACAGGAGAGTGGGAGAGAAAAAGTGTGCATGACTTCGATAGAATGGAGTGACAGGAGAGTGGGAGAGAGAGAAAGTGTGTCTGACTACGACAGGATAGAGTGACAGGAGAGTAGGAGAGAGAGAAAGTGTGTCGGACTACGACAGGATAAAGTGACAGGAGAGTAGGAGAGAGAAAGTGTGCCTTCAACTACTTAGACGCAAGTAACCATTTTGTTTCTTCGCTCCCAGGATTTTGAGCAGTCTGGAATCTTTGAGGCTCAGACACAACTGGAGAAAGTCCAGAAAGCAGAGGAAGACCAATTATACATGCAGATTCAAGACGAAAGGAAGAAGAAGGTACACGGACATTAGGGCGTTCTGGATGAGAGAATGTGTTTGTATATCGGTATAATAACAGGATTGTTCTGATCTTTGCAATGAGTTGTCTTTGTGTTTGTTCCTCTGCGAGTACTATATCATTAGTCTTCCTTGCAGTCAATGGAATCTCTAGCATTCTTCTGTTGATGTTGTTTCCAATGCCTACAATGAGTAGGTTACTCTTTTGTGCGCCCCGAAAAGGACGTTGTGGCAGGTTGAAGTATCTTTCCTCACATCCCGAGCGTACTGCTGAAGGTGGACCAGGCTCCTTCAGGCGGTCGGTCTATGCTTGCCTTCCTATGCGTATCACTCACTACTACTGAGATCACGTCGATCTCTCACCTCGTTAGCCAGGCTGCCATGAGAACAGCCCGTTTCCATGAAGGGCTATTAGAAAGCCGAGGTGAGGGTCTTTGTCAGTATATTTTGCCTGATCCTGACGACTAACATGTCTGATCAGTATATTTTATCTGACCCTGACTAGCATGTCGGATCAGTATATTTTGCTTGACCCTGACTAACATGTATGATCAGTATATTTTACCTGACCCTGACTAGAATGTCGGATCAGTATATTTTGCTTGACCCTGACTAACATGTATGATCAGTATATTTTACCTGACCCTGACTAGAATGTCGGATCAGTATATTTTGCCTCACCCTGACTAACACATATGATCAGCATATTTTGCTTGACCCTGACTAACACGTCTGATCAGCGTATTTTTCCTGATCCTGACTAACATGTCTGATCAGCATATTTTGCCTGACCCTGGCTAACATGTCTGATCAGCGTATTTTGCCTGAAACTGACTAACATATCTGATCAGCATATTTTGCCTGAAACTGGCTAACATGTCTGATCAGCATATTTTGCCTGAAACTGACTAACATGTCTGATCAGCATATTTTGCCTGAAACTGACTAACATGTCTGATCAGCATATTTTGCCTGAAACTGACTAACATGTCTGATCAGCATATTTTGCCTGAAACTGACTAACATGTCTGATCAGCATATTTTGCCTGAAACTGACTAACATGTCTGATCAGCATATTTTGTCTGAAACTGACTAACATGTCTGATCAGCATATTTTGCCTGACCAGAATTTAGTCTTCCTCCCCGCATTCTCCTGTAAATCCACATATCCGCTGCTTCCAAATATCGAAGCTCTTCCTTGCTGATTGGGCATGATTCCCTGCCATATGTCAGTACTGGTTCCACTTAGCATCCAAGGACTCTTTTTCACAGTTCCAGCGACAAGATCGGAACAAGGCAGTCAGCCGTTTTCGGACATGTTATGAGAAGAGACGGCTTGGAGCATGTTGTGACAACGAGGAAGATAGAAGAAAGGAGAGACAGATGAAGGATAACAGAGACGATGCTGGACAGCCTGAGAGAATGATA
Source organism: Ariolimax columbianus (assembly GCA_036924085.1). Classification (NCBI taxonomy): domain Eukaryota; kingdom Metazoa; phylum Mollusca; class Gastropoda; order Stylommatophora; family Arionidae; genus Ariolimax; species Ariolimax columbianus. The sequence continues at coordinate 19,143,883 of JAVGWX010000015.1, read as the reverse complement.
CGGACGAAAATCAACAGCAGATTCAGTAAACGACACACGTGATAGAAGTGGATGACTGTCTTCCATGATCGTCAACACCAACCGGCAAGGCACCTGATGATGATGATGTTAGTAAAAGCTGGTATCTAACATACATGTGTTATTTTTTTTTTAGAATCGTTGTTACTGCAATCTGGGTAGACCCATTTGTCCCTTCTAGTGCGCAGGATGTAGATACTGATTGTTCATCTAGCTCGCTTATTGTACACATTCCTGCGTCGTCCTCTTATGCGCCCCTTTCCTGTGCCGGCGTATGATTTCAGAAATCATTCTTTGACTGTAGTGTCTTCATCCAAAAGCCGGTCGTTGATCAACTGTATAATGTCACATCAGTTCATTGCTAATGTCCCAATTGCGGATACCCCTGAAGCCAGGGTGCCAGCTCTTTCAACCCCCCCCCCCCCCCCAAACCATAGCATGGCGGTCGCTGTAGTCCCCCTGAAGCCAGGATGCCAGCTCTTTCATTACCCCAAACCCTAGCATGGGGGTCGCTGTAGTCTCCCTGAAGCCAGGATGCCTGCTCTTTCATTCCCCCAAACCCTAGCACGGGGGTCGCTGTAGTCCCCCTGAAGCCAGGGTGCCAGCTCTTTCATCCCCCCAAACCCTAGCATGGGGGTCGCTGTAGTCCCCCTGAAGCCAGGGTGCCAGCTCTTTCATTCCCCCAAACCCTAGCATGGGGGTCGCTGTAGTCCCCCTGAAGCTAGGATGCCTGCTCTTTCATCCCCCCCCCCAAACCCTAGCATGGGGGTCGCTGTAGTCCCCCTGAAGCCAGGATGGGTTCATTTTAGCTGCTCCCTCTTGTACTTGTCGCCTGCTGTAGTTTTAGAAACTTGTTATAGTATAATAGATTACTTCCGTTGATTATCTTATAACCCTGTATTAAATCATCTCGAATTCTTATTTTTTTCTAGATACTGTAAGTCGGTTTTGGGCAGAAAGCATTCAGTAGAAATGTAGTCTTCTTTCTACTGATGTTCAGGACAACCGCTTTGTCTGTGTCATTCAGCTCGCTTCTGTTTTATTCGGCTTCTGATTTGCGTTTGCTAAAGATCCCAATACCGTCTGCAAAACGTAGGTATGACAGCATCTTGCCATCTATATTGACCCCCTCAATCCTGTCAGTAAGTTAAAGCAGCAAGTAAAACAGGTGAAACATTCCACCTGCCTGGATAACATCATCTCAGGAGATGGCAAAACAGACACTGAAAGAAAACAGATGTAATAAAGCAAGTCAATTCATGTGACAATGGTCTCCCGATTATACAATACAAGCACGTGACAGTTGATACAAAAGGAAAAAGCTGCTGGTCTACTTTGCACTAGTGTAAAATTAAGATGAACTGGCACATCGGTTAACTAGCCTCCGCGACACGTGTGCAAACGCAGCGGGGTCATAAGCTGCTTGAGCCCAGCACGCAAAGCAACAAATTTTCCTCCCGATTACATTCAACTCACCTCAGAGCTGAGACCTGCACAGGGGAATTCGCCCATGTAAAAGTACAAGTCGACTAAGACTAAGACTTGGATAACATAATCTCAGCAGATGGGGAAAAAAAGGCGACAACAAAATCATAAACAGATATAATAACGGAAGTCAAATCATTGGGCGCATGTCCTCGATATTACAACGTAAGCACGTGATAATGGATACAAAAAGAACGCTGAACAACACGATATTCCTACCCTCATTATGCTATATGTATTAGAATTAGATACTCACTTACTTACTTTCTGTGTCCAAGCATCACGTTATATATCTTGTATCCAGTTTTCAGCGACATGGATTGTCTTGTCATTTGCCTCCAGCATGTCGCGCCTATTGCATGTTTCCTGGAGGTTGGGGCAGGTCATCAGGTGGTCTGGGTCCTGTATTGCGCCGTAATCCCATGTGTAATCATCTGTGTATCCCCATTGTTTCATATTCCTCTTGCATCGTGATACACCAGTTCAGAGTCTGTTCAGCGACTTCCATGTTGTGTATGGTAGATGATGTCCAGGAGCAGGTTCCTCCCGAAGTTCCATCTCTGGGGCCTGCACCAATTCGTGCCACCTCTCGATACGGCGACTTTCAGGGTTTGTCTGTTTCGGGTTTGTTGTTTTAAGAAAGCTATGTCTGGATTTGAGTCTTGTGTTTTGTACATGATGTACAAACATTAGGTCTTGGGTCGTGCTCCTGTTTTTCTCGTTCAATTTCTGCTGCGACGCTTCTTCGGATCTCGGGGGGTGCCAATTATGGGGTATATTTTATCAATGGGGGTGGGTCTTAGGCACCCTGATACTATCCGACCCGCCTCATTTGTTGCTGTATCAACTAGTTTCTAGTTTCGCATGAGCAGAGTTTTTTTCCAGACTGGCGCAGCGTATTCAGCTTCAGAATTGGATATTAACAAACAAAGATAAAAGAAATTTTGTAACAACAGAGATGAAATGCCTACGCAGAATGCTTGCAGTAACAATAATGGATAAAGACAGAAACGAAGATATTAGAAGAGAAGTTGGTACAACACCAGTGCTAGACCTTATCAAGAGACAAGTTGGTACAACACCAGTGCTAGACCTTATCAAGAGACAAGTTGGTACAACACCAGTGCTAGACCTTATCAAGAGACAAGTTGGTACAACACCAGTGCTAGACCTTATCAAGAGACAAGTTGGTACAACACCAGTGTTAGACCTTATCAAGAGACAAGTTGGTACAACACCAGTGCTAGACCTTATCAAGAGAAAACAAACCAAATGGTTCGGCCACGTGACACCTCAAACACCAGATGGTATCCATCAGAAAGCGGTGCTATACAGATACAATGGACACAAAGCCAAAGGCCGACCACGCGATGGATAACAGAAATAACAGAAGCAGTAAAGCTTTCCGTGTACGAAACACAAGCTAGGGCGCGGTCAAGAAACCTCTTCATAACCTGACGCTGAAAGGCACTAGCACATACTAGGGCCAGGTCAAGAAAACTCTTCATAACCTGACCGTGAATGGCACAAGGTCAGACTAGGGCCCGGTCAAGAAACTTCTTCATAACCTGACGCTGAAAGGCACAAGCACATACTAGGGCCAGGTCAAGAAACCTCTTCCTAACCTGACCGTGAATGGCACAAGGTCAGACTAGGGCCCGGTCAAGAAACTTCTTCATAACCTGACGCTGAAAGGCACAAGCACACACTAGGGCCCGGTCAAGAAACCTCTTCATAACCTGACGCTGAAAGGCACAAGCACATACTAGGGCCAGGTCAAGAAACCTCTTCCTAACCTGACCGTGAATGGCACAAGGTCAGACTAGGGCCCGGTCAAGAAACCTCTTCATAACCTGACGCTGAAAGGCACAAGCACATATTAGGGCCCGGTCAAGAAACCTCTTCATAACCTGACGCTGAAAGGCACAAGCACACACTAGGGCCCGGTCAAGAAACCTCTTCATAACCTGACGCTGAAAGGCACAAGCACATACTAGGGCCAGGTCAAGAAACCTCTTCATAACCTGACCGTGAATGGCACAAGGTCAGACTAGGGCCCGGTCAAGAAACCTCTTCATAACCTGACGCTGAAAGGCACAAGCACACACTAGGGCCCGGTCAAGAAACCTCTTCATAACCTGACGCTGAAAGGCACAAGCACATACTAGGGCCAGGTCAAAAAACCTCTTCATAACCTGACCGTGAATGGCACAAGGTCAGACTAGGGCCTGGTCAAGAAACCTCTTCATAACCTGACGCTGAAAGGCACAAGCACATACTAGGGCCCGGTCAAGAAACCTCTTCATAACCTGACGCTGAAAGGCACAAGCACATACTAGGGCCAGGTCAAAAAACCTCTTCATAACCTGACCGTGAATGGCACAAGGTCAGACTAGGGCCCGGTCAAGAAACCTCGTCATAACCTGACGCTGAAAGGCACAAACAGGCCATAAACAAATAGAAAGAAGAAGATCCTGCCAGTTTTTGGACCTAAAACTTATTCAAGGGCAGCTGTGGATAGTTTTGTGACGTTTCTGCTGAAACAATGAGTCACATAATTGATTGCGGTGATAGTGGCATTGCACCAACGCTGTTCAGTATCGTGTTCTCTGCCATGCTGACGGATGCTTTCAGTGATGGGGTCATGGGAATTGATATCGTACTGATGGAGAAACCCTAGAAGGCTTCAAAAAAAAAAAACCAAGGTCAATCACACATCATCAGAGATCTTATGTTTGCTGACGACTGTGCCCTAATTGCTGGCTCAGGGGCTGATCTGCAAAATAGTTTGGATAGATTTTCCGAAGCCTTTTCAAATGCTTGTCTTACAATCAACGCGGAGAAAACAGAACTGGCAACGACGTTTAAAGAAAGACGTCAGTTAACGAAAGATCTTCTGAGACCAGATCAGGCGCTTATTGTTGCGTTAACTCACGTCCTTCTTTAAACATCGTTGTCCAGTTCTTCACTGTTGTCTTCGATGCACTTGTGTCCCCATACACTACCTCCATTCTGCGATTAATGTCAACTGGTCGATATCCTTTTGCTGTTAGAAACCGAATCACCGCTCGTTGATCAACTAAGGACGGATTCCGTATCACACCCGACATGTTTTCAATTTTTTGCTGAGGAAACTATCAGTCGGATAATGAAATTCTGCAAACTTGACGGTTTATATGTGCTTTTTACATTGCAAGTGACATCATCATGCGCATCGTACATATGTTCACTTGATGCATCAATTTTGACGATGGCATCTTCTGGCGCAAGAATATGTGCCTGACCTGGTCTCGGAAGATCTTTCCTTAACTCACGTCCTTCTTTAAACATCGTTGTTCAGTTCTTCACTGTTGTTTTCGACACACATTTGTAACCATACACTGCCTGCATTGTGCGATGAATGTCAACTGGTCGACATCTTTCAGCTGTTAGAAACCGAATCACCGCTCGCTGATCAACTCTGGACGGATTCTGTATCACACCGCGATGTTTTCAATGATCTGCTGAGGAAATCCTAAGTCGGAGGATAATGAAATTTTGCAGACTTGACGTTTTGTATATGCTGTTTACACCAGAATTTACGTCTTCATGCCCATTGTACTTATGTTCTCTTGTTGCAGTTCGGTCCGGTTTCATTTGAACACGTCTCGCATATTACAACGTGAAGAGTGGACACAACAGCTAACATCTTTTCGTTGTTTATTCCCTGTTTATTCTCTGTTTATTCCCTGTTTCTTCGCTGTTTGCAGGTGAAACGGCTGGAGGAAGAACTGAGAGCAGAAATGGAGAGATCTGTGAGAGCCATGGTGTCCACTTTTGAGAGATTCTCGCCCCAGAAAGGCAAGACAAGACTGCAGAAGGAGACAGAGAGACTTGAGGAGACATACAGGTGGGCGTGGGTTGGATGGATGGATGGATGGGTGTATAGATTGATGATGAGTGGATGAATGGATGGATGGATGGGTGGGTGGGTGGAAGGATGGAAATGGGGGATGGATTGGTGGGTGAGTGGAAGGTTGGATGGATGGGTGGATGAATGGATGGAATGATTGGTGCATGGTGAATGGATGGATGGCTGGTTCAATAAGTAGATGGATGTATCGATGGGTGGATGGGTCGGTGGATGGATGGATGGACGGATGGATGGGGGTATGAATGGGTGGATGGATGGGAGGATGGATGGGGGTATGGGATCAAGATGCTGAGCAGCACATGAGCTGCAGTGGTCAGCGACCGATAGCTGACTGCTAACATCAGGGCCAACGAGCCATAAATGCCAAGACCCTTCTACACCTCCACGCGGTGATCCCGGATAACAGGCTGCAGCATGGTAGACTGGCTAAGGAGGAGCAATCGAAGAGAAAATGCTAACCCGGTACTAACAAAAGGATTGCTGAAGTCAGAGTGTTGGACCGAAAGGTGCATATCGCAGCCAAGCTGTAAACAACGACACAACGCTTTCCGTTCTCTGGACTACATTCAGCGATTTACCCTTTCAGGGTTTGGTAGTGGGAGATTGAGAACGAACGAAGAAGAAGAAGAAGAAGGATGGGGGTATGAATGGGTGGATGGATGGGAGGATGGGTGGATGGATTGATGGGTGGGTGGGTGGATGGATGGGAGGATAGGTGGTTGGATGGATGGGTGGGTGGGTGGTTGGATGGAAGGAATGGTGGATGGAAACCTCTTCATAACCTGACGCTGAAAGGCACACAAGACACACAAAAAACGAAAAGAGAAAAGAAGAATGTGTACGATAATTTGTATGATAATTTGCGTGATAATTTATATTTACCTCAAACATCATCACTGTTTTGTTCACTCATTTCTTTGCAGGAGAAAGAAAGAAGAAAAAATTCGAAAAATGATAGACAGATTGAGCAACGAACAAAGAGCAAAAGTAGCAAGCCTCATACAGAAACAAAGTCAAGAAATGTTGTTGTTAATTGCAGAGCGACTGACCTTATCTGAGGTGAGCTTATACCTGGCTTTCACTTGATCACTTCGATTGAGTTGATAATCTTAGTTTTAGTCGACCTGTGTTGTGATGTGTCCATCGTTTCCGATTAGGACTACATTGCGATCTGTCAATCCTTGAGTGGGTTCGTGTGTGGCTGATCAAACCAATCCGAGCCCGAAAGCGTTTGTCACACTGAGGGCAGAGAAACACTGTCTGGTCGTCAGACAGAGGCAACTCGTCTCTTGCCTTTCGTGTCGTTCGTCTCCGTGCAGCTTCCTTGGTTCTTGTCTGCTCCATATGCGTCGTGTCAGAAGAGATTTTACTACACCAGACAGAACACCTTCTGCCTCACTCTCTCGTCCTGATTTCATTTGATCCAATGGCAAGATATGATCAAGACGGCTAGAGCAGTAATCTGGATGCAGTGGACGACCAAGGGGATCTTCTGTGTCTAGCCTTGCTGGTGGCCGCCTTGTTGCCCGTTGACCAGCCAGTGGTTCTTCCGCACACTCCGCCTAATCCAGTCTTCACATGCTTAGGTGGACGAGCCCTATATCACCGTGGATTTATTAGACCCATCTGCTATCCTCACTTGGTTTAGCCGGTCATGTCGAGACCGTTGCTCGAGGTATGGCCGCTGCCGCATTCTGGCAGCTACGTGAAGCCACACGTGAGAGTTGAGGGCCAGGTGAGGACCAATAACAGACAAACTACCCAAGATAGGGCACGACATGTCTGTCACTAGAGGTACTATCCCTCCCCGACACCCCATACACTCGTGTACTTCTACAGGGGAAGATGTCCCTTTCAGGGTTCCAGCTCTGGCGTGAGCTGGATGTAGCAATCACTCAGTCAATGGTACACTTATGCGACTGGATTCCGTCGCGTCGCATGACCCTGTCCCTGACCACGTCTCATGGCCGCGTCCCAGGCGGCCTGCAGTTCTGTTTTAGCCAGGTGTTGTATGGAACTGATTTAATTGTTCAAATCATGTATATCTATCAAGAACAAATTTCTTCTCAAAACCGAGCCATGTGGCACTCCTGCGTTTTAATTCACACCACTCGGAGTATTTCCTTTGTATACCCACTCTCTGCCTTCTTCCCGTTAACCGATTTTCAATCCATTTTGGCAACTTCGCCACCTATGTTATTTTATTTCAGCTACCTAAGCAATCTTTGATGAAGTACTCTATCAAAGGCCTTTGCAGAATCTAGATAAATAACATCCACTGGTTCCCCTCCGTTTATCATTCTGGGAGCCTCCTTCGTGAATTTTAATAGATTTGATGGAAACATAAAAAATTTACCTGTGTTTGTGGGGGAGGGGTCTATGCTACACTGTGTGTTATAAAGGCGAATTATAAATTATGACACGTAAAATGTATTAAATTGTTTAACTCATCAAATCATTCTTCACCACTGATACACGTACAAAAGTGTTCTGTTTGTTTCGTTAATTACACTGACAGCCATCTTTTCTTGTTCTCGTTGAAGGATCGAGTTTCTAGTGATTCTGACGAGACTTCGCCCACAGCTGACCTGTCAAGGCCACCACTTGTGACACCCCCAGAGTTCAAGAGATCACAGTTAATTAAAACAGCAAAAGAGGTTGAAAAAATTGATAGCCACGTTTTCCAGGTAAAGAGAATAAATTTTGTTACATGTTAAGTGCATATGTGGCAGAACGGTTAGATCTCCTGTCCCTCACTTATATTTCTAAGAATCTATGTCCCTGCACTTCTGACATACCCAAAGGTGCTCAGTCTGTCTCAGCAAATGCTGCAGGGTCTGGATGTCCCTGTAGCTCGCTGGTTGTACCCTCACCTGCTCCGTCCTCTGGTGCCCCCCCCCCCCCACTCCGCTCGAATCTCGCTTGATGTCGAAACTTTGCAGTCTGTAGAGTGATGCTTCATCTATTTCTGTGTTCTCATCCAACAGACGGTCGTTGATTGATTTCAAAATGTCTCTCATACCCATCACCAACGTGCCCATGGTGGGATCTTGTGAAGCCAAGATGTCAGCTCTTTCGTTGCCCTGAACCCAAGCATGACCAGGACAGTAGACCCATGTCAACCCTTGGAAGTTTGAAGCCTCAACAGCTGCTATCCACTTGTACATAAGCCATCCCTTCTACGCCTTCTAAAGTACGGCTTGTGCGTCTGTCCCGATTACTGCCCTTGTTAAAGGAATCTCAGATAGCGATCTCCGGGGACGGCGTGGCCTAGTGGTTATGTGGCACGGCTCACAACCCGAAAGTGTTGGGTTCGATCCCCATCACAGCACCGGCCGTTACCCCGGGGAAGCAAACCCTTAGAAAATGCAGGAGGAAGCAAACCCTTACATAAAATGTATGCTGAAGTCGGATGCACTGGGCCGACGGGCGCAACATAAAAACCACAGTGCTACGCACACCGCCTTTGGGGATTAGAGAAATAAGGCGAACGCAAAAAACAAAAATAGATAGCGATCTTAAGGCTGAAGCCACTGCCTCCATCTCCATTCTCAAACTGGAGGTTATTGACGTGTATGCCCTATTCTGCTCGGCAGCGACCTGTCCTCTTAATCTAGCAGAGAAGCCCCAGCCTGGTGTTCCCCTGCTCAGCAGTGACCTGTCCTCTTAATCTAGCAGAGAAGCCCCAGCCTGGTGTCCCCCTGCTCAGCATCGATCCGTTGGTGTGTATCACTATCCTGCGTATTCTCAGTTATCAGCTGATTCCCCTCGAGCTCTGCTCTCCGATTGCCCCATTCTCTGCATTGCTTCCCTAAGGTTTTGATGGCACTCTGGTACGCTATAATTATTTAACCAGTATAGAGCCATTCTTCCCCAATGACTTTCACCTCAACTGGGATTAATCGTCCGATTGTTGTCTCAGCCTGTGCCATCCATGACGACCCTCTCTTGATTCGTGATCACTTGATGTCTGAGATACCACTGTACAGAGAGTGCCGAGTGTCTATGATGACATGCATATATGCTTTGGTATGCGCCTCGCTTAAAAACTATATAGCCGCGTCACATAAAAGTCTCAACAAATAATTGACGCCCTCGCTCCTTTAGGCACAGACCATTGACAACCCTCCTCCGGCCAGTTCGATCTTGAGCTGTGTTTTATGTCTCTCTCCAGTTGAGGTTCAGAGACCGAAATTCATTTTTCAGTGTGTTTCATGATTTACCTTTCTTCATCTTTCCCTGCGACTTCCATGTCAGGGCCTGTCTGGCCGCGTTTGATTGTGCTTTCCTTAGCATGTGTCCCATCCAACCTCATTTCCTACGTTTCATCGGCTGCTCCACCAGCTACTGTTGGCTCCTTTTCCAAAGACCTTCATTCCTCGCCCTTTCACGACCATCTCTTCATGAGTGATGTAACCTGAAAGGTCATTCAAGCCCCGATTCTGCAGATTGTTGGACCAGTACCCGCCCCTCCACTCGGTTTTGTGCCAGGATATTTGTTCTAGCTATGGATATTCCCATCCACTCTCTGATGTTGTCTTCACGTTTCTTTTTCTGCCTTCTCTTACGCTTCCCACACATAGTGCCTTGCAGGATCTTCTTGGTCAACTCAGACGATCTTTATACAAGCCCATACCATGTAAACTCACATGCTTTCACCAAAATACCCTAATCCTCAGCAGACAATTATCATCAAACGATTTTAGTTTTTTTCTGTAATAATTCAATTACATAAGAATCACAGCGGAAACCCAACGAGGATGTAATAAGGCAAATCAGATCATTGGACAATTAACTGGCAAGATAAACGGTTAGCACTTCGCACGAAAATCAGATTAATGCGTACACTGGTCCTGTCAATATTCCTCTATGCGTGTGAGACATGGACAGTTACAGCTGACCTTCAACGAAGGATACAGGCCTTGGAGATGAGATGTTTCCGAAAACTTTTAAACGTCACGTACAAAGATCGAGTTACAAACGAGGAAATCCGAAATAGAATTACAACGGCAATAGGGCCTTTCGAAGATCTCTTGGCAACTGTCAAAAGAAGGAAACTCACTTGGTACGGTCACATATCGAGATCAAATGGTCTTGCAAACACAATCCTCCACGGGAAGGTGCATGGCAGACGACGAAGAGGCCGGCCCAAAAAGAGATGGGAGGACAACATTAAAGAATGGACCAGTCCCCGACCAGAAGAGTCACAGGCAGCGGCATCTGACAGCGAGGGATGGCGTGGAGTTGTGAAGATGTCTTCATGTGTGCCCCAACTACCTCACCGGTAACGGGATGACCTGACCTGACCTGACTTAATTGCAAACAAGTGACAACAACTACCAAAAGAGCTTTATACAACACGGTTTCCGTCCCCACAATATATTACCAATGTCAAAACTGGACACTAACTTCAATTGAAAAATCGACAAATTGTAACAGCAGAAATGAAACGCCTGCGAAAAGATATTGGGTGTAACAAGAAGAGACGTGATCAGAAACGATGCCATCATGAGGCTGATGTGAACAACACCAGTATTAAACTACATCAAAAGACAGCAATTAAAATGGTTTGGTCACGTAACAAGACTACCACCACACAGCACCTCTCAAAAAGCAATGATATTTAGATACAACACATGCAAGGCCAAAGGCGGACCACGGAAAATGTGGCTTACGGTAGTATCTGAGACGGTGAATGCCACTGTGCATGATGCACACAGTCGGGCGTGTTCTAGATATCCCTTCATAACCTGACGCTGAAAGGCATAACAGGATACGAGAAAAAAAGAAAGAAAAACAATAATTCAATTGTTTTGTATGTTTTTTAATTCACTTCTAAAAACGTCAAAAAAACGAAACCCGTTTGGTACGGCGCCATATCGAGAAAAAAACGGTCTTGTTGCTGCTTAGATGTTTGCCTCACTAGTTCCTACAGGCGGAAGAGCGCCATTTTCCACCCTAGACCGTAGTCAAATAGACGATATCAGGAGGCATAAACCAGTGCTTGGATGCATGTGTGTATCTGTATGTACCTAACCTAGTGTTTCAGTGATGCAAAAGTGTTTCATGTCATTTGTTGATCCTCTCGTTGATCCTTCCTGTCACTGTTGCCCCTGCACGGAAAAGTGCAAGGCAGACGACGAAGAGGAGGTCCCAAAAGAGATGGGAGGACTTCTTCTTCTGCGTACACAGTCAGACAGTAACCATTATTTTTTCGAGAAAAGCGGCGGTCATCCTGAGACTCTCGCCATTGCCATAGAGTTTGTCTTGCAGTTCCACTGGTAATGGCCACATCTGCTCTCTCTGATCCTCGTATGTCGGGCAGTTCTGCAGCAGATGTTCAGTAGTCATTTTACCAGTACCGCACGGGCATTCGTCGGTACACCCTATATTCAATTTGTTGAATAGGTGGTACCTCAGTCTGTTGTGGCCAGTGCGAAGTCTGAAGACTACTACCTGCTCTCTTCGGTTCAACTGGTAATAGGCATCGTTTTTGGTGTAACCAGTATGTTCGGTTTCCCATTTGGTCATGTATCTGGCTTTGATAAGCCGTTTTGACTCTTCGTACGTCATACTGGTATCTGTTTGTGGTAGTCTTGCACCTTCTTTTGCCAGTCTATCTGCCTCCTCGTTGCCTTGGATGTTGCAGTGTGACGGGACCCACTGTACCACCACCCTTTTTGGTGCGGACTGCTGGCACAGTTTGCAGAGTGCTGCTCTTAAGTTATAAGCTCAGTGTTTTTCTGGCTTTTTAGCGCTGTGACTACGGCGAGAGCATCTGTCAGCAGGACTATATGGCTCTCATTTTCACTGTGTGTCACCATTTCTTCCACTGCCGCCCTCAGTGCCTCTGCCTCCGCTCTGAAATTGCTTGTGTACTTACCAGTAGCGAATGACAGTGTTATTTTTCTGCCATTTGGTAGGTTCAGGAATGCTCCTGTCCCTCCGTTCTGTGTAGTGTTTGTTACAGAACCGTCGGTGTATGCATGGGTCCAGTCCATGCTTGGGTAGCTTTTCGCTATGAAGCTTAGGGTAGTGTCTCTCCTTTCTTTTTCAGTCTGGCAGTTTTTGTTTGCAATACCTGGTATATTTTCTACCACCTCTGGAAATATATCCTGCCTCCAGGTAGGTTTTCGTGCAGTAGTGATGGGTTTTGGTGTTGTTAGTGCGTTTATGGGATCTTCGTGCATCTTTGCTTTGGCTATTTCTGCAAAGTTTCTCCGCTTTAGTTTCCCATTTCCCAAATTGTTTAGTCTC
>JAVGWX010000015.1:18816210-19128710 GCA_036924085.1 Ariolimax columbianus | reverse complement strand
GCAAGGTAAGTCACATGACATGGTCACAGATTTGACTTTGATGAAGGTGACCATGTCAAATATTTGACAAAACTCGACTGTGGTCAAAAATGTGATTTTTTTTGTCTACTCTTCTTTGCGGCGTCATTTTTCTCATCGAAGGCGGTTGGTTTAGAAATGATACTTCCAAACTTTCTATATCAAAACATTGTTTTTTACAAGTTGTTGGTGTTAATCAGTTCAGTTCAAGGAACCAGACCACATGATCACCTGCCCCAACCGCCAGGAAACATGCAATAGGCGCGACATGCTGGAGGCAGATGACAAGACAATCCATGTCGCTGAATACTGGTTGCACCGAAGGCCCGCTGCAATGGATCTCCAGTACTCTATCTCTTGCTGTGATAGTGTAATCTGAGAGGCTTTCCCTAGTTCAACTTCTGATGTCACCCCACCCCACCCCCCGCCCCCCCCCCAACTTGTATCGCTGTCTGCCTCTTGAACGATTGTCTTCCATCCTACCCTCCTTATATGGTCTTCAAAAAAGAGGTATCTCTTGTTATATATTGTGTAGCGATCAAGATGCCGAGCAGCGCGTGAGCTGCAGTGGTCAGTGACCGATAGCTGACTGCTAGCGTAAGGGCCAGCGAACCAGAGCTGCCAAGACCCTTCTAATCCTCCACACGGTGATCCTGGATAGCAGGCTGCAGCAGGGCAGACTATCTAAGGAGAAGGGATCGAAGAGGGAATGCTAACCCGGTACTCAAAAAAAGATTCCTGAAGTCGGATGTGTTGGACCGAAAGGTGCAAAGATCGCAGTCAAGCTGTAAAGTACGACCCAACGCATTCCGTTCTCTGGACTATATTCTGCTACTTAAGATCTTTCAGGGTTTGGTAGTGGGAGATTGAGAACGAAGAAAGACAAACCAAGCCATTTATTGTGTAAAAACATATATTGGGAATTCCGTGGCGAAGTGGTTAAGCCGTCGGCCTCGTGATCAGGTGGTGTGGGTTCGACTCCGGACTCCGCCGTCTTTTTCACGGGTCTTTGATGCGGAGTCCCATGCATCCCCTAGTCGCCTTGTCCTCGACTTGCCATTGGGGTCGGGCGAAACGAGGATTAAAAAGTAGCGCAGTTAATCCTTACTAAAAATATCGCTAGCAAAATAAATTATACCACCATCGTCTGCGATGGACCGCGGTCTTTACCCTTGCCTTTGTTATGTAGCCAAAATAACTATACTGTCTAAATCTGGTTTCAACCAGTAATTCTCTTTTCTTCCTCACATCTATTAATACCTCCACGGGGTCAGTTCAAATATATTGGCCTAGACCCCTACCTCACTTCCACGCAGGTCTCCCTGAAAACTGGCTGTTTTCATGGTTGCCTTTCTAACGAGATCGGGGATTGACGTGATCCCTGTAGTAGGGAGCGCCAATCGTATTAAGGATCCCGGTCCACTTTCAACAGTGCTCAGAACGTGAGGAAGCTACTGTAACCTGTCACGAAACGCCATTTCCATGGCACATACAAGGGTAAACATACCCACTGTGGACATTCAACATCAGTATCCTCATCATCACTTTAGACAATCGATTAGTTGGTTCATCTTTTTTCTCAAGAAGTAGCATAGGACCATCACTACAGCTTACCCATGTAAAGGAAGCCTGTAATTTACCAGTGTCGTAGCGCTGGTTTTACACGATGAGGTTACTAGCCCCAAGCAAAACCTTCGTTAGTCGTCTATTATGCTTATTAATAATAATAATGTTCGCTTAGGCGTATAAGGCCTGTTGCGTAAATCGATCACTAACATGTCCGAGGCTGTGTACATGCGTAGCATGTCGACCGAAATTCATACAGACTCGCCAGGTGGAGCAATGTACTCCGCAGCCTTGGGATGAGGGCCGCGAGGAGTGTGTTAGACCAATGTTTGTGTCAGGCTTTCCGTGTCAAACTCCTTGTTTCCACGTGTCCCGCCACTGAGGCTCCTGATTGTGACCACCTGTTGGTCACCGTACTGTGCTGAGAATACGAGGTTGGGAGAGGTATCCTGTAACCTCCGGTGGAGGGAGGAGCGGGTAGGAGGACGTCTGTTTCAGTCCCAGTAGAAATGTCCTTGAGTAGTGGAAACCTGGACTGATTTCTGGTGTGCAGTTAAGCGGAACGTTGAACTCCATCATGGAATGGTTTCCCACAGCTTGGGCCAGGCATGAAATACATCATAACAAACAGGATAACCGATCGAAACAACATCAATTCCACAGAATAAAGTCCCTGATACCACCTGGTGAAGGAGTTGTGAAATATAATCCTAACAGGAATTACTTCAAATGGTTTGCAGTACAAAAGGGAGTCCTACAGGGATGTATCCTCTCACCCTATCTGTACAACATATGTACGGAATGTATAATGAAAAATGTTCCAGAAGATGAGAACATTGAAAGTTTCGACCCATTTACGATTGGGGGGTACGAGATTCCAGAGTTACAATACGCAGATGACACAGTGATACTATCAAGAAGGGTAGAAGGGCTAGAGCAGCTACTTTCAGTCGTTAATGGACGTAGTAACGATCATTAAACCTGTTCATCAACATAAATAAGACAAAGATAATGACCACCGGCAAAACACAATGTCTGCATAAATTTACAGTGGGTGGTGAGGAAATAGATCAGGTCACACATTTTGAATATCTGGGCTCCAGAATTGACAAAAATGGTGACTGCTCGAAAGAAATCAGAAGAAGACTAGCTTTGGCAATGCAGAGACTGAACAGCCTGAAGAAATTATGGCAGATCACCAACAAAACGATAAAAGTAAAATTCTTGAGAGCCTGTGTTTTTCCTGTGGCAGCTTATGGCTGCGAATCACGGACGATCACCAAACCTCCCAGACAAAGAATCGAATGTCTCTAGTCAAAATGTTTCAGAAAGATCCTCAAAATACCCTGGACAGAGAAAAAAACAAATGTAGACATTCGGCAAGAGTTGAACATAGAGGCGAACTGGTTTATCAATTCCATTTTGGCTAGAAAATGCAAATACTTTGGTCACATCAAAAGACATAAAGGTCTCGAGAGAACAGTGATGGGAGGTATGGTGCCAGGCAAAAGAGGAAGGGACAGACCAAGAAAACGATGGCACCAAGATATCCAGGAATGCCTGGGTAGGACTGTGGCGGAGGCTGGTGTTTTGGCAAGAGAACGAGTTTCTTTCAGACAGACTTTGATGGGAGCGACGATCTATAAAGGACATGCTACATGATGATGATGATGGTCTTGACTTATGTCTTGCCACTGGCCCAAGATAGTTTGAGACGAGAGAGTGATGTCGATGACCAGCTCAGCCTCTGTCTCACTATAATCCAAATACAACGCAAGTTACATCACCAAGACAAACCCATCTGATGATGACGCCATCCTCTCTTGCGTAAGGCAACTTTCTTTTTTTTATTAGAGAGTTTCAAGAACGAACTCAAAGTATAAATATGGTCGTCGTGGTAGGAGAAACTCCGAGATTACCAAACAAGGCAGCAGCAAAGATCACACAAACAAGTTTTCTTTGTCCTAGAAACATCCTTATCAGTGAAATGATCGTTAATTATTTATCTCCCTTGCGTTACCTTATCTATCTCTTCAATCATCTATAAACAAAACATCACGTGTCTCCTACCTAGGGCTATATTTAGATGGGTGACCTGGATTGATCTGAACGAGCTGGAGGTGGAGGACACTGTCTGTCCGGACAGTCCTATGGGATTGCTGCGGGGAATCAAGTACGGCACGGAGACTTACCACGACCTCTGCAGGAGGTTATGTAGGTCAGTGAATTATATGTACCAAGATAGACAGTTATCGGTAACTTCTGGCACGACAGACATCTAGTGTTATTTTTGTTGATATCTCAGACGTCCTCATGGGCCGTCTCAAATGTATTTGTGCATGTGTGCGTGTATGTGTGTGTGTGTGTGTGTGTATGTATGTGCGTGTGTGTGCATGTGTGTATGTGTGTGTGCATATATGTTTGTATCTGTGTGTATTTGTGCATGTGTGTGAATGTGAATCTGTGTGTATTTGTGCATGTGTATGCCTGCATGTGTGTGTGCTTGTGTGTATGTGTGTATGTGTGTATTCGTGCATGGTATTTGTGCATGTGTGTGTTTTTGTGCATGTTTGTGTATTTGCTCATGTGTATGTGTATGTGTGTGTGTGTGTATTTGTGCATGCGTGTGTATTTGCTCATGTATATGTTTGTGTGTGTATTTGTGCATGTGTGTGTACATTTGTACATATGTGTGTATTTGTGCATGTGATTGTGTGTATTCGTGTATCTGTGTGTGTGTAATTGGGCATGTGTGTGTATTTGTGTGTATTTATGTGTGCATTTGTGTGTATGTATTTGTGCATGTGCATGTGTGTGTGTGTGTGTGTGTGTGTGCGGGCGTGCATGAGTGAGTACGTGTGTACCAACGCACGTACGTATATACGTATGTAATATGTATTTATGTAAGTGTGTACATATGCACGTACGTACGTATATACGTTTGTATGTATCTATGTATGTGTGTGTGTTGGTGAGTGGATGGTTGGGTGTGTGTGTGTTTGTTGTTTGATGAGTGAATGTGTGTATGTAGGTATGTTTGAGTGAGGATGTGTGTGTGTGGATGGGTGGAAAGACGTATATATTTGGTTTGTGGGTGTGTGTGTGGTATGTGTGAGTGGGTGAGTGTGTGTGTGTGTGTGTGGGTTGGGTGGGGGGGGGGGTGTATGAATGTGTGTGTGTGGATGGAAAGACCCATGTATTTGGATGTGTGTGTGTGTGTGTGTGTGTGTGTGTGTGTGTGTGTGTGTGGGTTGGGTGGGTGGGTGGGGGGGGTGGGTGGGTGGATGGATGGATGGATGGATGGATGGAAGAATGGAAGAATAGATGAACGAATTGGTGTGTGATTGTATATATTATGAGTTTTGTGTTTTGAATGTGTGTGTATATATCTTCTTCTCTTCGCATGTGTTCGTTCTCAATCTCCGCCCACCAAGCCCTGAACAGGACTTTGCAAGTAGCAAGATGTACTCTGGAGAACAGAATGCATTGTGTCGCTAGTTTACAGCTTGGCTGCGATATTTGCACCCTTCGGTCCGACACATCCGTCTTCGGCAGTGTGTATATATCTACTGTGATAATTGTCCATGGTTCGCGATTACGACCACCAACGTCATCCTTGTTGTATGTGCTATGTTTTGTTTTGCTTCTGCTCTGTCTGACATGTTTTGCTTCTGCTCTGTCTGACATGTTTTGCTTCTGCTCTGTCTGACATGTTTTCTTCTGCTCTGTCTGACATGTTTTCTTCTGCTCTGTCTGACATGTTTTCTTCTGCTCTGTCTGACATGTTTTGCTTCTGCTCTGTCTGACATATTTTGCTTCTGCTCTGACATGTTTTGCTTCTGCTCTGTCTGACATGTTTTCTTCTGCTCTGTCTGACATGTTTTCTTCTGCTCTGTCTGACATGTTTTCTTCTGCTCTGTCTGACATGTTTTCTTCTGCTCTGTCTGACATGTTTTGCTTCTGCTCTGTCTGACATATTTTGCTTCTGCTCTGACATGTTTTGCTTCTGCTCTGTCTGACATGTTTTCTTCTGCTCTGACATATTTTGCTTCTGCTCTGTCTGACATATTTTGCTTCTGCTCTGTCTTACATGTTTTGCTGTAGTGTTTGCTGTGGCTTATCAGTCCAATGCGGCGCGGAATGTTCTATTACATGGTTGGCACATTATATCTTCTGCTGCCAGTGAGCGTCCTTTCGCTGCTCTTTCCTTCCAGATCAGGCGTTTGGTTTGCTCTGTCTGCAAACGGTGACTTTCTCCTACGTATAATGCATTTCTCCAGACCGATCTGTTTTTCACAATACTCTCTTAGTTGTCTTCATCTTTGTGACATCATCTCAGAGTTGTCTTCATATTTGTGACAGCATCTCAGAGTTGTCTTCATCTTTGTGACATCATCTCAGAGTTGTCTTCATCTTTGTGACATCATCTCAGAGTTGTCTTCATATTTGTGACATCATCTCAGAGTTGTCTTCATCTTTGTGACATCCTCTCAGAGTTGTCTTCATCTTTGTGACATCATCTCAGAGTTTCCTTCATCTTTGTGACATCATCTCAGAGTTTCCTTTATCTTTGTGACATCATCTCAGAGTTTCCTTCATCTTTGTGACATCATCTCAGAGTTTCCTTCATCTTTGTGACAGCATCTCAGAGTTTCCTTCGGGCTGTCCTTAAATCGATTGTTGGGGATGTTACTTCCTTTTCGTCAGCCCTCCCTAAGCTTCCAGTAAATAAGTCTCTTCTGCAGTCTTGTGTCTGCCATGCGTACAAGGTGCCCAGTACCCTCTCAGCTGTGCCGTCTGCAGCGATGTATGGATGCTTGGCATGTCTGCTCTTTTCAGGACTTCAGTGTCAGGGACATCGTCCTGCCAGCAGGTGCGGAGTACGCGTTTCAGGCTGGTTATGTGGATGTGATTCAATATTTTTGCCTGTCTCGTATAGGCAATCCAACTCTCGCATGCTAATAACAGAATTGGTAGTATAGCAGCTCGGTAGACCTTGCAGCTTGTCTTGGTTCTAATGCCCCGGCTCTCTCTATCTCTCTCTCTTTCTCTTTCTCTCTCTCTCTCTCTCTCTGTGTCTCTCTCTCTCTATATATAAATATATATATATATATATATATATTTATATATATATGAGGGGCGCTCAAACCGGAAATATTTTTGAAATGAAAAGAAAAGAATGTCTTCAAGTATTCAAACTGCCATTTATTATTCTATATTATCCCCTACAACATTTATGCAGTGATCCAAGAGTTTAAATAATGCTTCAGACTACAGACTGCTACTTACATAGTCCTGTTCTAGGCTTGGTAGTGGGAGATTGAGAACGAACGCAGAAGAAGAAGAAGAAGAAGAAGAAGAAGAAGAAGAAGAAGAAGAAGAAGAAGAAGAGGTAGAGGAGGAGAAGAAGAAGGAGGAGGAGGAGAATGAGAAGAAGAAGAAGAAAAAAAAAGAAAAAGAAGAAGAAGAGGAAAGGGTGATGAGACGTTCGACTGTTGAGCAACACAAGGCCCAGACCACCTGATGATCTACCCAAACCTTCAGAAGACATGCAATATAAATGATATGTTGAAGGGGAATCTTCTTCTTCCTCGTTCATCTTCAGAACTCAACTTCAATGACTAACAAAGGCAGCAGTCGACTCAAGGCTCTGTACACTTCCGTACAGCTTCTCGTGAAAGGACACTGGCTGTTGACAAATGCTACTTCTTTTGTCGGTATACAGTGGACAGGACTTTAAAATATGTTCTGCCTTCATGGGGGCTGTGCCGCAGGCACAAAGGTCTGTAGTGCCAATCTTGAACTTGTTGTACAGATGACATCTAAGTCTGTTTTGACCTGTGCGTAGCCTGGCAATTGTCACCTGGTCTGGCCTGGAGAGTTGATGGTAGGCATCGTTTTAATCCAAAATGGCAGAACATTTGGAACAAGGTATCCGACATGGGACCCAGCAGAGGGGAAGTAAGTTAGTATTGTCTTCCATATCTTTGTTATGCCCCTTCTGTTCTCTCTTGAAATGGTCCCCAGGTAGTATCTGAATTAAGTTGGTGGGTTGTTTTAAACGAATCTTTTCTTTCAATCTCGTGTAGCTATGCTGGTCTGTACTGTGAGGTGATCGAAGGATATTCTAAGGGAGCTGGCTACAGACCTGGGATGAAGATGGAAAGCGATAGATTCAGGTGAGTCCTCTATGTGTCACTACTATATATGTTATAGTGTTATTGATGTGCTGCTCTTCAGACTCAGAACGGGACATTGCAGATTTAAGGCCCACCTCCACAGAATAGGCCTTGGAGATACTGTCACGTGCGATTGTGGAGCACCCAAGCAAACACCAGAACATATCATGCAGGACTGCCCTACTTATGCAGACCAAAGAGACCCACTCTGACCCGGGGGTGGGGCGGGGGGTGGGGGATGGACTGTGCTCGAAAAGCTGTGGGAGACCGGCGAAGACCTGAAACGCACAGTCTCCTCCTTGAACCTGACCGGACTAGAAGCATAGGATCAGCTGATCATGCAAGAAGAATCGTTATTGTTATTGTTGTTGTTGTTGTTGTTGTTGTTATTGCTGTAGGAAACTACGCGTTATGAGCTAATTTAACTATTTCCCTCCTTTTTCTTCATTTTCATCTTCATCTTTCTTCTTCGTCTTCTACTTTTTCTTACAAGAGACCTGTAAGAAGGCCAATCAGCTGCTCTATCACGATCGACTTCCCGCTGAGTTATTGATTAATTTAAGAAAGTGCAAGAGGATACATGCATTCAGATCCTGCTCGTGTAAGTTTTAGAGGTCATTGCTGGACAATTTATCGTTCTTGCTTTGCCATTTTATCGCTCAGAAATTTGGGGGAACGAAATAAGATGTCGGCTTTCAGATCATTTTTACAACTATCATAATTCCTCGCAACATGTCCCATAAAAATTATTAACACCCAAATTCGTGTATTTACGTTGTGGCAGTATTGAACGATTAAGCATTCTTGATGTATCGACAGTATAGAATAAATTAGTGTGCTTGATTCCTCTGAAATATATAATATTAACACTCAATTAATATATTTAAGTATCTAAGTACCTTATGTTGTGTAATTCACCTTCATTGATGTCATTGATTACACCAAGGGCTTCGATACGGAAACACATCAGAACCTGTGGAAAGAATTGGGGTTTCCTGTACATATTATCTATCTCATTGAATCATTTTACCAAGATTAACAAGCCGCTGTCCGAGTATCTGGGCAAACATCAGACTGGTTCGCAGTACGAAAGGGAGGAAATCAGGGATGTATCCACTCACCTTATCTGTACAACATCTATAAGGAATATATAATGAGAAATGTTAGAGAAGATGAGAACATTGAAAGTTTCGACCCATTTACGATGGGGGGGGGGGGGGGGGGGGGGGGGTTACGAGATTCCAGAGTTACGATACCCAGACGACACAGTGATACTATCAAGAAGTGCAGATAGGCTAGAGCAGCAACTTTCAGCCGTAAATGCACAGCTTAAATATCAGAACTTGTTTATAAACATAAACAAAACAAAGATAATGACCACCGACAAAACACAATGTCAACATAAATTTACAGTGGGTGGTGAGGAGATAGATCAGGTCACACAATTTGAATATCTGGGTTCCAGAATTGACAAAAATGGCGACTGCTAGAAAGAAATCAGAAGAAGAATATCCATGGAAACGCAGAGGATGACCAACCTGAAGAAGCTATGGCAGAGCATCAACAAAATGATACGACTGTGGTGGAGGTTGGAATATTGGCATGGGATAGAGTTTCTTTCAGGCAGTCTGTGATGGGAGCGACGTTCTATAAAGGACATGCTACATGATGATGATGAAGTCACCTACTAAAAAAAAACACTGTGTATCTTCTATAGCATTGTCATTCCAGCCTGGGAGCATGAGTGCGAGTGTCCTCGCAAACCAGACGAAGAGAAGTTCCGAATTATCAAAAGAGCAATGAAGCATAGAGCCCTAAATATCTGCCCAAAAAGACCATATCTGAAATACTGACATCCGCATCCAATCTGTTTTCGGGATATTAACTCAAGAAATCCGCCGGGATCTTTATGAACGACAACGACACGAATAGCACCACTGTCTCACATAGGGCATGTCGTAAGAAACCACTAACTGTGTGACAAAGAATAACGCTGGCCATGATTAGATGGTTTGTTGAGAGCATCATAGATGGCGCCTAACAGGCTGCAGGTGTCCTTAGCTCTAGTGTTTGAGTCTATTAAAATTGCATGACACATCTGTAAAAACCACCCTCCAAGAAACTCGTTGTATAGAGAATAGGTAGAGTCTTCTAAAACAGTATAAAGACGTTATCTCACTTTATATATTTTTATCAAGCCGTTGCTATAGCAAAACTGGTGTTAACACAACGAATACACCCGGTCAGTATTTTTCTTAAATTGATTCAGTAACATGTAATTTATATTTCTGTTTCAGAAACTCCTGGACAGCTGTCAGTATTGACGGTTCGTGGTACTTCATCAATTGCAACTGGGGCGCCCGTCACGTCAAGATGAAGGGGCGAACAGAAGAGGGCACTACAACGAAGAAAAAACGAGAAGGGATTAGGCTAGACAGCAACACCCATACTCACTACAACAACGTAGAGATCCTCTACGAACACAACACTATAGAACGCAGCTCAGGCAGACGTGACAGTTTAGAGAATCGCGAAAGCAGTGGCGTCCCTCAGTTAAATAATGACGAGCCTAATGGCGGTGCCGCCGCTGCTGTTAGCGCAGGAACATGGGGTGCTCCTGGTAATAGTTCTACTCTTGGAAGTGGCAGCCATTACGGTTACGCCAATTGTCAAGGTGGTTTGTTTTCTGGGGAAGCCCGACTGAGAAATGAAAACATTGGTAACAATTATGTTGACTCTAGATCCAAGCTACAGGGAATTTCTGGAAACACAGATCATTTCCAGAACTTGAGTTTCGGCAGCTATAGTAGTCCGTACACTGTCCCAAATGGGTATGTAGTTAATTCAGATCCCTCTGGGAACAGGACTCATGTCGTGAGAAAACTCCCAACGGAGATTGGAAGTAACAAAGAGAACAGAGTGGACGACATCTCCGCTTCAATTGACGGTTACTCAGGGAGATCCTTGCTGGATGCATTCTACAACAAAGACATTAAATCGAAATCTGCAGTTGCAAGACTTTCTGATGGCGACACAGCCAGCTTCAGCAGTGGGTGCAGCAAGTCCAGCACAGAAAATATGTCTCCCTCTCACTCTCCACTAGCATCCATGAGCTCTACCCCACGCTCTGCTGGAGCATTCAGTATGCACTTCGATTCATCCTCCTCGTCGTCTCACAAAGAACACGACCGGTTTTCACCACCGCAATCAATTTTCAGGACACCTAGACAACAGCAGGAAACTGGGGGAGCTTTGAGACGATCCCCTCCACAATCAATGTTCAGAAACAGCTCAGGGTCAGACGGTTCAGCGCGATCTTCTCCACCTCAATCCTTCTTCAGAGCAGCGGCTCATGCGTATGTGAACCCATCCAAGACGTCTCCACCCAGTTCCATGTTCAGATTTGCCCCTGGAGTAACTACAACAGCCACATCCACTGGACAAGCTGTGTGCGGGTTATCAACGGGACATAACATTGACGAATACTGCAAACAGTCGGACAGGCTATCTCCCCCGCAGTCTGATGTAGAAAGGTTTGTAATATTTATTCATTTCAATTGTTATGTTCATTAAATTATTATTCATTTTCCTTTGGCTTTGCTGGCTTGGCTTCGTTCGTTCTCGTTCTCCCACTACCAAAACCTGAAATGGCTCAAGTAGCAGAATGTAGTCCAGAGAAATGAATGCGTTGTTTCGTAGTTTACAGCTTCATTGCGATATTTGCGCCTTTCGGTCCAATATATCCGACTTCAGCAAACATTTTTTGAGTACCGGGTTAGCATTCCCCCTTCGATCCCTTTTCCTTAGTCAGTCTGCCCTGCTGCAGCCTGTTATCCTGGATCACCGCGTGGAGGTGTAGAAGAGTCTCGGCAGCTCGGGTTCGCTGACATTGACGCTATCAGTCAGCTATGGGTCGCTGACCACTGCAGCTCATGCGCTGTCTCATTTTCCTTTTATTCATCTTCTTGTTTTTCTTCTTCTCGTTCACCCTGTTTTTTTTATTATTGTGTGTTCAACTGGGCTCTGAACTTCAGAATTGACAAAAATGGAGACTGCTCAAAAGACGCCATGACAATGCAGAGGCTTAACTACCTGAAGAAATGATGGCAAAACACCAGGAAAACAATAAAAGTGAAAGTTTTGAGAGCTTGTGTCTTTCCCATAGTATTATATGGCTGCGAAGCATGGAGTTACCAAAACATCTAGAAAGATAATCTAGTCCTTCGAGTCAAAATGGAGAAAGATCATCAGAAAACCCTGGACTCAGAGAAAGAGACAATTATAGACATTTGGCAAGAGTTGAACAAAGAGGAGAACTGGTTTTTCTATTTCATCATGGCCAGAAAATTTAGATACGTTGGTCACATCAAGAGACACAACGCTCTTGGGAGGACAGTGATGAAAGGTATGGTACCAGGCAAAAGAGACAGGATAGACCGAGAAGACGATGGTACCAAGATATCAACGAATTCCTGGGCATGTCTTTGAGGGAGGCTGGCGTTTTAGCAAGGAAAAGAGTTTCTTTCAAACAGACTGTTATGGGAGCGACGTTCTATAAAGGGCATACTACATGATGATGGCACAAGTAGTCTAGTTCTCTGGACAAAGGTTGCAGGGGGTGGAGAGTTCTTCAAGGCTTCCAAACTGCTTTGTGTGGCAGTTCGTTTCCATGGACCAGTACCCAGAATGCGATTCAATAACTGGTAGGCCAGTATTTTCTCCCTTGTGTCTCCTGGCAAGGCATGCTAAATCCTTCTGGGATCTAGGGCGTGAAAATAAGTATGTGTTGTTACTTTCTTTTGGCTTGCTGATTGGAAGATGTAGCTCTGGTGTATTCTTTTTCTTATTCTATTTCTTTTTCTTCCTCTTCTTCGACGATCATCTTGAAAAAGAATTTGCGACAGACATTGTGCCGGAGTTTAAATTAAAGCCGCCATATCTGAGTCTTACGGATAGCCTTCTGGAATAATCTTTGGGAATAATCTTTGGGAATAATCTTAGGGAATAATCTTAGGGAATAATCTTCGGGAATAATCTTTGGGAATAACCTTCGGGAACAATCTTCGGGAATAATCTGTGGGAATAATCTTCGGGAATAATCTTTGGGAATAATCTTCGGGAATAATCTTAGGGAATAATCTTTGGGAATAATCTTCGGGAATAATCTTCGAGAACAATCTTCGGGAATGAATAATCTTCGGGAACAATCTTCGGGAATAATCTTCGGGAATAATCTTCGGGAACAATCTTCGGGAATAATCTTCGGGAATAATCTTCGGGAATAATCACATCCGGTTTCAGCTCAACATTTTCTAGATGACTGTCTTCTCTCTTCGATCCCTATTCTCTCAGACTGCATGGATACAGCCTGTTACCAGGGCCGACACTTGGAGGCGGAACAGGGCTTGATTTGCTAATCCTAATGCAAGCAGCCAGCAATGTGTTACTGGCTGCTGTCAACGCATTTACTTCCGCGTGCTTGGTTCATCTGAGGTATTAAGATCCACATGGGTAGATCCAATATGGAACATAAATACAGAATGGGAGAAAACAATATTAGAAAGATAGATAAGGAAAGGGACCTAGGGGTTATAATAGATCATACAGGAAAGGTGAGTGAGCAAGTTAAGGTAGCAGTGAAAAAAGCAAATGCAATGTTAGGTAGGATAAAAAGAAATATTAAACATAGGAGCAAGGAAGTGATCGTCAAACTGTATAAAGCTTTAGTTAGACCTAGATTGGAGTACTGTGTACAGGTGTGGAGTCCTTATCATAGAGGGGACATAAACATGCTAGAAAGAATACAAAAAAGAGCGACAAAGATGATAGTTGGATTCCAGAATTACAGTTATGAGGAACGACTCAGAAAAACAGGCCTACAGTGTCTCGAAGAGAGAAGAATTCGTGGTGACTTAATACAGGTTTATAAGATGATCAGAGGAATCGATAAATTAGACTATAACAAGTTTTTTAAAATACAGCCACCTACAATAACACGAGGGCATAGCTACAAGCTGATTAAAGAGAGGTCCAGGTTAGATATTAGGAAATATTTTTTTAGTCAGAGAGTGGTGTCTGCTTGGAATGCATTGCCAGGGGAGGTGGTGGAGGCAGGGACAGTTAATGCGTTTAAGAATAAACTGGATGCGCATAGATTTTAGAGCAAGGTGATGTAAATGTAACTGGTTGTATACAGACTCTGCAGGGTCTTCTAAACCAGTATAAAGACGTTAAGTTAAGTTAAGACTCCAGGATTTTACCTGTTGACATTTGGCCTACCCAAGAGCATTTGTTGTCACAATCAGAACAAATCCTAATTTACAAATGACACTTTCTATTTTAGAAATTACATTTCATATTTTTAAAATAAAATTATATTGCTTCAATATTACCAGGTGTACCTGATCCTTCAGTCTAAGTTCGGATCTATCTCGATCTTCTTCTTGTTATTGGAACATTATTTGTCCCTCTAGTAGCTTCTCTAGAACTTGCTCCAGCCGGAGGGGACTCCCCCATGTCTTCAAAATCTAACGAACTGCTATATTTTTTTTAATACGAACTATCAGCACTCGGCAAATCATCATTTTCTAATTCAATCCATGAATGAATAACTGTCGATGAATGTTTGGCCGAGAATCTTCGCTTGCTATTTTTTGTGTGAGAAGCCATATTTCCTTTACTCTGATGAAAATCAATTTACATTTACTTCTTTCTGCCAGAATATTCCTTAATTATTGTAGGAATAAATGCAATGTTGGAAGATGATGGAAAAAATTATATGTAGGTTATGCAGAATTGAAGAGAGGCAGGCACGAATGGAATGCGAGATTGGGACAAATGAGAAGAGAAGAGGTGAGAGAAAAGAGGCAGGAGAAAATAGAAGAGAATCAAAAGAAAATTGAGGATATACTCAAGAAGCTGCATTTGTGTAGTAGAGATGATAAGGTAGAGAGTTTTGCTGAGAAGTGTGCAAATATAAAGGAGGGTTCATTGTTGATAGTAGGGGATTCAATGGTTTGGGAGGTTGGCAAATATATGTCAAAACAACACAATATGTTTGAAAAAATTGATATCGGTGGTACTAAAATTCAGGATATAGAGAAGAGGAGAGGATAAAGATGATAGGCGACAGAGCGAACAGTCATGTTGTGGTAGTGGTAGGTACAAACAATCTCAAGAGAGATGGTACAGAATAAATAATGCAAAGATACAAGAGTCTGTTGAGGATACTTATAGATTTAAAAAAGTATAGGAAGTTCACCATAATGGGTATTTTAGACAGAGCAGATGGGTCAGACTATTTATACCGTAAGAAATAGGTATCATCCTTAGACAAAGCAGATGGGTCAGACTATCTATACAGTAAGACAATAGGTATCAGCCTTAGACAGAGCAGATGGGTCAGACTATCTATACAGTAAGAAAATAGGTATCAGCCTTAGAGCAGATGGGTCAGACTATCTATACAGTAAGACAATAGGTATCAGCCTTAGACAGAGCAGATGGGTCAGACTATCTATACAGTAAGACAATAGGTATCAGCATTAGACAGAGCAGATGGGTCAGACTATCTATACAGTAAGACAATAGGTATCAACCTCAGGCTGCGGAAAATGTAGACAGATATGGATATCGATTTTATTGATGTGAAAATGTGTATAAATATTGAAATAGATTTTATTGATGTGAAAATGTGTATAAATATGGAAATCGATTTTATTGATGTGAATAGTTTACAGATATGGATATCGATTTCGATTTTGTTGATGTGAAAATAGAGAAATGTAAAATGCAGGATAGGAAAGGTTTCCATCTAAATGAGATAGGGCAGCATGTTGTAGCAAAGTATATGTTTAATCATTGTGTTAAAAATGTTAACTAGTTAGGCCTATGAAGTATGAGACTGAAGATAAGTCTAAAGCAGGCTGCTAAAGTGGAGGCAGTCGAAGGGGAGCATTGAGGTCAGGGTGAAATTAGTAGCGGAAGAGTAAATATAACAATAATAAAGCAACAGCAAACATTGGTAAATTCACAAAATAATAATCTAAAATGTTTTTTTATATAAATGTGAGAAGCATAGTAAATACTTTTATTTACTATGCTTCTCACATTTACATAAAACGAGTTGGAACTGTATGTAGAAGAAGGAAACCAGATATAATAGAATTAACAGAATCATGGACATATGAGGACATTGCAGATAGTGAATATGAATAGAGGGATATACAATGTTAAGAACAGAAAGTGTAGTTAGGGACAAGGCTAAGGGAGGTGGCGTTTCATTATACTATGCGAAAATGAGTAAATATAACTTCATTCTTTTCATCATTTCATTCGCCATTTTCATCGATACCTGGACTTGCTCACTCGCCTTGTCTGTGTGGTCTATTATAACACCTAGTTCCCTTTCATTTTCTATCTTTCTACGGAATTTTGTTCTCACCCATTCTGTAATTGTGTTCCATATTGGATCTACCCATGTTATCTACATTAAACTCCATCAAAAGCAGAAGTAATAAAGACAAGTATCGAGAGATTTTAAAATGCCACGAATCAAATTTACGGACGCTTTTTCAAATTTTATCAATTCCTCCCGGACAGTCCATGGCGGGTTAAAAGTGAGGACATGTCTGGGAAATTGTGATCCGTTGAATATGTGCTTCATGTGTTCACATTGTCGTGGCATTCCACGCGGCGTTATTGCAGCACGGTAAATTAATCAATAAAGTTGTAATGTGTTTCTTATTTTCTTTACAGGTGGAGAAATAGTGACAGTTCCGGCGGGCGGTCTGAACGAAGGGATTCTATCAGCACGGTAGGTGAAAGTCTGATTGGAGAAGATCCAGGCACGGACCTCTCGAAGCAACCTCTGTACTACCAGTGCGACGAATTCTACTTCATTACAGATCCGGAGGATCACATTTATCAACATTATCCAGACGACCCAGTTTGGCAGCTTCTAGAGGTACCCATAACGATGGCTGAGTTTCTAGACCTGCCTATTGTCAAGTCACCGTTCTTCAACGCCGGTCTGAAATTCGCAGCTCATTATGACTGCAAACAGCACACAGAACGGGGAGAGGTTACTCTACAGTTAAAGATACCGCGGTTGTTGACTTTCGGGTACACTCTTGTTCCAAGAGATAAAAGAATGGTCAGCCAGAACTCATTGGATGGTCGAGTTCTGTTAAGAATTATTGGTCACAAAGCCATGTTTACTATAGCCCCGCCAAAACGAGGCAGATATTATTTCACTGTTTATGTCAAAGATGAAAGTGGGTCAGATCTCCTACAGAGCGCTTGTGCTTTCCTAATTACGTGCCGGGAAGGAAGAGAAGCCATTAAATCTCCGTATCCGAAAGTTGCCTTTTTCGGACCAACCTTGTCCATGTCTGGTTTTGGACTTCTGCCTCAAACACATATTGATCCACTTGTATCATATAATCATGACGATATTAACTTTCAATTTGCCGCCAATCGAACAGCTAGGCTGTCATATTCTTTGACGTTCCACTGTCAGCGAGCAGACGCGGTGGACGCTGACCTTCAACGTTATGCCTTCCTGAGACACAGAGACGACACATCAATGGCACTTCAGGTCAGGTGCCCGCATGTAGGAAAATATGTTTTCTCCATCTACGGGGCTAAATCAGCGAATCCTGAAGAACTAGATGGGCAGTATGAATGCTTGTTTCGTTATTTGATCGACTGCAAGCAGAGTGCCACCAACAAAAGCCCTCTTCCAAGGGCATGTCATCGATGGTGCCACAGCCAGCTACTTGAGCCAATACAAGGGGACTTAAATATAAACACCAGAGTTACTTTCCGCGTCAGAGCACAGCTGGTCTGTGACATGGCACTACTGATGGGAGATGCGTGGTACCACTTCAGAAACCACGGCGACCATATTTGGGAAGCCTGTCTTACAACAAGCTCTACTCCGTGTGTCGCTAAACTGTACGCCAGACTCAACAGGGAAACTGCTAGATTTTCACCGTTTTTAGAATTTCAAATTGTTGGCAAAAATTCATAGAAACGTTTGGTTTGGATGTTTTATTCCAAATCTTCAAAAGTGTTAGATGCGGTTGTGGACTGTTATTTATATAAATTATTTGTCTCTTTAAAAAAAGAATAGCAATAAACGATTATCTCATCTGCTCACTTATGTCGTTAGGCATTATGGGAAAGTGCAATAACCAATTAAATTGTCTTATTAATCTTTTTGAAGCAGAACCTGATATAAAATAATGTATTTATTAGGTAACGTCTACTTGAGTTTATTCCGAAAAGACATTATTCGTGATAAGTACTGTAGTAGGACCTCTGCCACACTGAAAGAATATCCTACAAGATTATTAGTATTGTAGTTGAGCCTTTTTAGTGTAAAAGGCGACATGGGACAGAGACGAGAATAGCGCCACTGCTGATACGAGAAAATGCTCTGAAAGGCTTTTAATTAATTCCCTTTCGGAATACTGTGACATCTGAAAACATTTAATCCTCCAAATGGAAAACTGGCCCTCGGAAGTTCATGTATATTTATAAATTTATGAAAAAAAATGTAATGACAACTGTTGAAGCCAATATATCAACTCAACAGCTATGTAAGAAAATTAGCGAGCCGGCATACCGGCACTACGGAGTGAATCAGTTAAACTTAACTTAACTTAACGTCTTTATACTGGTTTAGAAGACTCTGCAGAGTCTATATACAACCAGTTTCATTTACATTACCTCGCTCTTAAAGATATTTGCATCCAATTTATTCCTAAATGCATTAATTGCCCTTGCCTTCACTACCTCCTGTGGCAATGCATTCCAAGCATTCACCAATCTCAGACTACAAAAATATTTTCTAATATCTAATCTGGACCTCTCTTTACTTAATTTGTAGCTATGCCCTCTTGTTCTTGTGGGTGGTTGTATTTTTAAAAACTTGTTATATTTTCATTTATCCGTTCCTGTGATCATCTTATATACCGGTATTAAGTCACCTAAAATTCTTCTCTTTTCTAGACACTGTAGGCCGATTTGTCTAACCCTTACTGTGTAAAAGATTGAATGGGAATGAAACTTCTTCTTCTTCTTCTTCTTCGTACGCTGTCAGACGTCAACTTGAATTTGTTCGAAGAAAGCAGCGGTCATCCTGAGGCTGTCGACACTGCCATAGAGCTTGTCTAGTGTTGGCACTGGTGATGGCCACATGTGCTTTCTTTGGTCCTGGTATGTCGGGCAATTTTGCAGCAGATGTTCATGGGTCATTTTCCCGGTACCACAGGTGCATTCGTCAGTTACACATATCATTAGTTTATTGAATAGATGGTACCTCAGTCTGTGTGACCTGTGCGAAGTCTGAAGACCACGACCTGCTCTCTTCTTTTCAACTGGTAATAAGCATCATTTTGTGTGTAGCCAGCATGCTCTGTTTCGTATGGGAATGAGACGAGACATACCCACTATCACACTTAGATCTTGTAGTAAGTGTGGACTAACAGTGTGATCTTACTTCTCTAAGATAGAAGATTTACCTTAGTCAAGTGATTGTACACACTGCCAATCACGCCTGCGAGAAGCCTACTGAATGTGGAGCATCATTATGAATGTGAAAGAAAGCTCTAGAACCAATGACCTTGTACGCGATAACATCGAGAAAAGATCTAGAACCAATGACCTTGTACGCGATAACATAGAACCAATGACCGTGTACGCAATAACATAGAGAAAAGCTCTAGAAAAAATGACCTTGTACACAAAAACATAGAACCAATTGCCTTGTGCGCAATAACAAAGAACCAATGACCCTGTACATGATAACATAGAACCAATGACTTCGTATGTGATAACATAGAACCAATGACCTTGTACGTGAAAACATAGAACCAATGACCTTGTACGCGATAACATAGAACCAATGACCTTGTACACAATAACAAAGAACCAATGACCTTGTACGCGATAACATAGAACCAATGACCTCGTATGCAATAACATAGAACCAATGACTTTGTACGCGATAACTTAGAGTAAAGCTCTAGAACCAATGACCTTGTACACGATAAAATAGAGAAAAGCTCTAGAACCAATGACCTTGTACGCGATAACATAGAGAAAAGCCTAGAACCCGTGACCTTGTTCGCGATAATATAGAAAAACGGTCTAGAACCAATGATCTTGTACGCGATAACATAGAGAAAAGCTCTAGAGCCAATGACATTGTTCGCAATAACATAGAGAAAAGCTCTAGAACCAATGACATTGTTCGCAATAACATAGAGAAAAGCTCTAGAACCAATGACCTTGTTCATGATAACATAGAGAAAAGCTCTAGAACCAATGACCTTGTACGCGATAACATAGATAAAAGAGAAAATAACTCAGTTTTCAGATCAGACAAAGAAACCAAAGAAAACTACAGCATACACTTCTGTTAATAAAATTGTAACCTAGCAACAGAATGTTCAGCTGATTGAGATGACTGCCCATAGAAGTTCCACATATTTAATTTTTCATATTTGTAATTCTGATTTTTTTCAGTAGCAACCTACCTCCTATAGACAAGGCATGTCTTTCTCAATCGTAGACTTTGTATTTTTGTCCTTTCATGGCCTGTTTGCCATCTTGATTGTGTGCATGTTCAAATATAAAGTGCAAGTGTCTTGACAAAAATTAGCAAAAACAGCCTCGGAGGCAAATGAACAGAGAATACAGTGTGATACAGAAGAAACATAGCATTCGTTAGTACGGATGGATCTATTCGTAGTCGAAACCAAACTCAGCCTATCGTACCATCATCACCCCAACCCTACTGTACGTCTGCGAAAGCTGGACTGTATACTCTGGACATGGAAGGAGGATAAACCACTTCCATTCAGGTCGTCGGATACGAAAATTCGGCATTCGATAGCAAGATCGTGTCACTGACATCGAGGTTCTCTCGAGGGCTGACATGCTCAGCATCCATGCACAACTAGGATGGGCCGGATACCTGGTCCGTATGTCAGACGAATGGCTCCCAAAGAAGCTTCTCTCCAGCGAGATGAGAGAGGGATGACGCGAGAGAGGGCGCCCAAAGAAACGTTTTAAAGACAGCCTGAGGGACTCACTGAAAAGTTGCCAGATAGATATCACCACCTGGGAATGTCTTGCGCAAAACAGATCTGCCTGAAGAAGCGCAGTCAAAGCGGGAGTAGCTAACAGCGAGGACCACCGGATTGTGAAAACCATAAGCAGACGTGAGACCCGGAAATCGGGAACAGTGGGAACACCATCACCTTCTACTGACCCCGTTTGCCCGTTATGAAGCAGATGTTTCCTTGTTCGCATTGACATGTTCAGCTACATGCGCACCCACACGCAACATGGAAATATGTGACAAGGGTGATGTCGGAGGTCCTCATCGACAACGATGGACAGCTATTATTAGTAGTAGTGGACTCTTTCAATCATGATAGAGTAAAAAAAGTGTCATCATAACCTTAGGCAAGGAAAGCAGAGACAACGAGAGAGCAGAGTCGAGGTGAATCAGCTGATAAATGAGAACACGCAGGACAGTGATGCCGTCATAAACACCGACGGATCAGAGCTAGGTAGTGAGACATCAGGCTTGGGCTTCTTGGCTAGAGTGAGAGGACAGGTCGTTGCCGAGCACAGTAGAGCATACATGTCAACAACCTCCAGTTTGAGAATGGAGATGGAAGCAAAGATGGATATATGAGACTTCTTTAACAAGGGTAGTCATCGTGCCAAACACGCAAGTCGTACTTCAGAAGGTGCAGAAGGGATGGCTTAGATACAAGTGGATAGCAGCTGACCTCAACTCCGGTGGTTGACATGGATCTACTGTATGTTGGAGTTCAGCGCAATGAAAGAGCTGACATATTGGCTGCACAAGCTCCCATCATGAGCACGTTAGTAATGAATAGGAATTACATTTTTAAATCAATCAATGACCATCTGCTGGATGAGGACACTGCAATAGATGAAGCAGCAATCCAGACTGCAAAGTTTCGACATTAAACGAGGTTCGAGTGGAGTGGGGCGCATGAGAGGACGGAGCAGGAGAGTGTGCAACCAGCGAGCTGCAGGGACCATCAGCATCCAGACCCTGCGCTATTTGCTGAGAGACTGAGCACCTTTGGGTATCCCTAGAGTGCAGTGACGTCGATTCTGAAACAGAAACAGAATCAATCATGGCAGACTATAGGATGATAAGTCCATGGAGCCTCCTAGTCTTAGCCTTTCGCGGTGGCCCTGACAATGAACGAATAATTCAATCCTATAAACGTATGTCTGTCACTTCAGCAAACACACTTAACGTTCTGTTCAGGTGCTATCTCTACATCAAAGACAGACTGCAATGGATCTCCAACGTTGTCTGTGTCTTACTTGACTGGGTTGTTGGTGCCATGCAGTAACTTTGGTCTAACAATCAACACAGGGAAAACGGAGGTACTCTTTCAGCTTGCTCCTATGAGGCCGTACATCGAACATTACTGTACAGAACCAGTCTCCAAGCAGTCGATAGCTTCCCCTAATTAGGCAGCACCCTCGCCAGAGAGGCGAATATCGACTATAAGGTCAACAGCAGGATTGCAAAGACTAGCTCTGAGTTTACAAGGCTGCAAGCAAACGTCTGGAATCGACAAGGCATCAGTCTCACCATCAAAGTAAAACTATATCGGGATGTGGTGTTAACCACTCTGCCACATGCCTATGAAACATGGACAGTGTTATATCAAACATGCCAGACAACTAATTCGTTTTCACTTGAGCTGTCTGCGTTGATGCTCGGGATCAGGTGGAATGATAAAAAGGCTAACTCTGAAAGTCTTAGCAAGTTTAACATGTTGAGCTTCTGTAGAAAGCCCAGATAAGATGGAAGGAACATGTTGCTTATATGCCAGATGAGCACGCCCACAGGCCGAAAAGAAACGTTACAGAGATTATTTTAAAGAGTCTCTGAAAAGCTTCAATATTTATGTCACCTCTGGGGGAAGGGGGGGGGGGGGGGTTGCTTGCACAAAACCGTTCTGCCTGACGTACTAGCATCACCAAAGGTGCTCAAATCGCAGAACAAAACCCCATCGAGGATGTTTACATAAAGCATGCTGCTCGAAAGATCAGAACGCACGACGACCACCACAGCCGACTTCTCACATAAGTCTCCAGAGTGCGGCAGAGTCTGCCGTTCAGGAATTGGTCTTCACATTCATATGAGAACAAATTTAGTAGATTCAGAACATGTCTCCCGCTGTCGCCAACGTCGCTTGCGATTGGTGACTATTTTTATTATTAAATCAGCCAGGCTTTTCTCTTGTCCATCTCTTGATGTTATTCTCCCACTTATAGTGTTGTTTACTTCTGAAAATATATTTACCGTTTACTTTTTGACTAAATTATCAACATTTTATCAACTGTTTTCCATTAACCCAATCTTCATGCTCTCCGTGATTGAAGTTTTCATATACACACTTTTC
This sequence comes from Ariolimax columbianus, assembly GCA_036924085.1. Taxonomy (NCBI): domain Eukaryota; kingdom Metazoa; phylum Mollusca; class Gastropoda; order Stylommatophora; family Arionidae; genus Ariolimax; species Ariolimax columbianus. Next base: position 19,105,471 of record JAVGWX010000015.1, on the reverse strand, counting down.
TGTCGTGTACAAAACATGGCGTATTTCAATCACATTTCTCTCTCCATGTAAGATATTGAATGCATCATTTGTAGAAGTAATCTTTAGAAAACATTATAACGTAGCTCTTTGAAAAGAATTTACAGTTTTGTACAGCACAAATAACATCGTGATTGGAAATAGGCTGAAAATTAATTAGCATGGTAACAAAATAGACAGGAATACAACCAAGTTGAAAATTTTAAACAAACGAAACGTTTTCTACTTGTCAGTAACAGAAGAACGATTCCAGAACATAAAATATATATATATATATATATAGTGTAATGCTCTGCGCTTTATTCAGCTGACAATACTTTATTTTGAGAAAAAATGTAAGATTTACTGCATTAACATCGTCAATGGAAATAGGCTGAAAATTAATTGGTATAGCAACAAAATAAGGGATCCAACCATACCTAACAGAAGAACGATTCCAGGACATAACAGTGGTATCTTACCTAAACGTCTTTATACTGGTTTAGAAGACCCTGCAGAGTCTGTATACAACCAGTTACATTTACATTACCTTGCTCTAAAAGCTATGCGCATCCAGTTTATTCTTAAATGCATTAACTGTCCCTGCCTCCACTACCTCCCATGGCAATGCATTCCAAGCAGACACCACTCTCTGACTAAAAAAATATTTCCTAATATCTAATCTGGACCTCTCTTTAATTAACTTGTAGCTATGCCCTCTTGTTATTGTGGGTGGATGTATTTTTAAAAAGTTGTTATAGTCTAATTTATCCATTCCTCTGATCATCTTATAAACCTGTGTTAAGTCACCACGAATTCTTCTTTCTTCTAGACTCTGAATGTCGGTTTTTCTGAGTCTTTCCTCATGACTGTAATTCTGGAATCCCACTATCATCTTTGTCGCTCTTTTTTGTATTCTTTCCAGCATGTTTATATCCCCTCTATGATAAGGACTCCACACCTGTACCCAGTACTCCAATCTAGGTCTAACTAAAGCTTTATACAGTTTGACTATCACTTCCTTGCCCCTATGTTTAATATTTCTTTTTATCATACCTAACATTGCATTTGCCTTTTTCACTGCTACCTTAACTTGCTCACTCACCTTACCTGTATGATCTATTATAACACCTAGGTCCCTTTCCTTATCTATCTTTCTAATATTGTTCTCTCCCATTCTGTAATTATGTTCCATATTGGATCTACTTCTGCTTTAGATGAGACACCACTGCATATATTTGTGTCATCAGCAAATTTTGCAATCATGGATCCAATATCAATGTCCAAATCATTTATATATATCAAGAACAAAATTGGTCCCAAAACCAAGCCCTGTGGCACACCACTTTTCACTTCACACCACTTTTCACTTCACACCACTTTTCATTTCACACCACTCAGAGTACTCCTTATTTATGCCCACCCTCTACCTTCTTCCCGTTAACCAATTTTCAATCCATTTGGCAACTTCCCCACCTATTTCATGTGATTTTAACCTTCGAAATAATCTTTGATGAGGTACTCTATCAAAGGTCTTTGCAAAATCTAGATAAATAACGTCCACTGGCTCCCCTTTATCTATCATTTTAGTAACCTCCTCCATGAATTCTAATAGATTTGTTAAGCATGATTTCCCTCTAGTAAACCCATGCTGACTATTTCTAATTAGATTAAATCTGTCTAAATGCATTACAATGTTTTCTTTGATTATTGACTCTAACAATTTACAGACTATGCTCGTTAAACTCACTGGTCTATAATTCGCTGGATCTGATTTTTGGCCTTTTTTGAAAAAGGGGATCACTCCTGCATCTTTCCAGTCCCGTGGAACAATCCCTTTTGTAAGTGATTGAAAACATAATATAGCCAATGGTTTTGCTAGTTGGTCTCTAATTTCATACAGCAATTTTGGATGAATACCATCTTGACCTGGACACTTGACTCTCCCACTCCTGTTCAACATCTGTTCCTCCGACAATATCTATTGTAATGATTGGCGTTTTATTCAGCTGACGATACTTTATTTAGAAAGACAAGAATAGATCTACTGCATTCCAAATACACTCTCTAGAAGAACGCTAAAGAGGGCTGTGCCTGAGAAGCAGCCTTAAGTTAAAATTAAAGAATATAACACAGAATGAGAATTCACTCATTTCACTGCTAGGACCAATATACGTGTTTTAAGTTTCCCACAAAAAGGCCAGCTGATGTTGGAAGTAAGCCAGGCTGAAAATCATGCCACATTAATGACTACCTCAGCAAGGTATCGTTGAATTGCATTTCCAAGATCAATCTCTAGCAATTGACATTGTATGTGTTTAATACTACACTGCTTTTTTTAAAAGAAATTTTACATGACTCCCTTACACCAGTGACCAATATTTAAGATCTGTATATGATATTCTCACCTTCCAAGCGTGTCATACATAACAAGCAACTAAATATGGGTGTGCCTGGGGCTGGTAGCTTGATCATGTTTAAAATATAATATATATCATTATAATCAGAAACTGCAAAAGTACGGATACATGCTTCTTGTAAAGGGACCAGATGCAATTAAAATTAAAACATATGCTTCACATTGGAGCGAAAGGGGAATTATTTCCAATGCTTGGAAGCAGACATACTCTAAAAGTAGCCTGCGACAGAGGTTGTCTAAGCTTCACATTGGAGCGAAAGGGGAATTATTTCCAATGCTTGGAAGCAGACATACTCTAAAAGTAGCCTGCGACAGAGGTTGTCTAAGCTTCACATTGGAGCGAAAGGGGAATTATTTCCAATGCTTGGAAGCAGACATACTCTAAAACTAGCCTGCGACAGAGGTTGTCTAAGCTTCACATTGGAGCGAAAGGGGAATTATTTCCAATGCTTGGAAGCAGACATACTCTAAAAGTAGCCTGCGACAGAGGTTGTCTAAGCTTCACATTGGAGCGAAAGGGGAATTATTTCCAATGCTTGGAAGCAGACATACTCTAAAAGTAGCCTGCGACAGAGGTTGTCTAAGCTTCACATTGGAGCGAAAGGGGAATTATTTCCAATGCTTGGAAGCAGACATACTCTAAAAGTAGCCTGCGACAGAGGTTGTCTAAGCTTCACATTGGAGCGAAAGGGGAATTATTTCCAATGCTTGGAAGCAGACATACTCTAAAAGTAGCCTGTGACAGAGGTTGTCTAAGCTTCACATTGGAGCGAAAGGGGAATTATTTCCAATGCTTGGAAGCAGACATACTCTAAAACTAGCCTGCGACAGAGGTTGTCTAAGCTTCACATTGGAGCGAAAGGGGAATTATTTCCAATGCTTGGAAGCAGACATACTCTAAAAGTAGCCTGCGACAGAGGTTGTCTAAGCTTCACATTGGAGCGAAAGGGGAATTATTTCCAATGCTTGGAAGCAGACATACTCTAAAAGTAGCCTGCGACAGAGGTTGTCTAAGCTTCACATTGGAGCGAAAGGGGAATTATTTCCAATGCTTGGAAGCAGACATACTCTAAAAGTAGCCTGCGACAGAGGTTGTCTAAGCTTCACATTGGAGCGAAAGGGGAATTATTTCCAATGCTTGGAAGCAGACATACTCTAAAAGTAGCCTGCGACAGAGGTTGTCTAAGCTTCACATTGGAGCGAAAGGGGAATTATTTCCAATGCTTGGAAGCAGACATACTCTAAAAGTAGCCTGCGACAGAGGTTGTCTAAGCTTCACATTGGAGCGAAAGGGGAATTATTTCCAATGCTTGGAAGCAGACATACTCTAAAAGTAGCCTGCGACAGAGGTTGTCTAAGCTTCACATTGGAGCGAAAGGGGAATTATTTCCAATGCTTGGAAGCAGACATACTCTAAAAGTAGCCTGCGACAGAGGTTGTCTAAGCTTCACATTGGAGCAAACAGGTGAATGAATGAATATGATATACATTAAGGATCCATAAATACAACTTGTGATAAGTTAAGAAACTAAAGTCTACTTTATGGCTAGACATTTTTGCATAGAGTAAAGGGCAATGATCACATGAGCAGGTATTTGTTACCCGCACAAACCGTTTTATATCTTGGGTGCTTAATTCTTCATTTCATTTCTGTGGTTTTGTATTTACGTTTTTTTTGCGATCATTTTCACTATCATATTTACAACATTACAATTGGTAGTTACATAATTACAGTGGTACAGATAAGCTTAAATGTAGAATTAGTTTCTTCAAAACCTCTGGGAAAGCACCATATTATATATATTTTTTTCTCCTGCATCTTGTATTTGGGTCTTTTTCTTCACCCTTGTCATCTTGAGGTGCACAAACTATCAACCAACCATCTCCCTTATCACCTTGGAGTGCACATACCATCAACCAACCCTCTGCCTTATCACCTTGGAGTGCACATACTATCAACCACCCCTCTCCCTTATCACCTTGGAGTGCACATGCTATCAACCACCCCTCTCCCTTATCACCTTGGAGTGCACAAGCTATCAACCAACCCTCTCTCTTATCACCTTGGAGTGCACAAACTATCAACCAACCCTCTCCCTTCACCCTTTCTACCTTGGAGTGCACAGACCATCAACCAACCTTCACCTGTATTACATTGGAATGCACAAGCCCTCAACCAACCTTCACCCTTATCACATTGGAATGCACAAGCCCTCAACCAACCTTCACCCTTATCACATTGGAATGCACAAGCCTTCAACCAACCTTCACCCTTATCACCTTGGAGTGCAAAGACTATCAACCAACCCTTTCTAACCAGAACGGTCATGTGCTATTTTCTCAGTTCTTTCCAACGTCTTCCCTGTTTTTCTTGTATCAACATCCAGGTCTATTCTCCATGTCCTCTTTGGCCTCTGCTTTGTTTTTCCTGTGCTTTCCATGACAGAGATTGCCTTGTGATATTGGCTTGGGGCTTCTCCAGTGTGTGGCACTTCTGCATAGTTTTGTGTCATCCACGAATTTTGCAATCATGGATACAACATCATTGTTAACTGCTTTACACATAACTGCATCAGTGCTGGCTATCTAAAGGAAATTAACTCCAAGATATTATATGCTCGACATGTTCATTTCAAAGTTATATATATACAAAATATGATGTGTATGCCTGTAGAATTTTTTTTATGTAATCTATTATGTCATTGAATGTGCTAGTTAAATTATATGAGAAACCTCAATACTTACTTACTTTCCGTGTCTGGGGTACCACGTCAGACATCATGTTTCCAATGTTCAGCCACATGGATTATCCTGCCTATTCCCTAAACATATCATCGATGTTGCATGTTTCCAGAAGGTTTGGGCAGATCATCAGGTGGTTTGGGTCTGGCGTTGCTCCACAGTCGCATGTCTCATCATCCCTGTATTGCATTCACTTTTAAGTTCTTCCTGCATCGTGCCACACTAGTACAGAGTTCATTTAGTGACTTCCATGTTGCCTGCAGCAAGTGGTTTCACTTGAAAGAAACTCCCATAATTTTATAGATTTATTTTCATTATTTTCTGTGTTGCTCTTTCAACACCCTAGTGTCTTGACAAACTAAAGATAGAGAATACTAATAAATGTGTCTGCGGCACAGATAAAACAACTGAGTGCATCTGCTACAAAGCAATACCCTAGTGTCTTGGCAAACTAAAGATAGAGAATACTAATAAATGTGTCTGCGGCACAGATAAAACAACTGAGTGCATCTGCTACAAAGCAATACCCTAGTGTCTTGACAAACTAAAGATAGAGAATACTAATAAATGTGTCTGCGGCACAGATAAAACAACTGAGTGCATCTGCTACAAAGCAACACCCTAGTGCCTTGACAAACTCAATTCATAAGCTTCTGTCTTAGTGTAGACCATGCAGTGGTGCGCTGTGAGTTTTGTCCGTCTCCTGTATTTCGACACTTTGCACTATGACTGAGACACACTGCGAGAGTGAGAGTCACTGCCACAGATTGTACAACCATCCATGCTGAGGTAGCTGGCAGCCACTATGTCCCCTCAAACTGACTATCTCCAAACAGCTCAATCCTGAGCAAATGTTTCCCAGCCCTCGGATGCACTGTCTAGAAAAGAGAATAAATTTGAGGTGACAATACAGGTTTATAAGATAATGAAAGGAAAGGATAAATTAGGCTATAACAATTTTTCAAAATACAGCCACCAACAAGAACAAGATGGCACAGTTACAAATTAATTAAAGAAGGTCCAGATTAGATACCAGGAGATATTTTTCCAAGTCAGAGAGTGGTAAATACTTGGAATGTATTGCCATCGGAAATAGTGGAGATAGGGCCAATTAATGCATTCAAGAAAAGATTGTATGTGCATAGTTATTTTTAGATCAAGTTAATGTAAAAGAAACTAGTTGTATACATACTGCAGAATCTTCTAAACCAGTATATTTTTCTGAGGATCCCCTATCCATTTCCAGTATAACTATAACTGTTTTCTCTCAACTAATTTCTTTTGTTGGCTTTCATTTGGAGTTCCATCCATCAAAATACATTTCCTCTGGCAACTTGTTCCACTATTTTTTGACCATCCCTCAACTCACTTTACCTTGAGCAGAGAGTGTCGCGCGTGTGGCGGCACTAGGACCGAAGCTTCAATACAGGAGTTGATCCAGCAACACTCGGGACCACAAGACCCAATTCTGTACACAGATGGCTTCGTCGGCAGAGATGCAAACAAGTACAGTTGGAGTTTTCGTGGGATACCAAAATGGCAAGGAGGGTGGTGGAGAAATCAGCTGCCTACTCCACTGCCACATCGAGTATGAGGATGGAGATTGAGGCGGTAACAGTGGCCCTGACCTGGTTGGTGACGCTACCGGTGACACACGCAGTGATACTGTCAGACTCGCAGGGCATGCTCCATAAGATAGAACAGTGCATGCTAAGAAGGGAGTGGACCTCTCTTCTGAACAACTCTGGTGTACAAGGTGTTACCTGGATCTAGTGCTCGGGACAGGCAGGCGTCTGGGGCAACGAAAGAGATGATGCAGTAGCGGGAGCTGTGGTGAACGACATGGTGATGACGAAAGACATCGTTGAGTTGATAAGGGCAAGTCATGGACAGTCTACAAAATGATGAAGAAATAGAAGGTCACGAAAATGCATATGTTTGGGAGTGACTAAGGGAGAAAGTGTGTTCTGTCTGGAAAGATCCGAAGAACACAAAATCAACACCTGACTGGGTATATATACGCTTGGCCGACTGCTTGGATGGAGAATGGAGCACTTATGGGAATGTCCCCTGTGTGATAATGTTGGTTCCTAGAATCAAGAATCACTTCACCTGTATGTTCTAACCCATCTCCTGTTTGGTTATATTGTTGGGTTTTTTTCTGATGGTATTCTATCCATCTTCAGTATCTCTGCCCACTCAATAGCTATATTTGTTTCTGTCTTGTTCGTTATCACAGATCATTTTTATCATTACATTTGATCATCTTCTGCTTCTTCATAATCCTGAAAACGACGTTTTCTTGTATGAAATAGTTTACCGGTAGACTGCGGTATCTGTTCCTTTAACACAATTTTTGAGACCGTGTTTTCCCTCCGTTATTTATTCCAATTCTCTCAGCCAAACTACACAATTGCAATCTCTTTCTCCATCTGTAGGCAAAGTAGGGTCTTGATCAGCTCTTGATTCGCTGACCTTGATGCAAGCAGCCAGCTATGCGTTTCTCATTGCTGTCAGCTCATTCACAGTATCTTGAGCTGTCTGGTCATCTACAGCGAGGTTGCGATATCTGCGCCTATTGGCCCGACACATCCAATTTCAGATGGCTTTTTTTGGGGTACCGGGTTTGCCTTCTTGCTGCAATTCCTACTCTCTTAGCCAGACTCACAAGTGAAGCAGTTTCCAGGGCCTCTGCTTAGAGGCGGAATAGGGTCTTGGTCAAATTGGATTCTCTTACCCTGATGCAAGCAGCCATTTATGAGTCACTGGTTGCTGTCACACTGCTGTATCTTTAGCCCTACTGAGATATCTGTTGGCGAAGGTCATAATTCTGGCTCTTATACTCAGAACTCAAAATATTTCTTCTTCGTCATTCATTCTCAAACTCTCGCTACCAAGCCCTGAAAAGGTCTTTGCAACTAACAGGGTGAAATTTGGAGAATGGAATGCGTTGTGTCATAGTTTACAGCTTGGATGCGATTTTTGCCCATCCGACTTCAGCACAGCATTAGCCTTCCCTCTTTGACCCCTTTTCCTTAGTCAATCTATCCTGTTGCAGTCTGTTATCCAGGATCACCACGTAGAGGTCGAGAATGGTCTTGGTAGCTGGCCCTGAACAGTCAACTTTGGATTGCTTGTTAAATGATCAGCATCTTAATTCTGTCAGACATACACACCACATGCCCAGCATTTGCAAAACAAAACAGCGTCAACAACGATATTGATGGCAGTTCGGCACCTGATTTCTCTGTTACGACTTTGAACTCGTAGAGAGGTCATCAATGTTGTTCGCTACATTGACATTTGGGCTAGTCGGGGCTTCTATGTATCTTTTTTATTAGGTTCCGTACCTTGGAGTCATAGTTAGTTAGTTAGTTGCCCATTGTAAGTGAAGAGGGTGACAGAATCAGACATGTTTATTCAGATGTGACTGTACAGTTCGATTTGAGCGTTACAAACTCTACCGCACATAGGGCACACATGAACAGCATTTTTAGTTGAGCAGTCTTGCATTCTTTCCTTTCGTGCAGCTCGCTTTTCCTGCGCCTCAGCGGTGCAAGCACCATGTGTGACGGCAGTGCACCAGGCTGAGCGGTTCGGAGCAAGCAGCTCCCAGTCAGCAACATCAATGGAGAAACTTTTCAAAGAATCCTTCAGTGTGCCTTTGTATCGTTTCTTTTGTCTACTCTGTGAGCGCTGTCCTGTCATGAGCTCACCGTACAACAGTTGTTTAGGGAGGCGCTCATCTGACATGCGAATAACATGCCCTGTCCATCTGATCTGGGCTCTCTGTATCAGTATATGGATGCCAGAGATTCTAGCCCTGCTGAGGACTTTAGAGTTGGGCACTCGCTCCTGCCAACCAATCCTGAGCAGTCTGCGTAGACAGTTTACATGGAAATGATTAAGTTTCCTGACATGCCTACTATAGACTGTCCATGTTTTGCATGTGTGCAAAAGGGTGGTTAGCACAACAGCACGATACACACTAATCTTGGTGGCAACAGTGATTCCCTGCTGGTCCCAAACATTTTCTCGTAGTCTTCCGAAAGCAGCACTCGCCTTAGAAATCCTGTTGGGAATCTCAGAGTCAATATTTCCTTCTCTGGTTTGGGTACAGCCAAGGTAGGTAAAGCTAACAACTGCTTTTATGCGTTGTCCTTGTATAGTGACGTTTGGCTCGTGGTAGGGCTCCCTGGGCACAGGTAGAAACATTACCTCCATTTTCTTGGTGTTTACAGTAAGATCAAAATTAGTGCACGCAGTTGAGAACTCATTCATGATTGCCTGCATGTCCTGTTCTGAGCATGTGTTAATTGCACAGTCATCGGCAAAGAGGAGATCTAAGATAGTTGCTTCTTTCATCTTTTTGAGGCCTTTAGGCGCCTCAGAGTGGCTGCCCATCTGTCCGGTATCTGATCTGTTTGCCAATATCGCAGTCACGTGTTGCACCAGAAAGCATGGCTGCTAATACTAAATAAGTGTTGGGGCCAGCACACAGCCATGTTTGACTCCATTTATGACTGGGAATGCTGCAGAGAGTTCCTCATCATTCAGTACGCGGGCTGACATGCCATCATTCAGTACGCGGGCTGACATGCCATCATTCAGTACGCGGGCTGACATGTCATCATTCAGTACGCGGGCTGACATGCCATCATTCAGTACGCGGGCTGACATGTCATCATTCAGTACGCGGGCTGACATGCCATCATTCAGTACGCGGGCTGACATGCCATCATTCAGTACGCGGGCTGACATGCCATCATGAAATTGGCGGACGACTGATGAATTTTTCCAGACAACCGAATTTCGCCATGATATTCCAGAGTCCGTCCCTGTTGATGGTGTCAAAGCCCTTTGTCGGGTCAACAATAGTCATGTACAGATCACGATGCTGTTCCTGACATTTCTCTTGGATTTGACTAGCTGCAAAAATCATGTCAACCCATCCCACCACCAGCTCAGAAACCACATTGACACTCTGGAAGTAGCTTCTGCTGGAGATGAGTTGTTAAGCGTTAAAGATGTAAGCTCATGCCTTTTCGTTTTCTCACCTGTTTAAGTATGTGTTTAATATGATTGAAGCGAAACCATCGCACTGCTATTCTACGAGGAGTATCATGATTTCTATTTGCCGAGTTTGTAATGTCGTGGGCCAGGTAAGAGGGCAAGTCAATAATTATGTAACAAATGGCTATATAACAAGGAGAGGTGGAGTAGGGTCTTGGCAGCTCTGAGTCGCTGGCCCTGACGCTAGCAGTCAGCTATGGGTCGATGACCGCTACAGCTCATAGGTCTTGGTAGCTCTGGGTCGCTGGCCCTGACGCTAGCAGTCAGCTATGAGTCGCTGGCCCTGACGCTAGCAGTCAGCTATGGGTCGATGACCGCTACAGCTCATAGGTCTTGGTAGCTCTGGGTCGCTGGCCCTGACGCTAGCAGTCAGCTATGAGTCGCTGGCCCTGACGCTAGCAGTCAGCTTTGGGTCGCTGGCCGCTACAGCTCATGGGGCTTGGCAGCTCTGGGTCGCTGGCCCTGGCGCTAGCAGTCAGCTATGGGTCGCTGGCCCTGACGCTAGCAGTCAGCTTTGGTTCGCTGACCGCTACAGCTCATGCACTCAAAATATATGATTCAATGTAGAATAATCATTGCAGCCCCATTTTTCACGATGAACCACAAAGATTATGTCACTTCATGGTGCATTACTACTATACCCTTGTTGCTCGTAATCCATGTCTTTATTTCTCAATGCTAATTGTATATATCTATTTTTGTCAATATATATGTATGCTCTTTGTTGTGAATACATTTTATGTGGCATAGTACGAGCAAATATTGTGTCTTATTGTAAACATCATGAGATGCCTGAAGCGTACACATTTTTATTTATGTAAAAATAATTGGCATAGCTGTAAGGACGTCTGTATCTTGCATGAAAGAGACTGGGTTTGTTATCATGTCATGACACACACCAGTTGTATGTACCTGTAAAAATGGGTACCTATTTCTGTTCTGAGTCCGGGAAGGCAGACCATCAAGGAAAGGCACTTTTTTTTGGTGGTCTCCAAGGTGGGTGTTTCAATTAGGCTAATGAGGCGGCCACTTAGAGTGCAGGCCTTGTAGGAGTGCCAATGTGATGAGGATGAGGAAATGGAATCATTAGTAGGAATATAAGGAAAGAAAGGGGGGACCCAGTGGTCTCGAGGTAAGGTGTTCGCCTCCGGTGCTGGAGGTCGTGGGTTCAAATCCCGATGGAGATACATTTTTCACATCGATCATCCGGTAAATATTTTCCCAGATCTCTGAGTAGGAAGATCAGACAACCATGTGCAGTGGCGTGCACGTTAAAAATACCTTAGCAGTTGAAAATCAAAAAGAGTAAATTCAAGTTGAAAATGTACTCAAATTATTCTAGGGATTCTCGACCCACAGAGAAATATGTAGCAAAAAAGGGGACTGTGTGGCCATAACAACAGATCTTGGTTATGTGGTTAGCGGAGCGGCTTAGGTGGCGCCTGACAGGCTGCGGATCTACCTTGCTCTAATTTACGCTTCCACCTCCAGAAATCTCAAAAATAGGCGATTGTATATTCCAGGGGCTAACACATACTGAGATTGACCTGACAACTCACCGGTGGATTTTCACCTGCCAAAAAATATGACACAAAGAAAACTCTTCATTGTTATTAACACTAACAATACTGCCAAACTATTAGATCAATCAACACTCCCCTCAGAGCATAGGCTCTTGACAATATCACCCCAGCATTCAAGGATCTGTGCTACACTTTCTGCCTCTCTCTCTAGGTATAACCATTTGTTCTTAGTTCCCTCTCACATTTGCTTCCCCATTATTTCAGGTCAACCTCTCTTTTTCCTTCTCCTGAGGCTTCCATGTAGGAGCCTGCTTAGCTATGTCGAACGCTGCCATCCTCATCGTATAAGGTAATTCATATGGGAAGATAATCCAACAAGTTTACCTAATTATGTTGAGCAATTTTCTCAAGATCCATATTTTACAGAAGACATCCCAAGTAATAAAATTCCAGAAAAGATCCATATTTTACAGAAGACATCCCAATTAATATAATTCCAGAAAAGATCCATATTTTACAGAAGACATCCCAAGTAATAAAATTCCAGAAAAGATCCATATTTTACAGAAGACATCCCAAGTAATAAAATTCCAGAAAAGATCCATATTTTACAGAAGACATCCCAATTAATATAATTCCAGAAAAGATGCATATTTTACAGAAGGCATCTCAATTAATATAATTTCAGAAAATATCTAAATTTTACAGAAATACAAGTAAAATAATTGCAGAAAAGATCCATATTTTACAGAAGACATCCCAAGTAATATAATTCCAGAAAAGATTCATATTTTACGGAAGACATTCCAAGTAAAATAATTACAGAAAAGATCCATATTTTACAGAATACATACTGAGTAAAATAATTCAAGAAAAGATTTATAATTTTGCAGAATACATGCCAAGTAAAATAATTCCAGAAAAAAATATATCTTGTAAACAATTTTTAAAATACTCCTTTCGTCAAAAATCTTTTGGAATTGGAAATACAAATGGAAATTGTTTCACTAAAGAAAATTCCAAGTGCTTTTATGACAGACACTCTTCTTGGGCAGCTTGATCAAATGGGATCAACAATTGAGAATCTGAAAATCAAGTTTACAATAATGGGAGTGATATGTTTTTCTGCAATTTTTGAAAATCAGGAGTTGAAATTGGTGAATTTAAGTAGTTATCGTTGTCTTGGGTGCAAAATAGTTTGCCACAGGACCTGGAGGTTTCCATGCTTCATAAAGCAGAAGACTAATCACAATTCCGTCTCTCTCTCTCTACACTTTCCTCACCCACTGAACTACTTTCGCCTCACTTTATGTATGAAAGAAAATGTAATATGCAGTATTCATTCGCCCAGTTAACTGTGGGTCACTATAATAATTTGGAGATTTACAACGAACAATTCCAAAATCGCTAAAAACCATATGTTAACATACGCATTATATATTAAAGAATGCCATTTTAAATATATATTATACATATATATATATTTGTGTGTGTATATATAATAGCATTCTTTAATTGTTTATGCCTGCAGATAATTTCTTTGTGAGTTGTAACTGACTCTCCCAGTCTGTCATGCTTTTTTTAACCATCCCCATATTTACATAAGTTTGTATGAAATATCATTAAGAGCAGAGCTTTCGATGTATATCTGGCTGGGAAAACACCCTAACTTGCAGCTATTATTTGGCAGCCAATCAGAAGGTAGCTATTATTACGAGGACAAGTCAGTAAATAGGTCACAAATGGCTATTTTTAAAAACTGAGATACAAACTTGAAAACAATTTTGATTTAACCTTATTTTTCCGTTATTTCTCAACATAATTTCCACCAACATTGAGACACTTGTCCCATCACTTTATCAGTGGACCAAAACCTGCAGCATAGAAGTCTTTGGTCTAATGTCTCAGCCACATTTGCACTTCACGTTCAATTTTTTCTTCATTGCAAAATGTCTCCCACGAGGGGGTGTCATCACACTTTATACAGGAGGCTAAACCATGTGAACAGCCTATTGCAGCTGCTACACTGTATATTGTTACTCGTCTGTCAGCTCAAATCATCTCCACCACTCGCTGTTTCTGTTGCAGTCTGAACAGGGCGACCAGGTCGGACATCATCGGCAAATTTTGAGGGTCCTTGGCAACGTTTACATTGTCTATTGTTACTCGTCTGTCAGCTCAAATCATCTTCACCACTCGCTGTTTCTGTTGCAGTCTGAACAGGACGACCAGGTCGGACATCATCAGCAAATTTTGAAGGTCCTTGGCAACATTAATAGACCCAAAATATGCATCGCTTTACACGACAAACACTTCACATTTCTATTGATGAAATGTTTGTGGCTCGGATCTCTGGTTCGCGCATATCATCATTTGGCTGGATTACCTCCGTTGTCTCGTGGGTTTCAGACAAGCTGGATTAATCATTCTGCGCCTGTCACTATGTGGATGGCTTTGACTTTTGCTCTGTGACAACACTCTGTGAATATCTGGAACATTATTTGGTACTTACAGGTTCCTGTGCCATTTGTTATGAACATAGAAGTTTAGTCCTGGTCATCCTACATTCCTAACCTAGTGGATGTCACACCCCCAATGCCTGTTTATGGGAAAGGCTTCGGGGGTAAACCCTGAGGAAAAATCATCCTGTGCTATCTCCGGCCGTCTCAATAAAGTCTTGCCACTGGTCAAAAGTAGCTCAAGACGAGAGGTCGAGGCTGACAAATTGTGCAAACCTTCCTTACTTTAATCCAAATCACAGCACAATCACTCACTTCAGCGGACAGGAAATGGAAAATATTTTCTGCTCAGCTGAACAGAAAGAGTATTCTTCGTCGCACAAGATGGACGAACATCAATTACAATCCTGTATAGTGCTGCCATACTTTTAGAAACTATATTTTTCAGCTATCAGTTTGTGACATACTTACTGACTTATTCTCGTAGCTTGCACAGCATCATAAAAAATTGTGTAAAAGGATGAAACAACTATTATTAGAGTATACATATATATATATATATATATATATATAATGCTGCTCCAGTAAATGAATCTATCAAGAATGTTATATGTATAAAATTGACTGTTTGGAAGTCCTGCATTGTTTTGGGTAGACATACTTCATTACACGTTTGTTCGTAACACAGTTCATCTACTGACTTACCAATAATTCATATTTATTTATTTAACTGTCTATTTATTTTGTTAGTTCATTTATTAGCTTTGATTGTGTTTGAGTATTTCAATTCAAAAGAAATTAAACATTGAACTTCAAGAGACAAACATTAACAATCTCTTGTATTTTGTTCATTATGTATTCAATTGTTGTTTAATACTCATAATAAGTATCTTTACTCTTGTGTGATCCCTAAAGAGGGCGTTCAGTGGTGGGTTGTAGCTTTCCTCACATCCTGAGCATGCTGATGAAAGTGAATAGTTGTCATCCAGGCGGTTGTGCAATGATTGGCTTCATCTGCGTGTCTCTCACTACTACAGTGATCACGTCGATCCACATCTCGTCAGCCACATTGGCTAAAAAATAGTCACCTGTTTCCAGGGAGCGCTACATGGACAAGTGATTATGGTCTTGGTCGGTATATTGTGCCTGACCCTGACATGACATCCTGATAAGTATGTTGTGCCTGACCAGACTAGCGTCTCAGTTCCCCATCTATTCAATTCAGTTCAAGTGCCGTAGGTTGGTTGCAATGGACCTTCAACACCCTCTGTCTCTAGTCTTGGTGGTACACTCTGCCAGACTGACATTGGTCCATCTTTCGCATGAGCGACAGCTACCCATAGTTGACTGCCAGGGCCAGCGAACCAGAGCTGCCAAGACCCTTGTACACCTCCATGCTGTGATCCTGGATAACAGACTGCAACAGAGCAGACTGGCTAAAGAGAAGGGATTGAAGAGGGAAGGTTAACCCGGTACGCAAAAATGCTTGCTGAAATCGGATGTGTCAGACCAAAAGGTGCAATTATCACAGTCAAGCTGTGACCAAAGAGAGGCAGTCTAGCCGGGGGGAGAGACTTTGCTCAAAAAGCTGTGGGGGACCTGCGAAGACCTGAAACGTACAGTTTCCTTTGTGAGCCTTACCTGACTAGAAGCATAGCAATAGTTGATCAATTAAGAAAAAGAACAGTCAAGTTGTAAACTACGACACAGCACATTCCGTTCTCCTGACAACATCCTGCTACTTGCAAAGCCCTTTTCAGGGCTTGGTAGTGGGAGTGAGAGAACGAACAAAGAAGAACAAGAAGTCTATCTTTCGATGTTGCTCTTTCACTTACAGAGCTGCCCACACCTTGTTTGCCGACCATTAGACAGCTACTTGTAAATGGGACAGATAATTATAAGTGATGAAGGGAAGTGACAAAGATAATTACAAGTGGTGAAGGGAACTAACAAAGTTAATTACAAATGATGAAGGGAAGTGACGAAGATAATTACAAATTATTAAGGTAAGTGATGAAGATAATTACAAATGATGAAGGGAAGTGACGAAGATAATTACAAATTATTAAGGTAAGTGATGAAGATAATTACAAATGATGAAGGTAAGTGACGAGGATAATTACAAATGATGAAGGTAAGTGACGAGGATAATAGGAATGGCCAAAAGCATATTTAATGTCATGAGGAATATACTGATACTCAGGGGATGGCGTGGCCTAGTGGTTAAGTGGCACGGCTCACAACCGATAGGTGCTGGGTTCAATCCCCATCACAGCACTGGCCGTTACCCCAGGGAAGCAAACCCTTGGGCCGACAGGGGCAAAATAAAAACCACAGTGCAACGCACACCGCCTTGGGGATTAGAGAAATAAGGCGAACGCAAAAAAAAAAAATTCTGATACCCAGGTAAATAACCAATACATTAAAAATGAGACTTTCAGATGTTATAAGTATGCACAACTACTTGGACAACGCGTTCACACAAGATGGAAGGCTAGATATAACTTTCACATGCGCCCTCAGGGTGTGACCCTTCCATTGCACTTTGGTTGGGCTGGCTTCTGAGAGCGCACAAACCTAGCATAGGTACATACAGATGCACACATGCATCCAAGCACTGGTTTATGTGTCTTAATATCGCCCAAATTGACTACAGTCTAGGATTGAGTAGGCGCACCTCTGCCAGTAGAAACTAGTGAGGCAAACACGTAAAATTTAAAACAAAAAAATGTTTTTAAAAGAAAGCTAATGCGGTTTCCTATTAGCTCTCACTAAGACACAAACACATTAGAATGAAGGCAAAGAGACAGCTGATAAATAGTATTTTTATACCAACTCTCTGCTACCAGTGTCAGACATGCATCTGCTTTCTCTTTTCCAAGGATTCCACAGTGGGCGGGAAGCCACTGTAGAACTAGATCTTATTTTCTTTTTTGGAACTTACAAACAAATGTTATATTTTATTTCGTGTGAATTTTAATTACTAGTGAACAAGTTATGTTACTTTACAAAATAATTACTAGAAAAGGGGAAAAGACAGTTATTTTACAGAATCATTTCATTCTGTGACCTCGTAAGGTTGTTGAACTCTTGCTGACACTTCCACAATCGTGCGCCATTCCTGTCAATCTGCGGTTGCGTTATGTGCCTCCTGGAGTCACAGGTTAGCTCATTCATGGATGCTGTCTTCCCATCGTTTTCTCAGACGTCCTCACCTTCATTTACCCTGTGATGTGCCCTGTACTACTGTATTTACAAGGCCTTTGGGCCTCAAGACTTGGGCCATATTAAGTCCGCTTTTGATCATTGTGAGAAGGTACTCAATTCTTCATCATACTTCATCAATTGTGATAGGTCTTTGTAGGCGACATTTAGGAGTCTTTTAAAACATCTCATCTCCATGGCCTTAATTCTTCTCTGGAGGTCTGCTGGAAAGGTCCATGTTTCGCAGGCAGAGAGGAATAATGAAAGAACCAGTGAGCGCATTGTCTGACCTTGTGGCGAGGGAGTTTTAGTTAAACCTCAAAATGTGTAGTCATTATTGTGTAAAGACTCTCCCTGTACACAATAATGAGGTACACATGTTACTTTACACAATAATTAGGGGGAAATTAGTCATTTTACACAAAATTAGGAGGAAATGAGTCATTTTAGACAATAATTAGGGGGAAATGAGTCATTTTACACAATAATTAGAGGGAAATTAGTCATTTTACACAATAATAAGGGGGAAATGAGTCATTTTAGACAATAATTAGGGGGAAATGAGTCATTTTACACAATAATAAGGGGGAAATGAGTCATTATAGACAATAATTAGGGGGAAATGAGTCATTTTACACAATAATGATTACAAATAATGAGGGGGAAAGTAGAAAAGAAGATATTTACTTTCCAGTCACTGTTGGTCTTGCGCCTTATCTTCTGCGGTAGAGATAACGTCTATTCGGCGAGACATCATGTTTATGAAGGGGAGGGTTCATCGCCTTGGAAACTCAACTGTAAAGAACTCACAGCTACAGGGATTTTATCACCATCTTCATTCGGTGAGACACGCCACCCTCAATTGAAGACAACATCTTGGTAGTGATACCTTGTTGCTGCTGTGAATGTTCACAATGAGTAAGTTGACTCTTTTGTGCACCCCGAACAGGATGTAGGTTGCTTTCCTTGCATCACGAGCGTGCTGAAGAAGGTGAACAGGAATCCTCATGCGGTTGTGCTAAGCTTGGTTTCATCTGGGTGTCGCTCCCATGGAGATCACGTTGATGCCCCATCTATTTAGCCAGGTTGTCACAAAGAGCAACCCGTTTTCAGGGAGGACTACGAGGAAGTCGAGGTGGGTAACTTGGCCAGTATATCTTGCTCGATCTTGACTAACGTGTCTGATCAGTATGTTCTGCCTGACCCTGACTAACATGTCTGATCAGTATGTTCTGCCTTACCCTGACTAACATGTCTGATCAGTATGTTCTGCCTTACCCTGACTAACATGTCTGATCAATATGTTTTGCCTGACCAGACGTTTAGCCTCCTCTTTTAGTGAAATCGTATTTTTCTTCATCGTCTTGTTCTCAACCTCCTGCTACATAGCGCTAAACGTTCTCAATCTCCCGCTACCAAACCCTGAACGTTCTCAATCTCCCGCTACCAAGCCCTGAACGTTCTCAATCTCCCGCTACCAAGCTCTGAACGTTCTCAATCTCCCACTACTAAGCCCTGAACGTTCTCAATCTCCCGCTACCAAGCCATGAACGTTCTCAATCTCCCGCTACTAAGCCCTGAACGTTCTCGATCTCCCGCTACCAAGCCCTGTTAATGGTTTTGCGAGAAGCTAGATGTAGTCTGGTGAACGGATTTCGTTGTGTCGTAGTTTACAGCTTGACTGCGATATTTGCACCTTTCCGGCCGACATTTGCTACTTCAGCATGGTATTTTTGGTTACTGTGTTAACTAGCATTTCCTCCTCGATCCCTTCTCCTTAGCCAGTCTGCCCTGCTGCAGTCTGTTATCCAGGATCACTAGGTGTAGGTAAAGAAGCGTCTTGGCAGATGTGGGTCGCTGGACGTGACACTAGCAGTCAGCTTTGGGTCGCTGGCCCTGACACTAGCAGTCAGCTCTGGGTGGCTGGCCCTGACACTAGCAGTCAGCTCTGGGTCGCTGGCCCTGACACTAGCAGTCAGCTCTGGGTCGCTGGCCCTGACACTAGCAGTCAGCTCTGGGTAGCTGACCCTGACACTAGCAGTAAGCTTTGGGTCGCTGGCCCTGACACTAGCAGTCAGCTCTGGGTAGCTGACCCTGACACTAGCAGTCAGCTTTGGGTCGCTGGCCCTGACACTAGCAGTCAGCTCTGGGTCGCTGGCCGACACTAGCAGTCAGCACTGGGTCGCTGGCCGACACTATCAGTCAGATCTGGGTCGCTGGCCGACACTAGCAGTCAGCTCTGGGTCGCTGGCCCTGACACTAGCAGTCAGCTCTGGGTCGCTGGCCGACACTAGCAGTCAGCTCTGGGTCGCTGGCCCTGACACTAGCAGTCAGCTCTGGGTCGCTGGCCCTGACACTAGCAGTCAGCTCTGGGTCGCTGGCCGACACTAGCAGTCAGCTCTGGGTCGCTGGCCGACACTAGCAGTCAGCTCTGGGTCGCTGGCCCTGACACTAGCAGTCAGCTCTGGGTCGCTGGCCCTGACACTAGCAGTCAGCTCTGGGTCGCTGACCCTGACACTAGCAGTCAGCTCTGGGTCGCTGGCCCTGACACTAGCAGTCAGCTCTGGGTCGCTGGCCCTGACACTAGCAGTCAGCTCTGGGTCGCTGGCCGACACTAGCAGTCAGCTCTGGGTCGCTGGCCCTGACACTAGCAGTCAGCTCTGGTTTTCTGGCCCTGACACTAGCAGTCAGCTCTGGGTCGCTGGCCCTGACACTAGCAGTCAGCTCTGGGTCGCTGGCCCTGACACTAGCAGTCAGCTCTGGGTCGCTGGCCCTGACACTAGCAGTCAGCTCTGGGTCGCTGGCCGACACTAGCAGTCAGCTCTGGGTCGCTGGCCCTGGCACTAGCAGTCAGCTTTAGGTCGCTACAGCTCATGCAGTGCTCAGCATCTTGATCCATGATTGTGAAATACAAATTATCCCGTATTTGCAGGAATACACTTCCATCCTATACATGATTGACGTCTTACGTGAAAGTTCGGCTCTGTACGGGAAGTTGTTGTCTGAAGTTTTGCAAGAGAATGATCTCCCTTTGCAATTCCATATCCGTTATGGTTGCCAGTGTAAACTGTAGCGATAACAAGGACATAAATTGATGATATTTTGTTGTATTTGTTAAATACATTGCGCTTTGATCATGTCTAAAGTCAAAGTAATAGTTATTGGGCCACAGCAGGTGAGTTGTAAACTAGCATCTATAAATATCGAAAGAGGACTTTGCAATCCACCCACAGATTCTGAGAATGAATTGAAATTATTGTCATTTAACATTCTAAATTCTTGAATCATTCTTTCAATCAATCATTTCTTTCATTAATAATTTAATTGAATAAATGCATTCATGTTCCGTCGTCTCATTTGGTGAAGCATAGGTTTGACGCCGTATTTAGCTTGTTATAACTAGGGCATTATTAGAAGAATAGGCCTCGATCTCTAGCAGAGTAGCCACAGCCGGCTTTTTTGCTGCATTAATCATGATTAATGACAGATCCATCGGTATATTCGGTTTTGATAGCATCATAATCCATGGCATTTTCACTTATTATTTGTCTAACTTTAAAGCCTGCTTTCCCACTGCACCAGTCTTTACATTCTCTCCCTGAGTGATAATGACCCTGTGGTAGTTTGCCATTTTATCTCCAGTGTGAATCCATTCTTTCCCTTTGTTTATGGTCTCTACTGTGGTTATCTGACCAATCGTTCTCTCTGCCTGTGCCATCTTTGGTATCCCTCTCCTGATTCTATTGCTTTTGATATCTGCAATGGTAATGTGTAGTGAGTGTCTCCTGTCTGTGACTTCTAGTCTGGTCCAGTGTGTATCTAGGCTCTACAGAAATAAATCTAAGCATGAATCCCCTCTATACCTGGTCTATATGTCAAAAGAAAGTCGTTGTCAGCCTGATATAATGAATATCTCTCGCTGCTTTGTATCTTGTTCACATAAAAGGCTTCTGGAGTAAACCCAAAGGAAAAAATCTGCATCCTATGCTATCTCCAACCTTGCCACTGGATCGAAGTAGCTCAGGTCAAGACAGTGAGGTTGACGGCAGTGCAAATTTTCTTCACTTAATTCTGTTTAAGCACAGCGTTAGACCTACCAGACGAACTCTGCAATATTTGTCCTACATGAGCGACTGTAGCCATATGCAGTAACATCTGACATTGTCAATATATTTGCTCACAATGAGGCAGGTTCATGAATGATAACAACAGTCTGTTTGCTCACAATGAGGCAGGTTCATGAATGATAACAACAGGCTATTTGCTTGCAATGAGGCAGGTTCATGAATGATAACAACATGCTATTTGCTTACAATGAGGCAGGTTCATGAATGATAACAACAGGCTATTTGCTTACAATGAGGCAGGTTCATGAATGATAACAACAGTCTGTTTGCTTGCAATGAGGCAGGTTCATGAATGATAACAACAGTTTGTTTGCTCACAATGAGGCAGGTTCATGAATGATAACAACAGTCTGTTTGCTTGCAATGAGGCAGGTTCATGAATGATAACAACAGTCTGTTTGCTTGCAATGAGGCAGGTTCATGAATGATAACAACAGTCTGTTTGCTCACAATGAGGCAGGTTCATGAATGATAACAACAGGCTATTTGCTTGCAATGAGGCAGGTTCATGAATGATAACAACAGGTTATTTGCTTGCAATGAGGCAGGTTCATGAATGATAACAACAGGCTTCTGATGTGAGTAGCAGTGCTAACATTGTCCGAAGGATTGGTATGGCATCCTCGTCTATGAACTTCCTGAACAGAGTCTGATCCCATCAAAGGCTCTTCTTGGAGATCAAATTGTGCCTTTACAAGTCCTGCATCATTCCAGTTTTTCTATTATTGTCTTCTTTTATCCACTTGTGCCGTAAGATGTTTTAGGGAGGTGTAGTTTTCTGTCGTGTGTCAGCTTTGTCATCCATGTAGTTTTTTTCAGTGTCTCACTGACACAATCTATCAATATTTTTCATGATCTACCTCTTGTTCTGCAATTGTGATGTCTGGTAATGTAGATACGAGCAGTTGATAACTTTGGTTGCATTCATGTCAGGTGTCAGAATAATTTTATTCTCTGCCTTTCGATGTATTCCATGAACGGTGTTGCACCTACCATTGTCTCTCTGATTACTTCGTTTGATACTCTTGTGACCGCAACAGCTTTTCTCAAATACCTCATTTTGCATACCATTTTTTTTTCTCTTGTGCTCTGTCTGACACTGGTATAAAAGTACTATTTATCGGCTGTCTCTGTGTCTTCATTGTAATGTGTTTGTGTCTTAGTAAAGATGAGAGCTGAAAGAAAGCCGCATTAGCTTTCTGTGTTCTTGATTCCACCTCTCATATCTAGCCTTACATCTTGTGTAAACACAAACTGCAGGACACACCCCCCCCCCCTCCTCCTTCCCCACCCCTCTCATCCTCGCTGGTGTAATCCAAAGGATGACAATTTGGCTCCAGTTCAGCTGCAGGAGCTGCCTGAATGAGTTTGCAATTTTGAAACCATCCGCCTTAGGTGCTACCACTCCGGATTTTCTATCTGAGTTTACTCCCATAGCCCTACCCTCTCCTGAGGTTTCTATAAGGCAGTGGAGTCGTTGCCCGCAGATGCTAGTTACTCGAGACATCTGATGATGCTCTCATCATCCCAAGACTAGCCAGCACTCTCTGGGACTTGGTGGGCTTAAAATCTGAGTTCCTCCTCTCCTAGGCGAACTGCCTGAACAGGCTAACGAGCTTCGTCTACCCGGATTTAGAGTCAGAGTTCCTCCTCTCCTAGGCGAACTGCCTGAACAGGCTAACGAGCTTCGTCTACCCGGATTTAGAGTCAGAGTTCCTCCTCTCCTAGGCGAACTGCCTGAACAGGCTAACGAGCTTCGTCTACCCGGATTTAGAGTCAGAGTTCCTCCTCTCCTAGGCGAACTGCCTGAACAGGCTAACGAGCTTCGTCTACCCGGATTTAGAGTCAGAGTTCCTCCTCTCCTAGGCGAACTGCCTGAACAGGCTAACGAGCTTCATCTACTCGGGTTTAGAGTCAGAGTTCCTCCTCTCCTAGGCGAACTGCCTGAACAGGCTAACGAGCTTCGTCTACCCGGATTTAGAGTCAGAGTTCCTCCTCTCCTAGGCGAACTGCCTGAACAGGCTAACGAGCTTCATCTACTCGGGTTTAGAGTCTTACCTTCTCTTAGATTGGCTGCCAACCAAGGCTAATGAGCCCAATCTGCTCGTCTAGTTATACCGCCGGGTACTCGGTCGCGCTCCACAGCAGGCTCTGAAAGAAACATGGGGCCCCTCGTGAAGGTGCTGCTGGGGACACAATAATGTAGGAGAGGCCATTGGCATGGAAACTACTGAACAGCAAACCTAACTGAATCCAGCAGTGATCTCTACACCTGGAAAAAGCTTAACTTGTATTTATTGTACATCCTCAGTCTGGAAAGACAGTACTTTGTAACTTTTTGGCTGATGCCACCGAATCCTCAGGTGGAGAGTACCACCCCACTCAAGGTGTCAGGTAGGCTGGTGATTTGTCTGTAGTATTCTTGTTTGTCTTGTAAATGTGTTAGTTGACATAGTGGTCTCAAGATAAGGTGTCCGCCTCGGCTGCCGAAGGTCACGTGTTTGGATCACGGTGGTGGCAGATTTTTGTTTTTCACGTGCATCTTCTGATAAAAATTTCCCTGATCTCTGGGTAATGACATCGAACTCCTGTATTAAGTGTCGAGCACGTTAAAAATTCCTTGGAAGTTGGAAATCAAAAAGAGTAAGCTTAACGGCCACTGCCCGCACAAAATTAAAATTAAAAATCTACCCAAGTTATTTGTGTCTTTCCCCATCTGGTTTGTTAAGAGCAGCTATAGATGGAACATGCGGGTCTATTTAGCTCTAGTGTTTGAGTCTACTAAGATGGACTCGCACATAGGCAAAAACCACCCTCCAAGAAATTGGTTCTATACAGGCTCTATAGAGTCTTCTAAACCAGTATAAAGAAGTTCAGTTTCATAGAATTGACTTCATTGCAACTTGGCGCCCCCATATGGGCTCAGTCGACGACAGAATTCTGTAACTCCCACTGCTATTCTAAATTGTCCTCGAACTTTGTCCCAAGTGATCTGCCGGGGTATTTGTGTATGACAAAGACAAGAATAGCACCACTGCCCTACAGAGAGCATGTAAGAGGCGACTATATAACATGGCATAACACCGGTCATGGTTAGGTGGTTTGTTAAAAGCAGCATGGATGGTGCTTAAAAGTCTGTAGGTCTACTTTCCTCTATTGTTTGAGACTATAAAATGGACTCGCACATTGGTTAACCACCCTCCAAGAAACTAGTTGAATACATGTTTTGCAGAGTCTTCTAACCAGTATAAAGGCGTTAAGTTAGGTACCCATTTACAACCGAATCGACTGGATGAAGTCGTCATGCCATGAAAAAACCCACATGTCCGGTCTGTCAAACTAAGCATGGGATTCGAACCCGTTACATCGGGATTGTATACCAGTCTCACAACCGCTAGGCCACTAAACCTCTCGTAAAGTACTACGTAAGCATGTACGAGGGCAATTTGAAAAGTTTGACCTCCAGCTGCGTTACTATGACAACAGTGCTCAGAGCCATGTGACACCTATAGTGACTATAGGGATATGTCGCCTGTTTAACATGCCAAATGTTTTTTCAGATCGCAACAGCTCCCGGGTCGACCCAGCTTTAAATGGGGACGGTATGGTTAAGTGGCACGGCTCACAATCCGAAGACGAACGAACAAAAAAAAATGAGTACCAGTTCAGTACAGGATGTAAAAGCGGTGAGGCAGAGGTGAGGCTCATATAGCCGAGCCTTTGAAATGTGAGATTGCTAACACCTCACACCCCTACGCTGTAATGTTATAGGTTACTTTACTTTTACTGTTTGCAGGTGCACTGGGGACAGCTAAAGACTTTTGAAGAGTTAACATGACTTCAAATATGCTCAAATAGAAAAGAGCGAACAACGAAGAAGAATATTAATAAAAACAAATTAGAATACATTGAAGCCTGTCGTTTCCATTTTCAGTAAATTATTTTCTTTTTCAGGATTGTTGAATTTGAAGCAACTGCTGCAGACACTGGCCACTCTTCTATTGATGTTGAACTCTGGGATTGTAGTGGAGACAGGAAGTAAGTCGTGTGAAGTTTGGCAATAATAATTTCTCCATCCATTACCGTCTTTAGCTTTTAAATTATTTGGATATTCTCCCATACTTCAACAGATAAGAAACAACAAGAAATAGTTATATGAGTGATTAAGTCGCAGCAATTTTAGTTATGACACTTTTATAAGAGTGTGAACCATAAATTTTGTGTCTTATTTTTTTACATATCACCCCTGCCAGGCAACATACTTTGTCCACCTATCCACTAGCTTGTGGATGTCCTCTATAAAAATTTCCTTTGGTGTAACCTTTAACCAAGGGGATTCCATGGCGAAGTGGTTAAGCTGTCGGCCTCATGATCAGGTGGTGTGGGTTCGACTCCGGACTACACCGTCTTTTTCACGGGCGCTTGAGGTGGAGTCCCCTCCATCTTGTAGTTGCTCCCTAGTCGTCCTGTCCTTGACTTGCCACTGTGGTCGGGCGGCACAAGACGAGGGAGTGAGGATAAAAAGTAGTGCAGTTAATCCTTACTAAAAATAGCGCTAGCAAAATTAATTGTGCCATCATCGTCTGCGATGGACGGCGGCCTTTGCCTTTGCTTTTTTTAACCAATTTTACACCGCCTCCATTACTTCATTGTCAGCGGCCTTGGTGCCCATCTGTTACATACTTTCCGATAACTAAGGTCATTCGTGGACATGTTTGTGCGCAATGCCATGACTGGTGTTGAAATCTACGGCTATTTCATCAATCAGGATTCACCTGTTACCACGGACTAGCTAGTCGATCTGCTGTTTCACTGAGTCAATTGGGGAACTGAGACGCTAGTCCATTCAGGCACATCATACTGACCAGGACGTTGCGTCAGGCTCAGTCACAATATACTGACCAAGAACACTATTTTTCTTCCATGCAGTGTTCCCTGGAAACACACTGTTTTCAAAGCAGTCTGGCTGATGAAGTATGGATTGACTTTGATCTCTGTAGTAGTGAGCTTCACGCAGATCTTCCATCTAGGAAGTGATAGTCAAACTGTATAAAGCATTAGTTAGACCTAGATTAGAGTACTGTGAACAGGTGTATAGTCCTTATCATAGAGGGGATATAAACATGCTGGAAAGAATACAGAGCGACAAAGCTGATAGGGGGATTCAAGAATTACAGTTATGAGGAAAGACTCAGAAAAACTGGTCTACAGTGTCTAGAAAATAGAAGAAATCGAGGTGACTTAATACAGGTTTATATGATGATCAGAGGAACGGAGAAATTAGACTATAACAAGTTTTTAAAAATACAACCACCCACAAGAACAAGAGGGCAAAGCTACAAATTAACTAAAGAGAGGTCCAGATTAGATATTGGAAAATATTTTTTAGCCAGAGTGGTGAATGTTTGGAATGCATTGTCACAGGAGGTAGTGGAGGCAGGGACAATTTATGCATTTAAGAATAAATTTGATGTGCATAGCTTTTGGAGCAAGGTAATGTAAATGAAACTAGTTGTATACAGACTCTGCAGAGTCTTCTAAACCAGTATAAAGACCGTAAGTTAAGTTAGATGAATCCAAGCATAGCACAACCGCCTGGAGGACCGCAGTCCACCTTAATCAGCACCCACAGGATGTGAGGAAATCTACTATATCCTGTCACTTAACGCCCTATACAGGGTGTACAAAAGAGTAAACCTACTCATTTTTGGCATTAAACAACAGCTAGTTGCCACACTTGCAGGTCTCCCACACCACTGTTCATAATTGTCATTTTGTCTTCCATTTTGAAATCTTTCTAATCATTCATACAATCTCCTCTGGCTCAAACAACTCTCTATACTGGACCTTTATTCTTCTGTTCTTCTTGGTTCTAAATGTTGTTATAGCCGGGGGTGGGGTTGAGGATGAACTCTCAACACCAATTAAATGCTCCCATGATGTGCGTGTCATATAGCCTCTGACAATAATGTTCAACTCCTGGTGTTCCCGTGGCAGAACTGTCTTGGCGAAGAGGCGCAAAGCAAGTAGTTTCGAGTAGATGGGGCTTGAAAGCCTGTAAAGGCAGCTCATCTAGGAGAAGGAAAACTCTGATTTCAAACCATGTGAAGCCTTGTAGATAAGATACCAATGTAACTTGTCGGACTTTGTCAGATATGACTGTGCAACCTGTTTTCTGTTAACACTGAAAGTTGGTCAGTATCTATCAAACCTGACAACCGATGATGTGCGAAGGATCACACGCAAGAGGATACAATTCCTTATCCTAGAGCAAGGAAAGACAACCTCAGCTGAGTGTTGTGACAGAGCAGACCAAGCCCTTAGCCTTGGTTGGCGGCTGGTCTAGGAGTGAAGCCCCGACAGGCGAACAGATAAAGCAATGCTCTGCTGATCCAGCAGCTTCTACAGCTTGCCTTGTTCCAAATGTATTGGTATCACCTTTCCCTTGGAGCAAACAAGGCAGACCGAGAAAGGGACCATACGACCAGGGCAACACATGGTCTCTATATTTCTGTCCCTTCTTTGTGCTAATGTCACAATTACTATCGTCTGACAAGCTGAAAAGAGCCAATGATTGATTCTTCTGTAGATTTCAGAATGTATCACACCCTTTGACCCTAACAAATGAATAACACTTTGTTGTTCTTCAATGGTATAAATCGGCAGTGGAGCGGCCATGTTGTACGCTATATTGCTCATGTACATACTGCTCGATCATCATGACTCCTACATGGGGTATTGCTAAAAGTAATTTTATGTCCTGAAATAAGATTGTCCATTGTACATACTCTTCTATGCACTTTATAATAAAATTGCTGTTACTTAATGACTGTCCCCCCATATTGTATACAGACTGCAGGGTCTTCTATACCAGTGTAAAGACGTTAAGTATTTTAAAGAAAATACAAATTTAATGTTTGCATTTTATGCACCCTCGTACATGACTCGTACATAGGTTGAACCTTGACTGTACTAAATACCTTCACTAGATTTGAGTCGTGTTGGCCAGCAATGATCAGAGACGCCAGTGGAGCCATATTTGTGTACAACCCAGACCAGCCAAATCATGACAAAGATCTTGACACGTGGTGAGTAAGGCTTTTTCAATCTTGCACTACGGACTATCTTGTCCCTTTTAGTTCCTTGTGAACATGCAGCTACAACAGTCAATCACTGCTAATTGTTTAGAACTTTTCTGACAATCTGCTTTGTTGTTCATCCTAAACGAACGTTTGTGATGTGTCGTAGTTTACAGCAAGGCAGCGATATCTGCATATTTCGGGCCGACACTTCTTTTTCCATCTGGCTTTTATTAGGACCGGATTTGCCTTCCCCTTTTTATCCTAAATCTGTTATTCAGGCTTCATGGTTGCAGTCTGTTTCCAGGGCTGCAACTTGAAGGCGTAATAGAGTCTTCATCAGTTATTGGTTTGCCTCGTGTTGCGACAGTCGGTTCATGATGGCAATTTTTCCGGAGATACCTGGGTTCATTGCAGGAACTAGGAGTTTGTGCACTGCTCTCGGCAGGCGGGATACTGTTCTGGGGAGAGAGACGGAGCCATATGGGTAAACCCGCAGCGATGAAGTCGAGCCCTGGCCTTAAATCTTTAAGGTAACTTATTCAGCTTTTTCACTGCTGCATCTTCACTCCCTGTCGGGCTATTCAATGTTGCACTACAGACTCTCTTGTCCCTTTTAGTTCCTTGTGAGCATGCTTGTGAGCTGCAACAGTCAATCACTTCTGTTATTTTAGAACTTCTCTGCGTATTTTCTTGCCATGGTCTCCTTTTTTCACTGCTCCTCTTCTTTTTCTTTTGTCCTAATACTCTTTCCTTGGACAAAGTAAGATGGCCACGCCTTAATGGCTGCGCTCTCGACTCGCATTGGTGTTTGTGTCGGGTTTTCTGATGTTTGGTGGTTCCTGTTCGGATTATAATTCACAACTCCTTCAGCAGGTGGTATCAAGTTTTTTTGTTACACTTTTCTTGCACAATTATGAAACATATTTTTAACTATATATTTTTAAAATGATAAGTTTTGTCATTGTTTCTAAACAATATTAATAAACAAAGTACTGTACAAAATACAGAGAAAAATCGCTCCTGAGCCACAAAATATTTGGTAAAATCTTAGAAAAAAAGATTGCGATACATTAACAAACCATAGCTCAACGATACTCAGATGGGCTTTAGAAAAAACAGAAACTGTACGGATGCAATTTATACTCTCCGACAATTGATGGAGAAAACAACTGAATACGATCAGAAACTGTATGTTACTTTCGTAGATCAAGAAAAAGCTTCTGGCAGGGTAGATAGACATAATCTATGGAAAATATTGGCTCATTATGGAATAACCGATCACTTAATTAAGCTGTGCAAAAGTCTTTATATTAATAGCAGGTGCTCTGTTCAAACACTAACAGGCCTCTCAGAGAAATTTCATATCAAATCACGCGTACGACAAGAATGTGTGTCATCCCCATTTTTGTTCTTTACATATGTAGACCACATTTGTAAAACATCCAACCAAAATGAAGGTAGCAACATTGGTGAACTATAAAGTGAGCTTCTTTTTGCTGATGATGCAGACGGAAGAATCACAGCTGAAGTCCAACAGAGATGCAATAAGGCAAATCAGATCATTGGACAATTAATTTGAATATTTAATTGCAAGCACGTGACAATAACTACCAAAAGAGCTTTATACAACATGATTTTCATCCCAACACTATGTTACCAATGTCAAAACTGAACACTAACATGAAATGAAAAACGACACATCGAAACAGCAGAAATGAAATGTCTGCGAAAAATATTGAGCGTAACAAGGAGAGACATGATCAGAAACGATGACATCAGGAGACTAATGGGAACAACACCAGTATTAGACTACATTAAAAGACAGCAACTGAAATGGTTTGGCTAACGTAACAAGACTACGACCACACAGCACCCTCGTCTATTTAGATACAATGGTTTCAAAGCCAAAAGCAAAGCTCGAAAAAGGTGGCTTGCGGAAATTCTGAGGCGGTAAATGCTACTGTGCATGAGGCACACAGAGGGTCTCGATCTCTTCATAGCCTGACACTGAAAGGCATGACAGGATAAGCGAAAAAAAAGAAGTACTCTTCTATATCTCTATAGGAATTATACACATATATTTTTCAAAATGATATGTTTTGTCATTGTTTTTGCAGGTTTAATTTTATAAATGGCAATAACCATCTGAAAGAAGGGCAATGTCTCGTGTTCGCTCACCACAAGCCTCACACAGCAGGGGAGTCCGTGGAGTTGTGTAAGTAAATATTGTTACTAGTGATCAGTGGGTTGTTACTATCCTAGAGGGGACTGAGTGGTCTCGAGGTAAGACGTCGGCCTTGGGAACTAGAGGTAGCGGGTTCAAATCAAGGTGGAGACCAAGACTTTTTCACATGGACTAATTTGATTCCAAAGTGCCGCAGCCTGTGCCTTGCAGACTCATCCAAAGCAGTGTCGTTTTCCATCAGATGGTCCTTGATAACCTTTATCCATGTCCACTGTGCCTGTTAAGGGTGCATGTGATGCCAAAAAATCAGCTCGCTCGTTGCCCGGAACCCCGGCATGATCAGGACAGTAGATCCACACCAGCCCCTGGAGTTTTGAGGTCTCCAGCGCTGCTATCCACTCATGTCGTAGCCACCCATTCTGCACCTTCCGAAGTAGTGTTTGGGAGTCTGACACGATGACTGCTCCTGTTGAAGATATCTCAGACTGCCACCTCAGAACTTCAGTCACCGCCTCCATCTCCATCTTATACTTGATGTGGCAGTCTCGTATGTGCGATCTCGTTCAGCAACGATCCGGTCTTTTATTCTAGCCGAGAAACCCCAGCCTGATGTTCCACCACTTTGCACCGACCCATCAGTGTATATGATGGTATCACTTTCATGCGTGTTGACGCCTATCAGCTGGTTGACTTTGAGTTTTGTCTGGCTACTTCGCCCCTTCCTACATTCACTGCCCATGGTTATGATGACCGTGTGGTACTCTGTTAGTGTATCCCCAGTGTGGACCCATTCCTCTCCCTTGACCATCGTCTCGACTGCAGTCACCTCTCCTATAGTACGTTCTGCATGTGCCATCCATGACATCCCTCTTGTGATTCTGGTCCCCTTGATGTCCGAAGTGTTATTGTACAGGGGGCGCCTATTATCCGCTATGACTCGCATATAAGCTGTAGCCTGTGCCACTTTATGCCTGGATGTTACTGACGGCAGTCCCAGCATGTACCTCATCTTTATTATCGGGGTATTTCTGGTGCAACCCAATACGAGCCGCATTCCTTCATTTTGGATTCGTTCCAGCTGGTCACACTGCGATCTTGATAGGGTGAGTATACCCAATCCATAATCAATGACCGAGAGAATCAGCTGGCGATAGAGTATGAATAGCAGCTGTTGTCCCAAGTTGGCAGCTACCATTGTCTTGAGTGCACCCAGTCCTCTCTTGCATCTTTGTATAGTTTGGTCGACGTGGTACTTGTATGACAGGCTGCGGTCAAATGTTATTCTGAGATATTTCAACCTGTCGCTTCTGTCTATGACACAGCCATTAAATGTGATGCCAGGGAGGTTGTCTTTCACCATGCAGTTGTTCAATGAACACCGCATCACACCGGCCTTGTTTGGATTAATCTGTGCACTGGAGTCTCCACACCACTTTGAGATTGCCTGCAAGGTGTCTTGAATATCACTAACCACTTCACGCCTATCAGAACTAGTCCTGTAGATTAGGATATCATCTGCGAATGTTAACAGCTGTGTTAGTTGCATGTTGGCCACTTTTAATGTGTAAATGTTGAACAGCACCGGTGAAAGTGGCGATCCTTGGGACAATCCTGGACATATCCGCATTGGCTCTGATGTCCAAGAACCCAGGCGAAGTGCAACTGTTCTCTCCATCAGGGCAGCTGATATCCGGCTAACGAGCCACGGGTTTATTCCGCATTCCTTCAAAGAGCACATCAGTGTACCAAAATCGACCCTGTTATAGGCATCCTCGAGGTCGAGCGCAACGGCGACTGTCTCTTGCCGACGTTGGAATCTCTCGTACACATCATATGCGACAAGTACCGGCATTACCCCAGGTCTCCTTCTTAGGTCTGTAGCTGCTCAGTGTATCGGGTAGAATACGTTCACGCTCCAAAAAGGACACTAATTTCTTGCCACTATTTTCTCAAGCAGTTTGCCATAGACATTTTGTAGGGTGATAATTCTATAGCTGCTGAGGAGCATAGAATCCTTGCCAGGTTTAGGTAGAGGCCATAGATAACTATGCAGCCAGTCCTCAGGCACTGATGCCTTCTCTATGTTGGTTTTGAAATCCTGCACCACATTGCCCATATATGTCTCATCTAGCTCCCTGAGGTGGCAGTACTGTACTCCATCAGGGCCTTTTGCGGTATTCTTGCTGGAACGTAAAACGCATTCTACTGCTACCTTGTTTATTAGGTCTATATAAGTCACCTCCTTGGTTGCAGAACGTCTTGCCGAATCTCCTGCCGAGCATCTCTGTCCCCTTTGTCTGTTTGAGCTACATATCGGTTAAAGAATGCCGTACCTTTTTCTGCCTCTGTCCTCATAGGATTTCCTGTGGAATCGTGCACCGTGGGAGTAAGCTGGCTAGTATTCTTTCCATTCATCTGTCGATGCATGTGCCAGAACTTCTGTAGGGTGTTATCATTCCCTACGCCTGTTATGAATTCCTCCCATCTCTCACTTTTGTATTTCCTTGCCACGGCCTTGAAAAAATTAATGGCAGTACATTTCTTGTTGCACAAGTTAGCAACCTCACCATAATCGGCCTTCTCTTTCTGGCTTTCCGCCACGCTTTTGTTGCCATCTCCTTATTTATCCACGCTATTTCCACAATTAGATTCCACCAT
The DNA here is from genome assembly GCA_036924085.1 of Ariolimax columbianus. Lineage (NCBI taxonomy): Eukaryota > Metazoa > Mollusca > Gastropoda > Stylommatophora > Arionidae > Ariolimax > Ariolimax columbianus. The sequence continues at coordinate 19,072,002 of JAVGWX010000015.1, read as the reverse complement.
GGTGGCTGAACGAAAGCCGTTTTGGTGGGCATGCGCTTGACGGTCTGGCGGAGTTTGTTTAATGCGTTATTTTGTTCATCTTCCTTGTAGCTGAACGCATGTCTGGGTTTTCTGGGACTGGTGGCTTTGCCTTTTGCAATTAAGACAACACATGGCAGATGATCGCTGTCCTGTGCCCCCAACACGTCCCAGTGTGTAGAGAGAGAGGCTTCACTGGATACCAGAGCTAGGGCAATGACCCCGTCGATGTCACCAGGCCGAGTTGCCAGCCTTGTTGGACGTCCATCATTCATGTTTGTGTTGAGAAGTGCCTGGCTCAACACAATCCCCTGCCTATTTTCAGTAGGATTTCCCCACTCCTTGGATCTAGCATTGAAGTTGCCAGCGATGAGGCACTTCTTGGTCGGCACTTCTGATAACTCACTCAAAAAATCCCATTTTATTTCCTCCACCAAAATAACATAACTGTCTAACCCTGATTTCGGTCATTAATTCTCTTTTCACCCCCAACTATTTCAATACCTTCAAATCGGTTTTCTTCTCTATCCAAGAAATGCGACCCAACCTTCTATTTACCCACATTTCGAAGGTTTCAATACTCTTTCCCAACTTGTTATTCATTGTCCATGTTTCTGAGCCATAAAGTAGTGACAAGTATACATAACACCTAACAATTGTCATTTTCAAATTATGATTTTATCTGTTTGGATGTCAGTATGTATCACATGTTGCCGAATACCATCTTACCTATTCTCTTTCTGATTTCTTTTTCACAGCTGCCATCTTCGGTTGTTATATGACCTAGATAGGAGAAACTTTTTTATTTGTATCTACATACATAGTTTCTTGTCACTTATCTCAATTATCATAGTCTTTTGTTTTCTTTATGTTTATGTCTGATCCAAACTCTTGACCGATTGTGTGTATTGTTGTCACATGTTCCTGTTGGGAAGTCAACAACCATAACATTGGTAAGGAGATCTCACTTAGGAGAGCAGCAGCTTTAACCACATTAAACCAGTACTCAATAGCATGATTATCCCAGCAATGGTGGGCAGGAAGACTGACGTCTGGTCAGGCACAACATACTGATCAAATATGTTAGTCAGGGTCAGGCACAACATACTGATCAAATATATTAGTCAGGGTCAGGCACAACATACTGATCAAAAATGTTAGTCAGGGTCAGGCAAAACATACTGATCAAATATGTCAGTCAGGGTCAGGCACAACATACTGATCAAATATGTTAGTCAGGGTCAGGCAAAACATACTGATCAAATATGTTAGTCAGGGTCAGGCACAACATACTGATCAAAAATGTTAGTCAGGGTCAGGCAAAACATACTGATCAAATATGTTAGTCAGGGTCAGGCACAACATACTGATCAAATATGTTAGTCAGGGTCAGGCAAAACATACTGATCAAATATGTTAGTCAGGGTCAGGCACAACATACTGTTCAAAAATGTTAGTCAGGGTCAGGCAAAACATACTGATCAAATATGTTAGTCAGGGTCAGGCTTAATATATGTGCCAAGACGTCCGTCTAAACTTCCCCAGTCTTCTTTAGAAACGACTGTTTCATGGCAGTCAGGTTAACAAGGCAAGAGATGAACGTGATCATCATAGTAGTGAGCAACACGCAAATGAAGCCAAGCATATAACAACCGCCTGGAGAACCCCGGTCTACCTACATCAGCACACTCGGGATGTGAGAAAAGCTATGACGACTCACCACTTAACGTGCTTGTCCTACATTGGATTCCTTCTATAGGATCCTTGGAAATGAGAAAACAGATGAGCTCACAAAATTTGGAAGTGGTGGCATGCAGACTTGTCATCCACAGAGCTATGAAGAAGCAAAGATGCTCATCAAATGATCCATTTGAAGTGAATGGAGAGACCAGCACAAAAAATGCAAGCCAGAAAATGACGGCATGCAGAGATTGGCAGACAAAAGATCTTCAGACTCAAAAAGTGGCATTGCAAACTCAGGGCCACCTCCACAGAAGTGGTCTTAAAGACACCGCCACATGCGAATGTGGAGCACCCAAACAAACACCAATAAATATCCTGCAGTCTGTCCCAGGGAAGCGAAAATGCTTGAAAAGCTGTTGGGGAATCGTTAAAGACCTGAAACACAAAGTCTCCTTCGTGAACCTCACCTGGCTAGAAGCATAGCATCAGTTGATCATTAATTAAGTTTATTTATTTTACAAACCATTTTGTTTGTACCATAAAGAAAAACCATTTTTCTTCACCCAGCGAACTCCTTCAGCAGGATTCCATTAGTCCACACGAACCTGGAGGAGGATACAGAGGCCATCAGGAGAGACTTTAACCGGTTCATATCCTTGCTGGTCAAGGCAATGTCTAGTAACAGAGAGCAGGAGGAACTTAACATTATTAACCAGTAAAAAAGTTATATTTAGAACTGGTAAACTATTTTATGAACCGATAAATTATGTGAACTTTAACCAACTCGCATAAAAAACATTGACGCAACTGCATTTGCGACTGCATTGTTTTTAGCACTTCACTTACCAATGATCATTGACTTTGAGAGCCTGTAACCTTTTTGTTTGTTCGTCTTATAGATATTTTTATTTTTGATTGCGTTTGCCTTATTTCTCTATCCCCTAAGGCGGTTGTGCGTTGCACTACGGTTTTTATGTTGCACCTGTCGGCCCAGTACATCCGACTTCGGCATGCATTTTATGTAAGAGTCTGTTTCCTCCTGCATTTTCTAAGGTTTTGCTTCCTCGGGGTAACGGCCAGTGTTGTGATGGGGATCGAACCCAGCTCCTTCGGGTTGTAATCCGTGTCACTGTAGATATGATTTTGTTGTGTGTAGAGATATCAATGAATAAAGAACTTGTTGGTGTTATTGTTTTTGTTGTGTGTGTGTGTGTTAGTTTCTGGGATACTCTGGGTAGTGAGATTGGACTCCAGTGTTCAGTGTCGAGCACATTAAAAATTACTGTGCAGTTAAAAATCAAAAAGAGTCTTACAAATTATTTGTGTCTTCCCCCAGGCCTAGTAAGTCACAGGAAATTGTAAAAAATACCTACTTCATATAGCCGAAGCATTTGCCTACCTGGCAACAGACATTAATATGCCTGTTTGAATACCAAGTTTCCAAGTAGACTTTACAGCCACTGCCCGGATAAAATTCAAGTTAAAAATCTACCCAAGTTATTTGTACCTTTCCCCAGGAAGTTTGTTTAGAGCAGCTATGGATGGCACCTACCTGGCTGTAGGTCTACTTAGTTCTAATGTTTGAGTTTATTAAGATGGACTCATACATCGGTTAAACCACCCTCCAAGAAACTGCTTGCATACAGACTCTGTAGAGTCTTCTAAGCCAGCATAAAGACGTTAAGTTAAGTTAAAGCACAAACATTTAGGCTCACCGAAAAGGGAACGTCTCTCTTCAATAAATCCATTGAAATCACCGAAAAGTACTGATAGTGTTATATTATAAGATCAGGATATATGTTAGTTTACACTAAAAATGGATTTATTTCATATACATAAACAAACTAAACAGATCAACCGTACAAAGATCTTTTGCAACAACTTAACTTCCCCATTCTCAATAATGGGCTGGCTCTAATCCGCATAAAGAAGATAATAAAGTGTTTCAAATTCATTTGTAACCTAACGCATCAGACTGACCAGTTCAAACCTGTGTAGAAGGAATTGACATTCGTTATAATAAACAGACTTGATTTGAGTCGATTTCTATGGAAGCCCATTTGTTCATATATGATAAACCAGTGCTGTGCTGGGCACGACTTACTTACTTAGTCGCTCCTCTTCTACCGTGAGGTGTAGAGGTTTGCCAAAGAGAACGTCACACTGCTCTATTCGCCGTCTTTTTCCTGGCCTCTTTCCAATCCAGCCCTCTATCGCTTAGGGACTGTCGTATGTTGTCTTCCCAATGTACTTTGGGATGTCCTCGGAGTCTGCGTCCTTGACTTTTGATCTCCCATGACCCCTTTGGTATCCGATCTTCTTCCATTCTACAGACATGGCCAAACCACTGTAGTTGGGACTGCTCCACTCGTGTCTACAGGGGTTGAACTTCAAGATTGCTACGTATTGTCTGGTTACGGATCTTGTCCCTTTTCGTCACCTGAACCGCCTTTCTTAGGTACCTCATTTCTGAAGTTTGTAATTGCCTTTCTTGGGCTGTAGTCATTGCCCATGACTCGCATCCATATGTCAGGACAGGCACATAGGTCTACATCACTCGAGTATACATCACTCGAGCGGTATACATCGCTGGGCACGACAATGGCTGGAAAACTGACATTTTTTCAGGCGAGAGCTCTCGACTCAGGGTTGGTCAATTAATATGTGCCAGTTTGTATCGGCACACAGTTTCTGATATAGCAACACAAAGCAGGTAGGTCTCCCTAAGACAGTTTATGCACAAATGTGATGTGTTCTCCATGAAATTTAAATGTATTCCGTACAGAATTGTATGAAGTTTTGAAAGGGTGGGAAGGTATGTTCTTATTTTTCATTTACCCTGACAAGAATGTTTTGATACATTAGGTCACAGTCTGCAGCGAGGCTGTGATATCTTTGTCTTTCAGGACGACACATCTTTGGGACCAAATTTGCATTCCCTCCTCTGTCAGCCTGACTGCACATATGCAGCCTGTTTTCAGGGTCGTCACTTGTAGTCGGAATATGGTCTTGGACATCTCTGGCTTGCAGTCCCTAACGCAGTAGTTTGCTATGATTTGCTGTCGACTCAATCTCCAAGTCTTCTGCTTCAAAGATGTTTGGATATAGTGTGGGGATGTTTGGGTATAGTGTGGTGATGTTTGGATATAGTATGAAGATGTTTGGATATATATTTGAAGATGTGAGGATATAGTGTGAAGATGTTTGGATATGGTGTGAAGATGTTTGGACATAGTGTGGTTATGTTTGGATATGGTGTGATATTTGGACATAGTGTGGTTATGTTTGAATATGGTGTGAAGATGTTTGGATATAGTGTGAAGATGTTTGGATATAGTGTGGTTATGTTTGGATAGGGTGTGATATTTGGACATAGTGTGGTTATGTTTGAAGATGGTGTTAAGATGTTTGGATATGGTGTGGTTATGTTTTATATCGTGTTTTTCTCCTTCTTCTGCGTTCGTTTTTAATCTCCCTCTACCAACCCCTGAACATGGCTTTGCAAGTAGCAGGATGTAGTCCGGAGAATGAAATGCATTGCAGCTTGTTTGCCATATTTGCACCTTTCGGTCCGACACATCCGTCTTCTGCAACTTGTTTCCTGTATTTCTAGGTATTCTGCATGATATCTCCATGAAAACGGGTTGTACAAAGACAATTTCTAGTAATATTGTTGGCTAGGTGAGCATAGTTGACGAGGTCACAGTGGCCTACAGCATTCAATAGTGTTGACATTAAACCAGCATAAATGCACAATGTGAAGGATTAAATTTAACTTTAACTTAACGTCTTTATACTGCTTTAGAAGACTCTGCAGGGTCTGTATACAACGAGTTTTATTACCTTCCTCTAAATGCTATGCGCATCCAATTTATTCTTAAATGCATTAATTGTCCCTGCTTCCACTACCTCCTGTGACAATGTATTCCAAGCATTCACCACTCTCTGACTAAAAAAAATAATTTTTTCCAATATCTAATCTGGACCTCTCTTTAGTTAATTTGTAGCTATGCCCTCATGTTATTGTTGGTGGCTGTATTTTGAAAAACTTGTTTTAGTCTTATTTATCCGTTCCCTTCATCATTTTATAAACCTGTATTGTCACCACGAATTCTTCTCTCTTCTAGACATTGTAGGCCAGTTTTTCTGAGTTTTTCCTCATAACTGTAATTCTGGAATCCCACTATCAGCTTTGTCGTTCTTTTTTGTATTCTTTCCAGCATGTTTATATCCCCTCTATGATAAGGACTCCACACCTGTATACAGTACTCCAATCTAGGTCTAACTAATGCTTTAGTGTTCGAAATAACTAGCACACCACATAATGAGAACGTTGGTGAATTTCGATGGACGTAGCACACCATATAATGAGTACGTTGGTGAATTCCGATGCACGAATCCAATTCTAATTTGGTCATTGAGTGAGGGCACAACATAAAATACTGTGCACACCCGCTCGAGAGATGGAAAGGATACAAGATATTGAATTCAATGTCTGCTCGCTCACCCAATTGTGAAAAATGGGTCAAAATATTTGGTTTGATGTAATTGACAAACACAGCACTATGATAGAAACAGTGCACAGAACATATCCTAGTATGGCCTGCTATAGATATAGTATTATGAATCCATATCAGGCAGTGGAATCAGATAGAATAGCACAATTTGCTCATTCATAGACGTCTCAGTCTTTGCAGACCATGCACGTGGCACCCTGTGAGTAGCCTCCCTGAGCGCTGAATATGGAGAACTCTAGCCGCCCGAACTGCAGGATCCTCCTCTCGGCCTTGCTGGTGTAATCCAAAGGAAGGCAAAGCATGGCAGTTTGGCACCAGCTCATCTGCAGGAGCTGCCAGAATGAGTTTGCAATTTTGAAACCATCAGTTTTAGGTTCTATCACTTCGGATTTTCTGTCTGGGTTTATTCCCGTAGCTCTACCCTCTCCCGAGGTTTCCACAAGGCAGTGAAGTCATTGCCCGCAGATGCTAGTTACTCGAGACATCCGATGATACTCTCATCATCCCAGCACTCTCTGGGACTTGTGGGTTTAAAATCAGAGTTCCTCCTCTCCTAGGCGAACTGCCTGAACAGGCAAAAGAGCTTCGTCTACCCGGGTTTAGAGTCAGAGTTTACCTTCTCTTAGATTGGCTGCCAACCAAGGCTAATGGCCCCAATCTGCCCGCCCAGTTATACCGTAGGGTACAGCAGGCGCTGTAAGAAACAGGGCCCCCCCCCCCCCCCCCCATGAAGGTGCTGCTGGGGACGCAATAATGTTGGAGAGGCCATTGGCATGGAACTCCGTTCAGTGAATCCAGCGGCGATCTTTTCACCTGGAAAAAGCTTAACTTGTATTTATTCTACATCCTCGGTCTGGAAAGACAGTACTTTGTAACTTTTTGATCTTTACACCTGAAAAGGAGAGGCTATATCAGGTGCTTCACTTTCCTTTAACGAGCGAGACGTCCAGCCCAGACCTTGCTACCCCCTGTTTGTGAATAGCACAAACAACCATACTAAAAGGGTAAACAGCCAGAAACCTTCTTCTTCTTTCTTTTTTGTTTGTTCTCAAACTTCCGCTACCGTCCTTAAAAGGGCTTTGCAAGTAGTGAAATGTAGTCCAGAGAACAGAATGCATTATGTCGTAGTTTACAGCTTGACTAATATATTTGCACTTTCGGTCCAACACATCTTCGACCCCTTCTCATTGCCAGTCTTCCCTGTTGCAGCCAGGATCACCTGGTGGAGGTGGAGAAGGGTCTTGGCAGCTCAGGTTCGCTAGCAGTCAGCTTTGGGTCTTGACCACCAAAGCTCATGTTCTGCTCAGCATCTTGATCTCAACGGGAAACCAACTTTATGAGATAAAATTGTAACATCTTGAGTGTTTTTGTTATATTATTATGGTTTCTAACAGCTGAAGGATGTCGACCAGTTGACATTCATCGCAGAATGCAGGCAGTGTATGGTGACAAAGGTGTGTTGAAGACAACGGTGAAGAACTGGACAACGATGTTTCAAAAAGGACGTGAGTTAACGAAAGATGTTCCGAGACCAGGTCAGGCGCATATTGTTGCGCCAGAAGATGCCATCGCCAAAATGGATGCAGCAATTCGGGTAGACTGTCGTCGGAGCTTACATTCGCCACACTTTTGTCACTATATACTGCTTGCATTCTGTGATGAATGTCAACTGGTCGACATCCTTCAGCTGTTAGAAACCGAATCACCGTTCGCTGATCAACTCTGGGCGAATTCCATATCACACCCGCCATGTTTTCAATGATCTGCTGAGGAAACTATGAGTCTGAGGATAATGAAATTTTGCAAACTTGACGGTTGGCATGTTCTGTTTACATCAGAGGGGACATCATCATGTGCATCGTACGAATTTTCATTTGAATCAGTTAGGTCCGGTTTTGAACACGCGTCGTACATTTTGTGAAATAAATTTGTGACATCTTGAGTGTGTTTGTTATGTTATGAAATATTCTTGTGTTATGTTACTTTACTAATACATTTTGTGAAATAAATTTGTGACATCTTGAGTGTTTTAGTTGAAAAGGTGAAGCTTGTTCCATTCCAAATGTTGCCTTTGAGGATGAAGTGTTGGTTTTTTGTTGTATCTGTTCTTAATTTGTGAGGTATAGGTAACAGTTTGTTATTGTGAGTACTGCGATAGGGGCCACGATGAAGCAGTGCATGGACTACTAGTGACTCATAGCTAGCTGCTTGCACCAGGGTCAGTGAACTATAACTGACCAAGATCCTATTCCGCCCCTGGCTAAGATAATAGGGATCGCAGTGGGAAAGTGAACCCGGTACCCAAAAAAGCCTGTTGAAATCGGATGCATTGGGCCGAAAGGCGTAGATATCGCAGCTTTGCTGTGAACTTTTACACGATTTCCTTTTCAAGACAAACGCCAAAAAAGAAGAAGAAATACCTTGGAGCTGTAATAGATATCAGATCCATGGTTGCAAAGTTCGCGGATGACACAAAATTATGATGAGATTCAAGAACGGTCTGAGAGCTGACAGATCGAGTTTAATGCAAAAAAATGTACAGTCATTCAAATGGAAAGATCCAGTAAGGAATATAATTACATAGTGGGAGAGAACAATATTAGGACTATAAAAAAAGAAAGATACCTAGGAGTTATACTAGGTCATACAGGTAAGGTGTGGGAGCAGGTCCTGGTAACAGTGAGAAAAGCTAATGCAATGCTGAGTATGATAAAAAGAAACATTACACATAAGAGCAAGGAAGTGATAGTCAAACTGTATAAATCATATCATTGGTGAGACCTAAATTGGAGTACTGTGTTCAGGTGTTGAGTCCATATCATAGAGTGGTTATAGACATGCTAGAAAGGATACAAAGAAGAGCTAGAAAAAAAGATCATGGGGTTTAAGAATTATAGTTTTGAGGAAAGACTAACTGGTCTTCAGTGTCTCAAACAAAGAAGAATGTGACGTGACTTAATACAGGTTTAAAAGAGAAGAATTTGAGGTGACTTAATACAGGTTTAAAAGAGAAGAATTCGAGGTGACTTAATACAGGTTTAAAAGAGAAGAATTCGAGGTGACTTAATACAGGTTTAAAAGAGGAGAATTTGAGGTGACTTAATACAGGTTTAAAAGAGAAGAATTTGAGGTGACTTAATACAGGTTTAAAAGAGAAGAATTCGAGGTGACTTAATACAGGTTTAAAAGAGAAGAATTCGAGGTGACTTAATACAGGTTTAAAAGAGAAGAATTTGAGGTGACTTAATACATGTCTAGTGTCTAGAGAAGAGAAGAATTTGAGGTGACTTAATACAGGTTTATAAATGAATCGAAAGGATAGATTAAACTATACCAAGTTTTTCAAAGTTCAACTGGCTGCAGGAACAGTGTCAAATTATTTAACGGCAAGTTCAGATAAGATATTAGGAAATATGTTTTTAGTCAGAAAGTGGTGAATTCTTGGACTGCATTGTCGCAGGAAGTAGTGGAGGCAGGGACAGTTAATGCATTTAAGAATAGATTCGATGGGCATAGCTTTTAGAGCATGGAAATGTAAATGAAACTGGTTGTATACAGACTCTCTAGAGTCTTCTAAACCAGTATAAAGACGTTAAGTTAAGACAACAGACAGCAAAGTCTGATGCTTTTTCTGTCCAATCTCAAGACTCTAGGATAGAAGAGAAGTTTCTAAGTAAGTAAGTAAGACGAGAGCCTTGTTAAATATGACTTGATACTTGAGTTCGTTCATTGTCAATCTCCCGCTACCAAACCCTGAAAGGGCTGAAGTAGCAGAATGTAGTCCAGAGAACGGAATGCGTTGTGTCGTAGTTTACATCTTGGCTGTGATATTTGCACCTTTTTTTTAGTACCGGGTTAGCATTCCCTCTTCGATCTCTTCTCCTTAGCCAGTCTGCCATGCTGTAGCCTGTTATCCAGGATCACTGTGTGGAAGTGTAGAAGGGTCTTGGCAGCTCTGGTTCGCTAGCCCTGACGCTAGCAGTCAGCTATGAGTCGCTGACCACTGCAGCTCATGCGCTGCTCAGTATCTTGATCCTTGACTTGATACTTGACTCGAGTCTTGTTAAATATGACTTGATGCTTGACTTGAGTCTTGTTAAAAATGACTTAAACTTGAAAGCAGCACTGGCCTGTAAATCTCAAGATCATCATCATCAAGTGCCATCTCTGCAACCGAGGTTGACGGTAATGGATCTCTCTCTGTCTCACACCAGGCTGGTACACGCAGTCAAACTGTGTCCCGACCACATCCTGTACCTCTGTCGTCCTTTGGCTCTCTTGCCTCCTACTCTGCCCTATAAAATAACCTTTAGCAGACTAAAAAATATTTTATTTTTTCTGCTTTCAATTTCCTTCAGAAGTGTCTGTACCACCTGGAGTTGTTCCACAACCTCATTATTGGTGTAGTTAGTGTTACTATAATTGTTGTTGTTGTTGCTGCTGTTGTTGCTGTTGTGGTGGTTGTTGTTGCTGTTGTTGTTGTTGCTGCTGTTATTGTTGTTGCTGTTGTGGTGGTTGTTGTTGCTCTGTTGATTTTGTTATTTTTGCTGTGGTTGTGGTGGTTGTTGTTGCTGTCGTGGTTGCTGTTGTTGTTGCTGCTGCTGTTATTGTTGTTGCTGTTGTGGTGGTTATTGCTGCCATTGTTGTTGCTGTTGTTGTCGCTGCTTCTGCTGTTATCGCTGTTACCACTGACATTGTTGTTGTTATTGTTGCTTTTGCTGTTGCTACTGATATTGTTGTTGTTGTTGCTACTGCTGTTATCGCTACTGATGTTGTTGTTGTTGTTGTTGCGTCTGCTGTTATTGTTGTTGCTGTTGTGGTGGTTGTTGCTGCCATTGTTGTTGTTGTTGTTGTTGTTGCTTCTGCTGTTATCGCTGTTGCTACTGATATTGTTGTTGTTGTTGCTACTGCTGTTATCGCTACTGATGTTGTTGTTGTTGTTGTTGCTTCTGCTGTTATTGTTGTTGCTGTTGTGGTGGTTGTTGCTACTGATGTTGTTGTTGTTGTTGTTGCTTCTGCTGTTATCACTATTGCTACTGTTGTTGTTGTTGCTACTAATGTTGTTGTTTGTTGCTTCTGCTGTTATTGTTGTTGCTGTTGTGGTGGTTGTTGCTGCCATTGTTGTTGTTGTTGTTGCTTCTGCTGTTATCACTATTGCTACTGTTGTTGTTGTTGTTGCTACTGATGTTGTTGTTTGTTGCTACTGATGTTGTTGTTGTTGTTTCTTCTGCTGTTATCGCTATTGCTACTGATGTTGTTGTTGTTGTTGTTGTTTCTTCTGCTGTTATTGCTATTGCTACTGATGTTGTTGTTGTTGTTGTTGTTGCTACTGCTGTTATTGCTATTGCTACTGATGTTGTTGTTGTTGTTGCTACTGCTGTTATCACTGTTGCTACCGATATTGTTATTGCTGGTGGTGTTGTTTATGCTAGTACTATTGTCGTTGTATTATTTTGTAAAATGTATTATTATTATTACTTTCTATTTTGTGTCTTCTGATATTGTGCATCTGGGGTAACCACCACTGTGGTCTTATATACCCTGAACCACTAGTCAGAATCACCTACTCAAGTACGGCTGGCATCTGTTGTTTCCCAGAAAAGTAAACTAGTCCAATACTGCATAATTTTCCATACACAAGTCAATTTATATGTCCTTAACATATCCATATAATCGTCCATGACATTTTCGTTGACCGGATTTTGCAACCCCAGGTCCTTATCTTCACTGATTACTCTCCATGTTGTTGTTGTTGTGGTTTCTGATGTTATTATTGCTGCTCTTGGGTTTGTTGTTGTTGCTTTTGTTATTTTTGCTGTTGTTGTGGTGGTGGTTGTAGCAGTTATTGTTGATGATGTTGCTGCTGCTGCTGCCATTGTTGTTGTTGTTGCTTTTGTTATTTTTGCAGTTGTGGTGTTGGTTGTTGTTGTGGTTGTTATGCTGGTCTTGTTGCTACTACTGTTATTGTTGGTGTGGATGTTGTGTTTATTGTTGCTGCTGCTGTTGTTGTTGGTGTGGATGTTGTGTTTATTGTTGCTGCTGCTGTTGTTGTTGGTGTGGATGTTGTGTTTATTGTTGCTGTTGTTGTTGGTGTGGATGTTGTGTTTATTGTTGCTGCTGCTGTTGTTATTAATGTTGTTATGGTTGCTGATGTTTTTGTTTGGTGCTGCTGCTGTTGTTGTTGCTGCTCTTGGGATTGTTGTTGCTTTTGTTATTGTTGCTGTTGTTGTGGTTATAGCAGTTATTGTTGTTATTGTTGCTGTTGTGGTTGTTATTGTTGCTTTTGTTATTGTTGCAGTTGTTGTGGTGGTTCTTGTTGTTGCTGCTGCTATAGATGTTGTTGTTGATGCTGAGGCTCTTGTATTTTGTAAATGTATTATTATTCCTTTTTTTTTGTCTTTTGAAATGTTGCACACACCACAACCACCACTGTGGTTTTCCACACGCTAAGCCAGTGATCTAGAGCCATTACTCAAATACTAGTGGCACCTGATACGTCCCAGATAAGAAAACTAGTCCAGCACTTGCTAATTTTCCCTACACAAATTCCGTCCTTAACATATCCATATAATCCCCCATAATATATTTATTGGCCTGATATCCCAGCATAAATTTACAGTGGGTGGTGAGAAAATAGATCAGGTCACACATTTTGAATATCTGGGCTCCAGAATTGACAAAAATGGTGACTGCTCGAAAGAAATCAGAAGACTAGCTATGGCAATGCAGAGACTGAACAGCCTGAAGAAATTATGGCAGATCACCAACAAAATGATAGAAGTAAAAGTCTTGAGAGCCTGTGTTTTTCCTGTTGCAGCTTATGGTTGTGAAGCATGGACGATTACCAAAACGTCTAGACAAAGAATCGAATCCTTCGAGTCAAAATGTTACAGAAAGATCCTCAGAATACCCTGGACAGAGAAAAGAACAAATGTAGACATTCGGCAAGAGTTGAGCATAGAGGAGAACTGGTTTATCAATTCCATTTTGGCTAGAAAATGCAAATACTTTGGTCACATCAAGAGACGGTCTTGAGAGGACGGTGATGGAAGGTATGGTGCCAGACAAAAGAGGAAGGGGTAGACCAAGAAGACGATGGCACCAAGATATCCAGGAGTGCCTGAGTATGACAGTGGCGGAAGCTGGTGTTTTGGCAAGGGAACGAGTTTCTTTCAGACAGACTGTGATGGGAGCGACGTTCTACAAAGGAAATGCTACATGATGTTGATGATGATATCCCACGTCCTGGTCCTCCCTGAGTACCTCCCGTTTTTTTTTTTTTACGTGTTTGCCACACTAGTTTCTACTGGCGGAGGCGCGTCTATTCCACCCTAGACCGTAGTCAATTGGGCCATATTAAGACGCATAAACCAGTGTTTGGATGTATATGTGCGTGTGTGTACCTATGCTAGGTTAGGACGCTCTCAGAAGCCAGCTCAACTAAAGTGCAATGGAAGGGTCTCACTCTGAGGGCGAGTGTGAAAGTTGTGCAAGAGTGCGACAACAATATGGCACTCTAGAGATAAGAAACACCACCAACACGTTGTTCCGACTTCCTTGCATCCCGCAACAACATTTACGATGCCCCAGATGGACAACTCATTGTCCATCGTGACCCAAGACAGAGACCCTTGGAAGAGAAGTTGGGACCCACAATATTGTAACCGCCGCTGAAGAACGCGTCGTCCAGTAATCCAGTAACCTACTTTATACATCAGGCAATGCGTGGGTTTGCCGTTCTGAAGGCGTGACTGCAATCCTTGTGCTTTCATTGGCTGCCACGACCAGCGATTGGGCCAATCAAATACGCCATAGCTGGAGGTGTAGCTCAGTCAAGGAGACATTGCCAAGGCCATTAGCCAACATGGTAGGTGTGCTTCTACTATTTCCATCTCGTGTTGAATAAAAACAGACGAAATCTTCAACAAATTCAATGTTTAAATCCTTCCCTTTTTCTGCTTTCAGACAACATACACAGATAAAGGACCAAAGGTAAGCTAAACTCGTTTTATTTATAATTCTCGGCCTAACCCTCGGTTTATGAAAGTGCCTCGTTTTTATAGTTTATGACCTTGACACCAGACATATTGACAAACAACCCCTGCATCACGTAGTGATATACGTGTACATACGGCGACTGGTGTTTCAGATCTCATAAACCAGAGGCGTTCAAGTCGTGTTTGGTTCGCCCACACGTTCAGTTTGGGTAGAAACCCCTAAACTCTTACAAAACCTTTTTCTGTAAATTAAAATAAGGCGCGGCTGCGGCCTCCATACCCATTTTAAAAATATTAATTTAATTTAAATGTACTTTTTTCATTGATTTTTATCTGAGACTTCTTTAATAAGGGCAGTCATCGTGGCAAACGCGTAGGCCGTACATAAGGGACAGTGTAGGTACGAGTAGATAGCAACCGGTGAGACCTCAAACCACCAGGGGTTGACATGGATCTAGTCTACTGTCCTGGTCATGCTGGGGTTCAGGTTCAGGGCAATGAAAGGGCTGACAATTTGGCTTCACAATCTCCCATCATGGGTACGTTAGTGATGGATCGGAATGATATGTTGAAATCAATCAATGATCGCCTGTTAGATGAGGACACTGCAATAGTTGAATGAGAAATCATTCTGTCAGGCTGCAAAGTTTTGACATTAAACGAGGTTTGAAGGGGAGTAGGGCGCATGAGAGGACATAGCAAGAGAGTGTACAACCATCGAGCGATAGAGACCATCAGCATCCATACCTTCGCCATTTGCTGAGAGAGACTGAGCACCTATGGGTATGCCCGGAGTGCAGTGGTGTCAATTCTTAGAAATAGAACATATAGTTTATTTTTTCTTTACTGTAAATTAGGGCTGTGACCTCTCTAGGCCTGAAAATAAATACATTTAGGCTGAAAAATGTGGACAGGACTGCTTCTGTTTTATCAAAACACTCATCTACATCCTCTTATGAGCTTTTAGAAATACCTTCCCCCTTTGGTAACAATTTATCACGATGATTGTGGTATTATAATAATAACACTGTTACTGACAAATTAATAACTTGTTTAATATTTTAATTGTAAAGTCTTGAAATAATTCAAGTCTTTAAATTAACCAGAATTTACTGTTAATGGAATTGACTGTTACCAGTCCTGGGCGGTTGTCAATACCAGAACCTACGAGCCTCTCTCTTCAATTCCCTGGGATGTAATGTGCTACGGTGCTGAGACATGGACACTAACAAAATCACAAGGGACAAAATGAGAGTGACCAGACCTCTCTTAAGAGATGTTTGGTCGGAATCACTCTCCAGCACCAAAGTTAGAAAATCTCCACATTTTTTTACATACGACGGTCGCCCTTGGTGAAGGATGCGTTAATTTATGCAGACAAGACAACATATAGAGGGGGAGGTCAAATGTTTTGAGGAAACGATGGTCGATTGAGCACAGCGACAGCAGTGTGGTACCCCCGAGGTAGAAAGAGACCGCCGGGAAGACCTCCAATGCGTTGGTCAGACTCCCTTGCTGTACACAACATCCGAGACGCCTCTGGAGGGGGAATTACCATGCACTGGAATTCCGTGGCCGAAGACGAAGTTGCTACCAGCATCTACGCCGAGGAATGGATCATCAAGATCGCTGTTACTGTTGTTATTTGAATTGGCCAACTGTCTTAATGAGAAAGTCACAAGTTTTGAGAACCTCTGCTCAATTATAAGCAACAACGGGGATTGCCGGAAGAAAGTCAAGACGGAGAAACACAAACCACACAAACACGAAATAGATTGAATCTTTTGAACGAAAATGCTACAGAAGGGTGCTCAAAATACTATGGATAGCGAAAGAGGAAAATGCAAATAACCTAAAAGAACTAGATATCGAGAAAAATTGCCTAGTAATGGAGGTCTATTGTTGTTCATTCTAAGTATATGTAGTGTTCTATTTACCTGATGATAGTAGACACATATTTCTGGTTGGTGTTTTCTTTTATCTTGTTTTCTATTGAATTCTTCCCAGCCAATGTTCAATAGTTTTCTAAGATATTTATTTTCAAAAGCATTCAGTTTATTTTGTCTCTGTCGTTCTCAATCCATATGTTATCAATGATATAACATTGTAGTCAAACAGTCTGAGTTTTGCCTGTTTGCTCATTAATTTTGATTTCAAAATGTTTGTTTAAAAACAGGGGGTATTTAAAACCTGATTATGGTCAAAGGTGAACCTCTGGAAAGTGTTGCGCGGTTCAAATATCTAGGAGCAGGAGTGCGGAGGGGTCTAGTGCAAAGATCCAGACTGCAAATAATCTGGAAAGACAAGAACATTAGCCTTAAATCGAAGCTGACTTTAATGTTTACAATGGCCAACTCGGTCCCTCTACGCGCGTGAGACTTGGGCTATGGCGGCTGAACTAGAACGTAAAATTTGCGAAATGGATATAAGATGCTTTGCGAAGAATTCTTGTCATTTCATAGTTGGATCTGGTTACAAACGAGAGTGTCCTTGAATTGGTTTGGAGGGAATTAGGTCAATATAAAAACCTACTGACTATAGTAAAAACATGGACATGGTATGCACATACATCACGATCGGTGGGGCTGACCCAGACCGTCATGCAAGGCACTGTGCCTGGGAAGTGTGAAAGAGGGAGGCCAAAAAAGAGATGGAAGGACAATATAAAAGAATGAACAGGAAGGTCTATAGCTGAAACTAATATTCTGGCGAAAGATCGAGACGTATGGCAGGAACTGGTTTGACAAACTGCAATAACTGTGCCTCAACGACCTTCTAGGTTACAGGACTGATGATATCCAAATGTTTGTTAGCTGGTTAAAGATATATGAGGCTAAAGTATTTCGAGTGGACATTTCTTCTTTTGTATCTCTATCTTGCGTCGTTTTACTTTTCCAAATAGGTTAAACTTTCAACCTTCTATAATAGTTCTTCATTCAACTTGATATCGGCAGCCTTTTTTGTCAAATTCACGACCTTTGCCTTTGAGGCATGGCTGAGAATCCTATCTGTTCTGATAGGTGACGTAAGACAAACCTATCTTTTCCTGTACTTTCTCAAAAGCTCAACTTAGTAGAGCCAAGTCATCTGCGAAATCGTAACTTAACTTAACGTCTTTATACTGGTTTAGAAGACTCTGCAGAGTCTGTACAGTGTAGTGTATACAACCAGTTCCATTTACATCACCTTCCTCTAGAAGCTGTACGCATCCAATCTGTTCTTAAATGCATTGACCGTCCCAGCCTCCACCACCTCACTTGGCAATGCATTCCAAGCATTCACTACTCTCTGGCTAAAGAAATACTTCCAAATATCTAATCTGGACCTCTCCTTAGTCAACTTGTAGCTGTGCCCTCTTGTCCTTGTTGGTGGTTGTACTTTAAAAAACTTGTTATAGTCTACTTTATCCATTCATCTGATCATCTTATACACCTGTATTAAGTCACCACGAATTCTTCTCTCTTCTTAAGGAAAAAAAGTTTAGAAAGGTCACAATGATGGGCATTTTAGACAGAGCAGATGGGTCAGACTATCTAGATAGCAAAATAATAGGTATCAACCTTAGGTTACAGGTGATGTGTGCGGACATGGGAATGGAATTTATTGATGTTAAAGTAGACAAAAGTAAAATGTTAGATAGGGGAGGTTTACATCTAAATGAGATAGGACAGCATGTTGTAGCAAAGTATATGTTCTATCATTGTGTTAGAAATTTAAACTAGTAAGGCCTATGAAGTATGAGACTAAAGATAGGCTTACAATAGGGTGCTATAGAGGATGTAGTCAAAGGGGTAAGTTGGTGTCAGGGAAGTGTGAAATACATAGTAGAAAAGCAAACACTAAAATGATAAAGCAGAAGCAAAAAGAGGAAAACCAACAACATTACAAACTAAAATGTTTTTATGCAAATGTGAGAAGCATAGTAAATAAAAGAGAAGAATTGGAACTGTATGTAGAAGAAGAAAAACCAGATATAATAGGGTTAACAGAATCATGGACATATGAGGAGATTGCAGATAGTGAACTTTTAAGGAAAGATAGGATAATTGGAGACAAGACTAAGGGAGGTGGCGTTTTATTATACTGTATAAATTCTGTTAATATAACGATCAAAGATTATTTATCATGTGGTAACAAAAATGAAAGTGTATGGGGAGAAATAAAAAGTGGGGGTGAAAAAACAGTGATTGTAGTGTTCTATAGATGTCCATCAAGTCGAAAAGAGGAAGATGAGGAGCTGATTAGTAGCATAGCAAAGGCAAGTAAAGGGAAATTATTATTAATGGGAGATTTCAACTATCCAGAAATAAAATGGGATATGGCAGAAGCACTTGTAGAGTCAAAACCTTTTGTTAAGTGCATAACTGACAATTTTTTAATTCAACATGTAGAAGCAGCCACCAGAGGCAAAAACACACTCGACCTAGTTTTTACCACAGAGGAAAATATGATTGAAAACGTTACCGTTGGGGAACTGTTTGGCTCAAGTGACCATCAAATCATCCGTTGGGATCTTATTGCAGGGAAAGAAGTAAACATAAATACGCGAACATACGACTACTCTAAGGCAGATGTTAAGAGGATGAAAGAGGCAGCGAACCACATAATCTGGAAAGATATTGTTGTAGGAACAGATGTTGAACAGGAGTGAGAAAGTTTTAAAACAGTTCTAGAAACGCTAAAAGAGGAATGTGTTCCATGTAGGGAGGTAAACCCCAAGCGTAAAAAGTGGATAACTAGATTTGTAGTGAAATGTAGAAGAGCAAAAAATAAAGCATGGAAAAATTATATAGAGGCAGGTAAATCAAAAGAAACATATGTAAAATATTTGGACAAGCAGAACATATCTCAGAAAGCGAATAAAACAGCAAAAATAGACTTTGAAAAAAAACTTGCTCAGAAGATCAAGACTGACAGTAAAAGCTTCTTTTCTTATGTTAGAAATAAACAAAGAACGAAAGACAAAGTAGGCCCTCTCATAGACAGTACAGGGAAAATAATAAGTGAGAATAGGGAGGCTGCTAATCTGCTCAATCAGCACTTTGGCACAGTCTTCACAAAGGAGGACTGCTCCGAGATCCCAGAGCCTATAGATATTTTTCAAAGAGACATGGATACAGCGGGATTAAGATCAATCTGTATTACAGAGGAAATGGTTTTTAAAAAATTGGAGGGGTTGAAAGTGAATAAATGTCCAGATCAAGATGGTATTCACCCAAAATTGCTGTATGAAATTAGAGACCAACTAGCAAAACCATTGGCTATATTATGTTCTCAATCACTATTTATACAGTATAATAAAACACCACCCCCCTTAGCCTTGTCTCCAACTACACTATCCTTCCTTAACATTGTATATCCCTCTATTTCAAATTCACCACCTGCAATGTCCTCATATGCCCATGATTCTGTTAACCCTATCATTTCTGGTTTTTCTTCCTCTACAATCGAGATTATCTGTCGACTTTATACCTAAATGTGTGCCGGGCGCAGTTTTTCATAACCCAATCTAAAGCTATCCCAAATAACAAGAGGTGACAAAATGTAGCCATCTTTCACCATTTGTGGTTATAGAGACCAATCGGACAGTCGGCTGTGGCTTTCTACTCTTTCGGTCGGCACCCCTACTCTGAGCCTCCGAGATATTTTCGCTCACCGATCTGAGCACCGTTGGTAATGCTAACGTGCCAGGTCGAACGGTTCTAGGAGGGGACATCAATGCTTTTCAAATATACTTTCAAAGGCGTTTCTTCTGTCCGCCCAATGAGCGGCTGCCTGTTCTGAGCTCACTGTATAACAGCTGCTTGGAGATGTGCTCAATGGACATAACTTGGCTTAATTAAACGTCTTTATACTGTTTTAGAAGACGATGGTAAAATCTGTATACAACTAGTTTTTTGGAGGGAGACAAACCGATGTGCAAGTCTATCTTATTAGACTCAAACACTAAATCAAAGTAAACCCGCAACCTTTTAGGCGCCATCTATGCTGCTCTTTACAAAAAATAACTTAACTGCCTGGCGTTTCTGATATACAATGTCCATATTTCGCAAAGCGATTAACACATCATGATATAGTTTAACCTACAAGGCGTGTTCAAATGAAACCGGACCAAATTGCAACAAGTGATGACGACACTTCAGCACATACCAACCGTAAAGTTTGCCAAATTTCATTATCCTCAGACTCATATTTTACTCAGCAGGCCGTGGAAAACATGGCGGGTGTGATACAGAATCCGTCCAGAGTTGATCAGCGAGCGGTGATTCAGTTTCTAACAGCTGAAGGAGGACGACCAGTTGACATTCATCGCAGAATGCAGGCAGTGTATGGTGACAAAAGTGTGTCGAAAACAACAGTGAGGAACTAAACCGCGATATTTAAAGAAGGACAAATTAACGCAACAATATGCGCCTGAACTGGTCTCGGAAGATCTTTCGTTTGGTCCGGCTTCATTTGAATACGCCTCGTATATGGCGACACGCAGCATTGCCGCACGAATTAACGTATGATGTTGTTGAATGCCCACAATGAGTAAGTTTGTGTGCCCAGAAAAGGGTGTTAAGCGGCGGGCTGTAGCAGTGTACCTCACGTACCGAGCGTGCTGATGAAGGCGGACCTTCACCCGGTTGTGACATGCTTGGTTCTATCAGTGTGTCGCTCACTGCTACGCCGATCACATCTACACCCCCCCCCCCCCCACCTCAGGCTGCCATGATAACAACCCATTTCCATGGAGACTACGTGGAAGTGAAGTAGGGGTTGTCTCAAAGGCTTCCCACCAAAATTTTTAAATAATTATTTGGTTTGTTTGATTAAATGTTTATCTTTCTGGATTCTACTGGAGAAAGCACGACTCTTTTAACCCCTGACCGTAGTCCTTTTGGCGATACCAGGACGTATTGGCCAGTGTATGAATGCATCGTATAAAGATTTTATATTTATATATTTTGGTGGGAAACCGTAAGTTTTTCGAATTTTCCAAATTGTTGGACTACGTGGAATCATAATCAAGTTAGGTTAGTCCAGAGACGCGTTGAAGTCTCGTCACACCACTGTCCCCAAGATATCTCTTCAATTCAGTATAAGTCAGCACAACTATGATCTGACAAGCCTGTGTAATGTAATTGTTTCGTAGACTTCCACTTGTTCGTTGACTTTTTTTCTGTCCAGCTCACTCTTTCCATCCTGCGATAGCACCACATCTCAGAAGCTATTCCCCCCGACTTTTTTGTTTAGTCTGTTTCAGAGACGTACAATGCGACGGGTCAGATACGTGAAGTGATTGTTCCTTTCCGAAGATGAATATTGATGCTATTTGTTGTTAGAAGTCTTTGTTTCTCAGAGAATGCCTTAATTGATACTGCGATCCTAGTTCTAATTTCAACCTCACAACGAGAATCCTCTGCAATAATTTGTTCAAAAAATGAAAACTGTACTTGTTCTCTGCCGTGTCCATCTATGAGCTTGTTGGCTATTATTACAATCGCTTTTGTTTTACTAGCATTTATCCTCATACCAAATACATTTCTGTGTCGTTGCTTCCGGTGAGCAGTTTGTGTAATTATTTCTATTTTCCTCATATGATGGCTTGATCATCTGCAAATTTGCACCTATTATTCGTTCTCTATTTACCGTGATCCCAAGTAGTATATTGCAATTTTTGGTGACTTCTTCCAAACATCACGTCCAAATACAGATTAAATAGGATTGGAGATGTAGACTATCACATGCTTTTTTGAAAGTCAATAAAGTAGATAATAAGTGGGGACTTCATTTCTACAGATTCGAATATAATTGTTTTGGGAGTGAAAATTTAAACGTCTTCCATATTTGAGAATAATTTCCGATCCTTGTTTTTATAATACCTAGCCGCCATTAGCAGACGTCCTGCCTGTCGGCCGGTCGTCATCACTGACAGATGTCTTAATTCTCATCTTATTGTTTCAGCCCAAGGCAGGTCGTTTTGTGACATTCGACCATGTCACGTTTTGGGTTGGGAATGCTAAACAGGTAGGTTTGATATTATTTGTATTGTTACCTTCCTAATAATATTGTTTTGGAGAAGTGAGATAAGCTAAAACCAGTTCACATCGGACTAGGTCGGAAAACGAGGGCTCCTGGCGTGGGTGTGTCTGATTGTTTCATGTTTGGTGGTTATCTAGACAGTGACACCATGCAGGGTAGCTATTGTGTTGAACAATCAAGTCGAACAATCAGTTTATTCTTTATATGAGACGAGGATGGATATCTACAGTTTGAATTTATATTAGTAGGTATGGCATAAAGATAGGCCGAATGCCCATGGGCGGCCATCCACGGCCATGGGTCTCCTCTAAAAAAAATCTTTCAAAGCCTTGTGGTTGCGTAGAACACGTCTAGAATAAGAATGATAGTCTAGATCTGCTGTACTAACCATGAATGTGCTGGGGGTTTGCGTATTTGATTGAAAAAGCTGAAGATACATTGTCTTAGAAACTATGAATGAAATGAGATTGAATGAAGTAATGAAGCTGCCATACTTAAATTAATAAATGACCTATTTAAAAAAAATAGTTCTTAGTCGGCCCTGTACTTCTTGACTTCTACTCTACAGGGGCAAGTTCCCCTGTGTAGGTCCCAGCTCTAGTATGAGCTGGATATAGCCAGGAGGAGGATTTCCTGTTTAGCAGGCTATAGTAATAGGCTTGTGCAGCTATTACTCTGCAGTGCTGGGATAAGTGCAGTGGAGGGTGGTTAAGTTGTTAACCAATATGCAAGTCCATCTTAATAAGTGAATACTATCAATACTCAAACACTAGAGCAAAGTATACCGCAGCCTGTTAGGCTCCATCTATGCTGCTCTAAACAAACCACCTAGTCAAAGCTGGTGTTATCTCATGTCACACAGTTAGTCGCCTCTTACAACATGCTTGGGTAGGGGTGCTATAAGCTATTCTTATTACCATACACAAAGACATCGACAAACTACTTGGATTATATTTCAATAGTTTAGGATTAAACAACAAACATGAGCTGCAGCGACCTATAGTTGACTGCAACCAACAGAGCCAGCGAACCAGAGCTACAAGACCCTTCTACACCTCTATCTGGTGATCATGGATAACAGGCTGGAACACAGCAGGCTGGCTAAGAAGAAGGGATTGAAGAGGGAAAGTTAACCCAGTAATAAAAAATAATTTAAAAGTCGGATGTCTCCGACCGAAAGGTACAAATGTTGCAGTCAAGCTGTAAACTACGACACAGCGCATTCCGTTCCCTGTACAACATACTGCTAATTAAAAAGCCCGTTTCAGGGCTTGGTTCCGTAGATTGAGAACGAACACAGAAGAAGAAAAACAATGGGCACCTTAGATCAATCTCTGCACAAGAGCAGAATGTTCAGTATCATGTACAACCATTGATTAATTATTTACAGCGACAGTCCCTCGCTCAGGCAGTATGTTTGGTAGCTCGTGAGAATTATTTTTTTCATGAAAATTTACCTTCAAGATTGAAATGGCAAAACTGCGTGCACGAAATTGAATTGGCAGTTCAAGAATGATACTCTGTAAACTATATCAGGCATTTATTATTTCAACAGGCATCATCTTATTACTGCACACGGCTCGGGTTTGAACCATTCATGTACAAAGGCTTGGAGACTGGGTGTAGGGAGATTGCTGCTCATGCTGTGAAACAGAATAAGGTAAAGATGGTATTTGTCTTGTTTCTTGTGTCGACCTGTATTTCTACGGGGGTAGATGCCCTGAGCTGGATGTAGCCGGGAGGAGGATTTCCTGCTTAGCGGGCTAGGCTCGAGCAGCTTAATACTCCACTGCGTTGATATAAGCGTTGCGGAGGGTGGTTAACTGATGTGCAAGTCTTATCTTAATAGACTCAAACACTAAAGTAAGTTAGGTGCCATCTATGCTGCTCTAAACGTTCCACCTAACCATGGCCAGTGTTATGTCACGTCGCACAGTCGCCTCTTACGACATGCTCTCTGTGGGGCAGTGGTGCTATTCTTGTCCTTGTCATACACAGACCATGCAGCCATCCAAGTCTTTTATATTTCATGTCAATTCATGTTCATTTGGTTACAGTTTGCTAGGTTTCCCATTTGCATTTTTATGGACAGAAACAGTTTTCCTTTTTATAATAAAACCCAGCGCAGTTGAAAATAAAACTAGCAGGGAACTGAGTTTGAGTTACAGCATAGATATGTGTTCCTGCAACATAACATGGAACCAAAGCTGTGCATTTGACCACCAAACAACATGACATGGTGCTTGAATGACAGACAGAAAATTAATAAAAGTGAATCATCACATACTGGCTATTGTAAAACAAGACACTACTGTATACTCCTTTAACAAAAAAAAATATAGACGGTCTAAATATGTCCTTCCTAATTAACATTGAAAGTTCAGTCTATTAAAAGGAAAAGCTAACCATCATTGACAGCTTTTTTTCACTGCTGAGATTTGCTGGGAAATTGATAGTGAGCCGCAGAGTGTAAAAGTAAATTAAAGATCCCGTTAACATGCCAGTGTGGCAAATTGTAAATATGGTGTTAGGCTTATATTTTTCCAACATACTAGGGATTGACGTGGTCAACATCATGTCAGCCCTTTACTTTTGCAAATTATTCTGGGACCCAATATTTGAGGCTGGGTCAACCGCAGGGGCTGTTTTGCGATAGAAAAAAATCCAGCCAGACTGGATACTGGACCCCGATTGCGCGGCTAGGAGGTCAGTGCACTAACCGCTGCGCTCGACCCACAGTGTATAGACAAGTTTTTTATTTCAACCATTATAGAATAATTCTAGGCCACATCAGGGTTTGAATCCGTGTCCTTTAGGATAGAAGAGTGGCATCATAACCAATCAACAAAATCAATCCTAATTGTAATTTCTTCTTTGACGTCCTGAAAAAAACTTTGTGTTGTAATTTACTGCGAGGCTGCTATATTTGCACCGGTTATATTAGAAATGCATGTTCCAGATAATAATAAAAAAAGAAGCTATTTCTCATTGTTGTTCAATGCTACATCTCTTATGCTGGTTATATAGCTGATGTTGTGGAATTGTTCTGCTAAGACCATAAACATCTACTTCGTCAATATGCTTATGAACATCTACTTCGTCAATATGCTTATAAGAAAATCATTATTGGTGATTTCAATGCCAGAATTGGCCAAAAACAAATGAGAACACTATAGGGGAACATTTTCCGATGACCAACGTAATTGTAGAGGATACCGTTAAGCCATTTTTGCGGAAATCCAACACATTTTTTTTCAACAATCTTCATCATTGATCTTGAAAAAGAATTTTGTATCGTAATTTACAGCGAGGCTACGATACGGTATCTGCGCCTTTCGCCCTGACACATCCAATTTCAGCTGGCTTTTATTGGTACCAGGTTTGCCTTCTCACTGTAATTCCCGAGTGGCCTGCCGGGGTCTTTGTGTATGACAAGGACAAGAATAGCACCACTGCACCCACAGAGCATGTCGTAAGAGGCGGCTGTGTGACATGGCATAACACCGGCCATGGTTAGGTGGTTTGCTTAGAGCAGCAGAGATAGCGCCTAACAGGCTGCTGGTCTACTTTGATCTAGTGTTTCAGTCTATTATTAATGACTTGCACATCGGTTAACTACCCTCTACTGCACATATCCCAACACTGTGGAGTAATAAGCTGCTCGAGCCTAGCCCCAAGCAGGAAATCCTCCTCCCAGCTCATACCAGAGCAGGGACATCTGCCCCTGTAGAAGTACAGTCGACTAAGAACTAATCCAGTTCTCTTAGCCAGACTACACTAGTGCATCCTGCTTCCAGTGCTGTCGCTTGAATACAGAATAGGTTCTTGGCCAGTTGTGGTTCACTGACCGTGATGCAAGCAGCTATCAGCTCATTTACTGCTGCATCTGCAGCCCCTGGGAAGAATTCAAGACTAATAAGCTAATAAGAAAAAACACCAACCAGCAATATGTTTCTACCATCAAAAAGAAAAATTGATGGACATACACTAGGCGTGTGCTTAGAAAGAACAGCAACATACTCGTATTACAGGCAGTTATGTGGGCTCAAGATAGCAGCAGAAAGAGAGGAAGGTCAAAAGAAACTCTCTTTGAAGAACAAAATTAAAATGAGGCTGCGGCGGCACTGTGCATAATACTGTAAAATAACAACCTGCAACAAAAATCTAAATGGGTATAGTACCAAGACGAAAACACGAACGAAACCTACGCAATGACTAGTAGGCCTTCATCAGCGACAATCATTCGAGAGGGCCTAAACAATCAACATACAAGAAGGTAAACAAGTAGAGTCACAATCACATTCGCTTATGTCCGGTAGTTGTGCTGTATGCGAGGAATCCAACAATATTATGTCTCCGTCCCAATATTTTGCAGTGATGTAGCGACGCGGGTCTAGGTCTTTGGTCAGTTCATCTCGCCATTGCATAGGTGGGAGACCCCGTGGATGTGTGCAGGTATTTGCTCACAAAAACATTTGTTTATGTGTCCATCTGTTGTCAGACATGCATGCCACATATCCGGCCCAGCGATGCTTGCGTGATATCGCTGCTTCCACAACGTCCAGAAATAAAGTTTGATGTTGAATTTCTTCATTTCAGATCATATGCCGTATCAAAATTATTAGCATGCGCCGTTACATTGCTCCTTGAGTGTCTCAGAACTTCTCAGCATTGCTAAACAGCTATCGCATGAGGTGCCTGCACAGAATCCTGGGAGTTGGGTGGCAAGACAAGATCACCAACGCTGCAGAGGTGTTGGAGAGGACAGGCACTGTCACAATCTTTTCCATGCTTGGTCATCGAAGACTCTGATGGCCGGGACACACTCGAAAGATGGATGATGCAGAATACCAAAATATCTTCTCTATGGGGAATTACATTTGGGGAAAAGGTCACTACTTCAGTACAAGGATATATGCAAGCGGGATATGAATGATGCAGGCATCGATTTGGAATCATGGGAACAGGATGCCATGATCATATTACATGGAAGGCAGGAATTAGCATGGAATACAAACAAAGGAGATACTGATTGCTGATAAGCTAAGGACTCAGCATTTGAGAAGACACACCATGCAATGCTGCAAACGGTCTAGACTTTCCGTGCACACACTGCGGAAGACACTTCTCTGCTCGGATTGGTCTTACGAGTCACATTCGTTACTGTCATGGACTGTAGTTACACACCTTTTTTTTAAAGCACAATTACTATTTCGTCTGACAAGATGGAAAGAGCACTGATATCAATGTGCACTAAAATGTCAGTGTCGATAATTGAAGGACCATCGTCATGTGTCTAGGGCAGTCTGTCATTAAGACTCGTTTTAGTTGGCTATATGTAGTACAGAAGGTAAATTTACTTTGTGCTGCAAAAAACATTTAGTCGCACTGTTTAAAATGGAGAACACTTGTCTGTGCCTTATGCGCCTCACAATTGTCTGGGTAGAATAGGTGTGAAGTAACGAAGAACAAAATAGTCCCAGAGGTCATTTTGTTATTGTGCGTGTAAACAGACAGTTGGCAATGTTTACTATTAATAATGTCTGATCTGCCGAAGATGAATGTGTCAGATCGAAAGGTGCAAATATTGCGATCAAACTGTAAACTACCAACATAGCGCATTCCTTTCTGTTGTCTACATCCTGCTACTTGCAAAGCCCTGTTCAGGGCTTGGTAACTAGTGATTGAGAATGAGCGCAAAAGGATGTCTGGTTTTTATATATGTTACAGCCATCATCAGAGGGTTCAGTGGTCTCGAGGTAAGGTGTCCGCCTCGGATGCCGGAGGTTGCGTGTTCGAATCATGGTAGATACCAAGATATTTTCACATGGGTCTTCTGATAAAAATTCCCTTGATCTCTTGGTAGTGATTGGACTCCCGTGTTCAGTGTCGAGTACGTTAAAACTCTCTTGGCAGTTAGAAATAGAAAAGAGTAGGCTTAACGGATGCTGCTCTGACAAAAATTCTAGTTAAAAATCTACCCAAATTATTTGTATCTTCCCCCAGGCCTAGTAAGCTGCAGGAAGTTGTAAAATACCTACTATGTATAGCTGAAATGTTCAGCTACCTGGCATCAGACATTAACATGCCTGTATGGCTTGGCTTGGCTTGGCTCGTTCTCAATCTCCTGCTACCAAACCCTGAAAGGGCTTAAGTAGCAGAATGTAGTCCAGAGAATGGAATACGTTGTGTCGTAGTTTACAGCTTTACTCTGCACTTTTCGGTCCAGCACAATGACTTTCGGAAGCATTTTTTGAGTACCGGGTTAGCATTCCCTCTTCGATCCCTTCTCCTTAGCCAGTCTGCATTGCTGCAGCCTGTTATCGAGGATCACCGCGTGGAGGTGTAAAAGGGTCTTGGCAGCTCTGGTTTGCTGGCCCTGACGCTAGCAGTTAGCTATGGGTCGCTGACCACTGCAGCTCATGCGCTGCTACATGCATGTTTGAATACAAGGATATCAAGTATCCAAGAATCATCACTGCACAACAGGCAGACATATAGGTACTCTGTCTCTCAGTAAATGGGATGTTGACACTAATGTTTGTTGGTTTCCATTATCAAGTTTTCATTTTCCTTTACAGATCATCTATGTCTTCCAGTCAATGCTAGAACCAGACAAGCCTGAAGGTACGTGTTTGTATTTTCATACCCCCATTTAGGGGATGGCGTGGCCTAGTGGTTAAGTGACACGGCTCACAACCAGAAGGTGCTGGGTTCGATCCCCATCACAGCACCGGCCGTTACCCCGGGGAAGCAAACCCTTAGAAAATGCAGGAGGAAGCAGACCCTTACATAAAATGCATGCTGAAGTCGGATGCACTGGGCCGACAGGCGCAAAATAAAAACCACAGTGTAACGCACACACGCCTTGGGAAATAGATAAATAAGGCGAACGCAAAAAAAAAAAAAAAAATACCCCCATTTTTGCAACATACTTTCACAGTCGTCTGCCGGGGTCTTTATAGACAACAAAGACAAACATAGCACCACTGTCGTAAGAGGCGACTGTGTGACATGGCATAGCACCGACCATGGTCAAGTGGTTTGTTATAAGTAGCATAGATGGCGTCTAACAGGCTGCAGGTCTTCTTTGCTCTAGTATTTTAGTCTATTAAGATGGACTCGCACATTTGTTAACCACCATCTGCAGCAACTTGTCGCAACGCAACTGCTTGAGCCTAGCCCGCTAAGCTGGAAAGTCACCTCCCGACTGCATCCAGCTCACACCAGAGTTGGTACCTGCGCAGGGGCTGAAGTACAGGTCAGCTAAGAATTTCACAGTGCTGGTTTCTGCAGCACTTTTTTTATATGATAGCATTGACAGCCCCATGCCTAACCCATCAAATTTTTCTTTTAGGATATTACATAGTAGAGTACAGCTATTCTTTCCTTTCCAAACAAGGGTACCCAGGATCCAAACATGACGCCCATATTTTGGGTATTTGTCTTGAGATAACTCTTCCAACCAAACATTGAGTCCTTTTGTGTGATATCAGGGCGTCTCTACTATCATGAATGGCAACGGGTTTAGGATTTGTCCTGATAGGGTTGAATTATTTTGTTTGTCAGAACACAAGTTAGACAATGGAAATTATTATTTTTCAGAGTGTTAATGACCGTTCCCCATTCTTGTTTCTATGTTTGTAATGAGTGATATGGTTCTTGTTTCTATGTTGGTGATCTAGTGCAACAGTGGATTCTGGTCCACTTTGGGATCCTTGGAAACAAGAAAGCAGATGAACTCGCAAAAGCCGGAAGTGGCGGTACGCAGACTCACCATCACAGAGCTATAAAGAAGCAAGGACACTCATCAAACGATAAATGAGGATGGAATGGAGAGACCAGCAGCATAGACAAACTTGGCAGAGATGGGCAGACAAAGATCCTCAGACCGAGACATAGTAGACTCAAGGCCCACCTCCACAGAATGGTTCTCAGAGACACCACCACGTGCGATTGTGGAGCACCCAAGCAAACACCAGAACATATCCCACAGGACTGCCTCACTTATACAGAGTAAAGAGAGGCAGTCTGGCCCGAGGGAGTGACCTTGCTCGAAAAGCTGTAGGGGACCGGCGAAGACCTGAAACGCAGTCTTCTTCATCGACCTAGAAGCATAGTACCAGTTGATCAATGAAGTCTTTATGTTGGTAATTAGTGATCCCCATTCTTGTTTCTATATTGATGAGTGGATCCCAATTCACTATTGTTCTTATGTGTTTGTAATAAAAACGTTCACATACCACAGTCACAATGTACCAATAATTTACATTACAAGAATTATGGGAATAATGCAATCATTTCTGAACCTGATTTTATGCAGATATGGCCAAGCATCTGACGAAGCATGGAGATGGAGTTAAGGATGTTGCTTTTGAGGTCGAAGACTTGGATGCAATTATCAAGGTAACTTAGTGGCATGTCGATTCGCTCCAGTCACTCCATTTCTGCTGCTATGGGGCGTAGCGGTCTTGTTATATATACTTGCGATTGGATGTGCTGACAAACAGCTGATTGGGCAATTGTGCGGCATGTAATTGTTTCAAATATAGACTGGCGACTCTGTGCTACTAGTCCCAAACATGGCTGCTGTCCAGGCCATGCGATATCAGAATGTAGACGTGTGATATGAATTGTTTGAGGAAGATCATCGTTTGTGGAAGTTCATCGCTGTTACCAGGAAAGACAGAATGCGTAATGGCGACATTCGAAGTATGGTTGGCACTACGTCTTGTGACAAATACATTTCCACAAACAAAATACGTTGGTTTGGTCATCTAATGAGAATGCACCCTCATCAACTTCCACTGCTGGCTTGCAACACTGGTAGATCTGGCTGCAAGGGGTGGGGGCAGGTGGATAGATAACATTAGGGGAATTGTGCAGCGACACGGCTCACATTGATCGACAAACACACTTAGTGCAGGACAGACGACTTAAGCTCCCGATGAACGCTTAATGGCACAAGTGGAAAGACAACTAACTAAACTCACTATCACAGACTGCAGACCTTCACGAGCTGATTTGTCGACTGCATATTTCTTATCAGGGAGCTAAATGAAATAGCAAATACAGGGGAAGGTGGTCACGTAGCTCAAACTGTTGGTGGGGATGGGAAAGGTGGTCATGTAGCTCAAACTATTGGTTGGGATGTGGAAGGTGGTCACGTAGCTCAAACTGTTGGTGGGGATGGGGAATGTGGACATGTAGGTTAAGTGGCACGGCTCACAAACCGAAGGTGCTGGGTTCGATGCCCCATCACATCACCGGCCGTTACCCCAGGGAAGCAAACCCTTAGAAAATGCAGGAAAAAGCAGACCCTTACATGAAATGCATGCTGAAGTCGGATGCACTGGGCCGACGGCAAAATAAAAACCAGGTGGATATGTAACTGAAACTGTTGGTGGGGATGGGGAAGGTGGACATATAGCTCAAACTGTTGGTGGAAGGTGGTCACGTAGCTGAAACTGTGTGTGGGGAGGGGGAAGGTGGACCCATTCTCTGTTTGTGGGAGGTGGACACGTAGCTGAAACTGTTGGTGGGGATGAGGAAGGTAGTCACGTAGCTGAGACTGTTGGTGGGGAAGGTGGACACGTAGCTGAAACTGTTGGTGGGGATGCGGAAGGTGGACACGTAACTGAAACTGTTGGTGGGGATGTGGAAGGTGGACAAGTAGCTCAAACTGTTGGTAGGGATGTGGAAGGTGGTCACGTAGTTGAGACTGTTGGTGGGAATAGAATAAGACAGGCAAACCCAGTTTTAAATAAGTCAGGCTGAAACTGGATGTGTTGGCCCAATAGGTGCAGATATCACATCCTCTCTGTATCCTGACTTAAAGTGGTGGTGGTTTGCTATCCTGGCTTCAATTGGCCGTAGTTCGCTATCCTGACTTCAAGTTACCTTCAATGTGTCTGAATTTGATTTGTTGTTATATTGTTCTCCCTTTAAATGCCCACTCCCCTTTACACATCCACTCCCTTTACACGTCCACAACCTCATTATGCATCCATACCTCATGCATCCACACCTCTTTATGCATCCATACCTCTTTACACATCCACACCTCTTTACACATCCACATCTCTAGATTTATTAAGATGTATTGCACACTCTACAGACAGCCAGATCTCATGGGGCCACAGTTGTGAAGGACATTTGGGAGGAGACAGACGGACATGGCACAGTCAGAATGGCAACGGTCCAGACATACGGAGACACGACCCATACCCTCATTGACAGGTCCAGCTACAGTGGGCCATTCTTGCCTGGTTACAAACCAGCTGGTTATAATGATGTTTTAACCAAAATACTGTAAGTATTGTTATAAATAATTGTATAACCTCTTACAGTCCAAGGCAAGAGCTCTGACTCTGTCAAATAGTTTTCTGGCTTTTTTTTTTCCTTTCTTCAAAATAAAGTTAATTTTAAACACATTGAGCTAAAATTATTATTTACCATTTTCAGTTTGGAGCAAGTGAGGCAACTCCATGTGTCGTTTAGTTTTACTGGAAATAAAATAAATTAATATTAAAGAAATTTAGCTAAAATTGCGATTTAAATGTCATAGGACATAATTAAACCATCTATGACATGAAATATTTATTTAAAATATTATATAACATGAAGCAGTAAATAGTATTAATGCCGAAGGGCAAAATATGGCACACACACACACAAAAAAGTCATAATCTTTTTATTTTGTCTCACTTTCTATCGGGTTCTAGCCCATCTTTCTTATGTTCTCCTGTAGAAGGTTGCATGAACAATGTGGTCTAGTTGTATTCTCACATTGTGGCCAAACCAATTCATTCTCTGTTGCTCGATGTACAGCAGGCAGGGAATTGTTCCAACCGTCTCCCGAATACTCCTAAATGTGATTCTCTCTTCTAGTCATGTTAGTGACCTTACGTATGCACCGTATTTTGCAGGTGGCAAACTTTTGTTCCTGGGTCTTATTCAATGCCCATGTCTGACACTGGTAGCACAGCGTTGGTATGAAGACTACATCATCTGCCTTTTTTGCTTGAAGGGAAGTCATGGAGTGTCTTAGTAGTGGAGACAGCTTGTTGGAGACAGCGTTGGTGTGAAGACTATACATCATCTGCCTTTTTTGCTTGAAGGGAAGTCATGGAGTGTCTTAGTAGTGGAGACAGCTTGTTGGTGACAGCGTTGGTATGAAGACTATACATCATCTGCCTTTTTTGCTTGAAGGGAAGTCATGGAGTGTCTTAGTAGTGGAGACAGCTTGTTGGTGACAGCGTTGGTATGAAGACTATACATCATCTGCCTTTTTTGCTTGAAGGGAAGTCGTGGAGTGTCTTAGTAGTGGAGACAGCTTGTTGGTGACAGCGTTGGTATGAAGACTATACATCATCTGCCTTTTTTGCTTGAAGGGAAGTCGTGGAGTGTCTTAGTAGTGGTGACAGCGTTGGTGTGAAGACTATATATCATCTGCCTTTTTTGCTTGAAGGGAAGTCGTGGAGTGTCTTAGTAGTGGTGACAGCGTTGGTGTGAAGACTATATATCATCTGCCTTTTTTGCTTGAAGGGAAGTCGTGGAGTGTCTTAGTAGTGGAGACAGCTTGTTGGTGACAGCGTTGGTATGAAGACTATACATCATCTGCCTTTTTTGCTTGAAGGGAAGTCATGGAGTGTCTTAGTAGTGGTGACAGCTTGTTGGTGACAGCGTTGGTATGAAGACTATATATCATCTGCCTTTTTTGCTTGAAGGGAAGTCGTGGAGTGTCTTAGTAGTGGTGACAGCGTTGGTGTGAAGACTATATATCATCTGCCTTTTTTGCTTGAAGGGAAGTCGTGGAGTGTCTTAGTAGTGGAGACAGCGTTGGTGTGAAGACTATATATCATCTGCCTTTTTTTGCTTGAAGGGAAGTCATGGAGTGTCTTAGTAGTGGAGACAGCTTGTTGGTGACAGCGTTGGTGTGAAGACTATATATCATCTGCCTTTTTTGCTTGAAGGGAAGTCATGGAGTGTCTTAGTAGTGGAGACAGCTTGTTGGTGACAGCGTTTAGACTCATCTATATTTTTCTATCGAGTCTGC
This sequence comes from Ariolimax columbianus, assembly GCA_036924085.1. Classification (NCBI taxonomy): domain Eukaryota; kingdom Metazoa; phylum Mollusca; class Gastropoda; order Stylommatophora; family Arionidae; genus Ariolimax; species Ariolimax columbianus. The sequence goes on along the minus strand of JAVGWX010000015.1, from coordinate 19,037,701 downwards.
CGTCCTCGGTAAAAACAGTTCCCAAATACCTAAATTTTTGTACCTGCTTTATTTTTGCTGTTTATGAATATCAAGCGTGGTGTGCTTTCTACTTAATTTCATTGTCTCTGCTTTTGATGTGTCCATATTCATGTCGTGCTTTTCACAGTGAGTCAATAAGACATTTTAGGTTTATTGGAGTGGATAAAAAATTATTCGTCTGCAAAGAGCAATTCGTTGGTACTTTCCAGCTCTGTATTTGCCTTCTATGTGATTTTCTTCATATAAGGGACAAAGACGAGTGGTGAGAGAACACAATCCTATTCTTCAACAGGTAAATAAATCTAATAGCACCCCATGTTGTTCAATTAAAGAGATTCCAGCATGGGGGCTGAGGATTATTAAGACACCCTCAACCGTCCAGCAGATGCAACATCTTAATTCAGTGCGGTAGAAGCAATGCGGACAGGCGAAAGCAATAAAAGTCAGATAGTCCTGTTTACAGATGCCCTGGGCGTAGTCACAGCACTAAAAAGCCAGAAAAATACTGAACTTAATGATTTAAGAGCAGTAATCTGTCAACTATGCCAGCAGTCCACACCAAAAAGAGTAGTGGTACAGTGGGTTCCATCGCACTGTAACATCCAAGGCAACGAGGAGGCAGACAGACTGGCAAAAGAAGGTGCAAGACTACCACAACCAGATTCTAGTGTGACCTACGAAGAGTCCAAAAGGCTTATTAGGGCCAGATACATGGCCAAATGGGAAACAACATACTGGCTACACAAAAAATTATGCCTATTACCAGTTGAACAGAAGAGAACAGGTCGTGGTCTTCAGACTCCGCACAGGCCACAACAGACTGAGGTACCACCTATTCAATAAACTGAAGATAGGTGGCACTGACGAATGCCCTTGTGGTACCGGGAAAATGACCGCTGAACATCTGCTGCAAAACTGCCCGACATACGAGGACCAGAGAAAGCACATGTGGCCATCACCAGTGCCAACACTAAACAAGCTCTATGGCAGTGTCGACAGCCTCAGGATGACCGCTGCTTTCTTCTAAAAAAATGCAGGTTGACGTTTGACAGCGTACGAAGAAGAAGAAGTTATTTAGTGCTATACAGTGTTCCATTTGTCTGGCCTTAGAGGAAGAAGAATTTTCTTAACATCGTTGAGCACATATCACTCAAAGAGGCAATGATCAACAGTTTCTCACTTGTACACAGATGTCACTCTGAAGTATGTTGTGGATGGATTCTGTTCAGGCGCTTGTTAAGTGGGATGTGTTGGGTTCTCGGCCAGAAAATGGTGCTCTGATCCTTCCATATTAATTCATTGATACTGTCCTTTGGATTTGGTCTGTAGACCTCCCTGCCTGTGTTTCCCATGGCCCATCTGTTCAGCCAAGTTTCTTTGTTTGCTGTTCTAATGAGCTGTTTGGCTGTCTAGAGTTGTTGCTGTATATGGCTGTTCTTGCATTGAGCCCTTCTTTGATATTCTGTCTTCCTTGTCATTGCCAGGTTTGTTTAATTGTCCAGGGATCCACTGCAGAACTTTTTTGACGACATGGGAGATGATAATGTGGTTAATGTCTACAGATATGTGGGTAAAAAAGATACCAAAAACAGATAACGATTATTGTTTTTATTTTTTACATGTTTCCTGCCATTTTCTTTCAGACCTGCCACAGGGCTTCAATTCATTGACCATATTGTTGGAAATCAGCCAGATCTAGCAATGAATGATGCTGTGGACTGGTAAGATGTCACTTGTAAATCCACTTTATTTTTGGAATCTTAGTACTTTGTGTGTCCAGGAAGTCTGTGTGGATCCAGGAAGTCTGTGTGTATCCAGGAAGTCTGTGTGTGTCCAGGAAGTCTGCGTGTGTCCAGGAAGTCTGTGTGGATCCAGGAAGTCTGTGTGGATCCAGGAAGTCTGTGTGGATCCCTATGAAGAAAGAATAGGGAGGGTGTGTGCCTAAGGGGTTGTGAGCTTGGTCCACCACCAATTCTCCAGGCGAGATCGGGGAATCGTTTTCCAGCTGCACACAGGGCACAACAGACTGAGATGTCATCTTTATAATAAATTGAAGATTAGCAGTACAGACCTATGGCACAGCTTCCATGACAGGGGAACACTTATTGCAGTCCTGTGCATCAAACACTAGTGAAAGGAGAGGCAACAGCCAATGTCCTTCCATGAAAAAGTGTAAAGAGCGTTGAGCTGATTGCTGCCTTTGTTGGAGTCATTGAAGTCTGAAGATAAACAAAGAAGAAGAAATCAAGTCGTGCTTGGTTTCACATTGAAATCACATTGTGATGTGTTAGACAGATGGGCTTGTGGTTTTTTTTCCTGATGTGAGCAGTTAACCCAGCTGTAATTAGGTACCCGACAAAGTCACTGGAAATGTTCAGAGCCACCTCCAAGCATGTTATAAAAGGAGACCAACAGTTGTAGAAAGTCTCTCACTCTTCATCCTTAACTTTTACCACACCAAAAATTGACACAATTTCCCCTAGAGCCACATTATTTTTCAGCATATCATGTTTTACTATGTTGTTGATTTTGGGAGCATGTAACCTTTTTATTTGTCTGTCTATATATAAATGAATGAAGAACTTGTTGGTGTTAATGTTGTGTGTGTGTTAGTTTGAGATACAAGAAGGTGATGGTGTTGAAAAACAGCACAAGCATATAGACTTTCGGCGTCCCTTGCTTGAAAAAAAATGATAAATTCTGCTGGAAACGGATTATCAATGTTTACTAATGGCCATAGGCCCCCAGGACGTCCCAAAATACGTTGGGTAGACAACACACGACAGTCGCTAAGTGATAGAGGGCTGGATTGGAAAGAGGCCTGGAAAAAGACGATTGATAGATCAGTGTGGCGTTCTCTCTGGCAAACCTCAACACCTCACGGTAAAAGAGGAGCGACTTAGTAAGTAAGTACTAGTGACCATATCTGTCATTTTCCACTATAAAAGTAATTATAAACAAACTAAACAGATCTACATCACAGTAAAATCTGTTTCAAAAACTTCCCCAATCTTCAAATCCAAGTAAAAAACAGAAGAAATCGTTTACAAGAGTTAAAATCCTGTAACAGGTAAGTTCGTTATAGCATACATGGAGACAATCCCACACCATTCACTGTCAGTTGAACTCTCTACAATCAGCCTTGTTTTTTTTTTGTGCATTCGCCTTATTTCTCTATTCCCCCCCAAGGCGGTGTGCGTTGCACTGCGTTTTTATTTTGTGCCTGTCGGCCCAGTGCATCCGACTTCAGCATGCATTTAATGCAAGGGTCTGCTTCCTCCTGCATTTTCTAAGGGTTTGCTTCCCCGGGTAACGGCCGGTGCTGTGATGGGGATCGAACCCAGCACCTTCTGAGCCTGGTTTGAATATATATGATTAGAACAGCCGTTGCTTTACAGCGACTTCATCCATAACTACGGTTTGGTATTCTCTGCTTTTATGCTACTTTTTTGTTCTGTGGGAGGACAGCATAAAAGAATGGCCCAATCTTTGACCAGAAGAGGCACAGGCAGCGGCCGCTGACAGAGAAGGGTGGCGTGGGGTTGTCATGATGTCTTCATGTGTGCCCCAACGACCTCACTGGTTACGGGATGACCTGATCTGTAGATCACAACCCCTTGTCACAGTTTGTAACATAATCCTTTACACTTTAAGCCATAAATTCAGAAATGCATCCACTACTTCTAAGGACAGGGATATGGATAGGACACACCCTCAGAATGAAGCAGGACAGTACAATCAGATATGTGCTGGATTGGAATCTACAGGGAAAGAGATAAGAGTGCAGGCCGAGAAATTCATGACCAATATCTGTGGAACAGGAGGCCTGTTAAATCAAGATCTTGTGTGGGCGACACTTAAAAGGACAGCTCAGAATAGGAGCTTCTGTTGTGAACCTATTTTCCAAAGGAGCCAAAACGGATAAATGATGATAATCCATGCCATGCAGCAAAATTGATATTTTCAGCTGAAGAAAAAGCATTAGACACTAAAAATAGTGCTGGAATCCCTTTCAACACAGACATGATAAAATGCAAGCTACTTTGTGATTGGTCATCCTCTTGTATGACATTGTACATCTCAAGCTTTTTATGTAGGATGCTGTTTAAGAGCTGGTGAGTGTATCTTTCCACATTTGTTCTTTACTTTATTACTTCTAATAAACCTATGCATAAATATTTATATTGTTAGCTAGTGTTCTTTTAGAATAATAACCAGACTCCCAGAAAAATTGTGCATCAAATCTGTAGTACCCTTTGTTGTTCATCACTTATGTAGATGACATATGTAAAACAGCCATCCCAAATAAGAGAAACAACATGAATGAACTCTTAAACGAACTTCTTTTCCACAGACGATCAAGCAGTCGTAGCAACTTCAGAAATAAAATTGCAACAACAAATTGACTAACTAAATACACGTAAAAAAATACAGCATGAAAATCAATGTAGGAAAAAACTGTGACGTCATGAAAATATCTAAACAAGCAGGACAAACCAATATCTTCTTTGAAAAGCAACTAATCAAACGGGTGAACAATTTCACATACTCAGTTGATTTTTTTTTTTTTGGCGTTCGCCTTATTTCTATATTCTTCATGACGGTGTGCGTCCATTATGTTTTTATTTTACGCCTTTTGGCCCACTGCATCCAACTTTGGCATACATTTTATGTAAGGGTGTGCTTCCCCGGGTAACAGCCAGTGCTGTGATTGAGGAGCGAACTTAGTGAGCAACACTATCAGCAAACAGAAGAATCAAAGCAGAAATCCAACAAGAATGCAATAAGGCAAATCAGATCATTGAACAATTAACACTAATACTTAATTGCAAGCACGTGACAATAACTACCAAAAGAGCTTTAAACAACAAAATTTTTGTCCAGATGCTATGCTGCCAATATCAAAACTAGACACTAACATCAAATAAAAAAGAACAAATTGTATAAGCAGAAATGAAAGGCCTGCGAAGAATGTTGAGTGTAACAAAGAGAGACATGATCAGAAACGATGACATCAGGAGACTAGTGGGAACAACAACAGTATAAGACTGCATTAAAAGACAGCAACTAAAATGGTTGGCTAACGTAACAAGGCTGCCACTACACAGCACCTCACAACAAGCAATGCTATTGAGATACAAGTTCAAGGCTAAAGGGCGACCACGAAAAAAGTAGCCTACAAAAATATCAGACGGTGAATGCCACTGTATGAGGCACACAGTTGGGCTCTTTCGAGATATCTTTTCGTAACCTGATGCTCAAAGGTAAAACAGGATAAGCCAAAAGAAGTTCTTTACTTTTTAAGGCAAAAAGAATTAAGATTACTGTCATGGGATGTCATCCCATTATAGTTAATAATCCACAAGCTATGTTTAATTCTTCTTTTAATTTCAGGTACGAAAGGAATCTAATGTTTCACCGTTTCTGGTCTGTGGATGACAAGCAGTTAAACACAGAGTTCTCAGCCCTTCGCTCGATTGTTATCACAAACTACGAGGAGACTATTAAAATGCCCATCAACGAGCCAGCTCCTGGGAAACGGAAAAGCCAAATCCAGGTATACATCCTATTTGTGGGGCATTATTTACAATATACTATCATCTGAGTTTGTCCTAATGCTGCTGCTGGTATCCTATAGTTGCCGAGCCAGCCTGCTCTTGGAGCCCAATGTCATTATACGAGGGACTTTCAAGTCAAACCGTAATGAAAACAATTTGTTTCAAGTAGTCAAAATACCAAATATTTATCTATATAATCTCCTACAATGTTTATGCACTTATCCCAACGTTTCAGTAATGCTTGAAAAAGTAGAAAGATTTGTAAGTATGTCTGAACTAATCCAGGACAGCCTGTTTCACTTGATCATCAGTGCTGAAATGCTGACCTCTCAGAATTCCATTAGGGGTCCAAACAGGTGGAAATTTTGCTAAATACATTGCGACTGGATATCATCATTGTCCACCAGCTATAATCCTTCTCAGATTCTCTTCACATATATTTGAATCCCTTGAGGATTCCATGTAAGAGCCTATATGGCTATGTTGAACTGTACTTTTCGCAGTGCATGACCAATCAGCCCAATTTTCTTCACTTAATTTGTTGTTCCAGTGGCTGTTGACGACTCCTTTCCCATAGGTCATCATTCCTCACCATGTTCTGCCACATTATATCCATTATCCTTTGCAGACATCTGTTAACGAAGGACTGGAGTCTTTGTTGTATGGTCTTGGTAATCATCCATGTTTCCGCTCTATACAGCAGCACCAACTTGACACTGAACATTTTAACTTTGGTGTGAATCTTTATATTTCTGGATCTCCATAAAGTTTTTTAGTGTCAGTAATGCCCCTCTTTCCTTCCAATTCTGATCCTTGCACCTGAACATCCTGATGTGTCTATTGTACTGCCCAGATAGGTAAAGGTATCCACTTGTGTCTATTGTACTGCCCAAATAGGTAAAGATATCCACTTCTGTCTATTGTACTGCCCAGATAGGTAAAGGTATCCACTTCTGTCTATTGTACTGCCCAGATAGGTAAAGATATCCACTTCCGTCTATTGCACTGCCGGGGGGGGGGGGGTCTTGTCCTGTACATTTTACCTGACCCTAACATGTCCGATCAGAATGTTTGCTTGACCTGGCGTTAGTCTACTCTCTGCAATTCCCTTAGGTAGTTTTTCCTAATCAGATCAGTTATCTCCAATATCTTCTATATCGTGTCGTGATGATGCAATCTGACAAGCTTTAAATGTTTTAATACTAGTTTAAAAGACTCTGCAGAGTCCAAATACAACCAGTTTCTTTTATACTCACTTGATCTTAAAAATAAAGCATATGTGTATCCAATCTATTCTTAAATGCATTAATTGACCGTGCTTCCACTATTTCCTGTGGCAATGCATTTCAAACATTCATCCCTCTCTGTCTAAAAATATATTTCCTTATATCTAATCTGAACCTTTAATTAATTTGTAGCTATGCCCTCTTGTTCTTGTAGGTGGATGTATTTTGAAAAACATGTTATGGTCTAATTTATCCTTTCTGTTGATTATCTGATAAACCTGTATTAAGTCACCTCAAATTCTTCTCTTTTCTAGACACTGTAGGCCGGTTTTTCTGTCTTTCCTCATAACTATAATTCTGGAATCTCACTATCAATTTTGTCTCTCTTCTTTGTATCCTTTCCAGCATATTTTTTTTAATCCCCTCTACGGTACGGACTCCACAGCTAAACACAGTACTCCAATCTAGGTCTAACAAATGCTTTATACAGTTTGACTATCAAACTTTCACAAGTATTTCTCCGTCTATCTCTTGATATTATTCTCATTCTTACAGTTCTGTCTTCCTTTGGTACGTTTGCTCTTTACTTTCTAAAATGGACTTTAGCAGAATGTTATGTTACTTCTTTTGATATGACCAAACTATCTAAACCTTTTAGTTTCCTCTTTTTGTTTTATTAGGTCACAAACATTTAGGATTCCCATTATGTTAAAGTTAAGAGGGCTCGACTTCATCGCCGCGGGTTTCTCCATATGGCTCAGCCTCTCTCAGCAGAAAGGTATCCGTCCTGCTGAGAGCATTGCACAAAACACAAACTCAATAGCTTCAGTGACGAACCCAGGGTTCTCTGGAAAAATTGACATGAACATACTTTCACAGCTCAAATTCAAACCCCGTCCGCCTGAACACGAGGCAAGCAGCTTGACCACTTCGCCACAGAGACCCCCTGCTTACCCATTATTTGGTACACCGGTTACCTTGTAAATCTATAAAATTGCCACAAAGCACTGAAAGTGTTCCTAACCAGATAGACGTATCTATAGTCTCCACTACAAACGCATTTAAAACATCTACATAAACAAATTAAACAGACCTACCTCAGAAAAATCTGTTGCAACAACTTATCTTCATCACACTCAATAATGGGATAACCTTCCAAATCCATGTGAAACAGAAAAAGTTGTTTACAAATTGTCAAAATAGCCATTGTATTGTTATCGGGGCGGGCGGACATTCCTATAGCAAATCCGGTGTTAACACAAGTTAACTATTTACAATCCCATAAAATTTTTGTCTTGCATTCCAAGGCATAAGCTGCAACTCTGTAGTAGTAGTAGTGAAGTTTCCTGTAACACGCCAGTATGGCACATATATGGTCTTAGGCCCATATTTTTCTTAACCAACAACGGCACACTATAAGTGGTGTGGTCAGTATCATGCTTGCCGTCTTTACTTAGCCAGATTATTCTGGCACCCAATTATTTAGGCTGAGTGGATCCCGAGAACCACTTTGCGATTGGAAAAAAATCCCTAATCAACTGGGAACTGAACCCAGATAGCTCAGCTGGGAAGCTGGTACACTAACCAGCTCCCAACCCAGTATAGTGCGGTGCTAAGTAGATTTTCAGAAGTGTTTTACCAGTCGCTATGCCAACTACTATGTCATTCTTGAATTGCTAAAGTTCTAGTCAGTTTATGAATGGTAACATCTTTGCCTTCCTATGTCCTGTAACAGGAGTATGTGGATTACTACGGGGGAGCTGGCGTGCAGCATATCGCTATGAGATCTAACGACATCATAGAATCGGTAAGTTTCTTTCTTTACTCTTCTTATTTAAAAACACAAATATAATTATTTGCTGCCCGTCATAAGCAAATTGATGCAATTTAATCTACGACTGCATTATTTGTCAGCACATCACGTTTCACTATGGTTGTTGACTTTTAGATCCTGTAATTTTTTTTATTTGTTGGTCTATAGATGTGATTTTGTTGTGTATAGAGACATAAATTAATAAATAACTTATTGGTGTTTTTGTTGTGTATGTTAGTTTCTAAGATACAAAAAGATGGTGAAAATGTTCACAAACATTTAGACTTACAAACGTATTTATTTCATCTACATAAACACACTAAATAGATCTCCCTCGGAAAAAAACCGGTTATCACCCTCAATAATTGGATAATCTTGTAATCCGGGTGAGAAAAAGAGAATAAATCGTTTCAAAATTCTCTTTTAAAGATATTTTTCCAATTGTAATTAGTGTTGAAATTAGTGGGCGGAAGTGGTTCATTTTTAGATTCAAGTAACTACGTTCATCCATTTTTATGACAATAATCGCTGTCAATACAGAAACAATGCTCCTGGCTATATTTTTTTTTCGACTTAACATAATTTTTTTTTTCAGGCTGCAAATTTTGCCAAAAGTTAGAGGTTAAGGATGCTTATTGTCGCTTCTCTTCTTTTCAGTTTGCTTCGCATAAAACATTGGAGTGACTGGCAGCAGTTTCTGAACATCCCTGCCTCTCATATTATCGCTTTTCTGTTTCCACAGATCACAAATCTGAGGGCTCGAGGGCAGCAGTTTCTGGACATCCCTGCCTCATATTATCGAGCTTTGAGGGAAAACTTGAAAAACTCCAAGGTATGTTTATTTGTGTTGATACTGTTTTACTCACCTTTGTCTATTCTTCCCCTGTTTCACTCACCTTTGTCCATTCTTCCACTGTTTAACTTACATTTGTCCATTCAACCACTGTTTAACTTATATTTGTCCATTCTTCCACTGTTTAACTTATATTTGCCCATTCTTCCACTGTTTAACTTACATTTGTCCATTCAACCACTGTTTTACTCGCTTTTCATCTAATTAATTCTCGTTTGTGGGAGTGATTTGATTGGCCGATTGAATCATGCTGCAGGTATATGTATCTTGCTCATGGTTCCAGAGGTCCACCGTTCAATTCCTGGAGGAGCCCTAACATTATTTTACATCACATTGTGTTTTAAATCTATTATCGTACAATCAGCTATCTTACAGTACAATCAGCTCTTATAGTACAATTAGCTCTTACAGTACAATCAGCTCTTATAGTACAATTAGCTCTTACATACAGCTCTTACATACAATCTACTACTCTCTTACAGTACAATCAGCTCTCTTATAGTACAATCACTGCTGACATATCTCCTGGGGGGAGATGATAAGGGAAAACTCTCTGTCTTACGACCTCACACTAACAGCAGAACAAAAAGCTAGCTTTTTGGCTACCTAACGTCAGGCATTGATCTGCCTGATTGGATTCTAGTAGTTCCATATCACACATTATAGCAACCAATGTTTGTTAATGTAGGTCAAGGTGATTGAAGACCTGGATGAGCTTCAGCGTCTGCACATCCTCATCGACTACGACGAGGAGGGCTACCTGCTTCAGATCTTTACCAAGAATATGCAGGACCGGCCTACACTATTCTTGGAGGTCATACAGAGACATAACCATCAGGTCAGTTTTAATTTCACATACTTTCCCCCCATCCTGTCTGCAGGTTATTCCTCCTCCTTCTCCTGGAATCCAACTATCATTTTTTGTCACTCTTCTTTGTATCCTTTCCAGCATGTTTATATCTCCTCTACGATAAGGACTCCACACCTTGTACACAGTACTCCAACCTAGGTCTAACTAATGCTTTATTCAGTTTGACTATCACTTCCTTGCTCCTATGTTTAACATTTCTGTTTATCATACCTAACATTGCATTTGCTTTTTTCACTGCTACCTGGACTCGCTACCGTATCTTCCCTGTATGATCTATTATAACTACTAGGTTCCTTTCCTCTTCTATCTTCTAATATTGGATCAATTTGTTGAATCGCTCATTTTTGTCATTTATTTAGATTTTTTAGTCTTCATTCGTTCTTTTTCCCTGGTAAAGGCCTTGTGACATAACATAGATATTAGTGTTTGTGCTGCCACTGAGCCATTATCTATGCATGCTTTCGACAAATTATAAACAGACACACACGCATCCACACAATGGTTTATGGGCCATGATATGACCAAACTGACTGTGTGTGTGGTTGAAGGTAAAATTAAGGTGAGCTTTCAAAACGAACAAACAAAAATGGAGTCTTGTGCACTTAATTCCCAACAGCAATGCCCGATAATATTACCATTTTTATCACCATTCAAAATTTCAAAAATTCAAATTCATGGCTTGTTACATAAGTATGTATTTTGGTCTCGTCACCAGGGCTTCGGAGCTGGAAATTTTAAATCTTTGTTTGAAGCCATTGAAGTTGACCAGGCTGAGAGAGGCAACCTGTAAGATCTTGTTCTTCGAGAATCCTGATTCACTGAAAGGACGAAGATGTGTTTCATGGCTCTTGAGATTGTGGTGTTTTTTTCTCTCCATGTATTCTCGTTATTATTTAAGACTTATGTGGATAAGTTTAAATTCTTTAAGATCTTGATCATTGTCAATACCGATTTATTTAATGGACCAAGATGTGTTTCATGGCTTTTGAGTTGGAGCTGGTTTATTTCATACACATGTGAACAAGTTAAAACTCTAAACGTTCTTCCTCATCGAGATTGAGGGTCATGATTCTCTGAATGGGTCAGGATGTGTTTCAGAGCCATAAATTAATAAAGAACTTGGTGTTATTATTTTTTATGTGTGTGTATGTGTTAGTTTCTGAGATACAAGAAGGTGAAAATGTAGAATAACAGTGCAAACATTTCAACTTATTTTTGGGTATGCTAGTTATCTAGTAAATCTGTCATTAAGCACTGATAGTGTTCTTAACAAGATCGACATATCTGTTTCCACTACAAACATATTTATTACATCTACATAAACAATCCAAACAGATTTACGTCAGAAAAATCTGTTGTAACAACTTTACGTACGAGTCTGTCTGACTGACGTCATGAAAATGGAGATACGCTGAGTCTGTCCGACTTATGTTGCATAGCGGCGGCCGTTCTAATGAAACCTAAAAATGATTGCTTATGTAGTAAAAGTCGGAACAATACTGCTCTATAATTGTAGGGAGTTCCGACTTCTGTAATGTACAGTTAGATACCAACAATGGCGATCATGGAATTTGTTTTAGGAGTTTGGAAATGATTTCTTATGTTTTTCGGTTAGATTTGAGGATTCACCCATTGAGAATGGGGGAGCCAAGTTTCTGCAACAGATTTTTCTGAAGTAGATCTGTTTAGATTGATACAATAATTACGTTTATAGTCGAAGTGACAGACATAGCCATTACGGCAAACATCGGTAATCCGTTGTCTGCGATTATTGTTGATATTTTGTTTGTCGACCAAGGGATACTGAAAACAGGAGAGTCTGTGTGATGTTATTTCAACACTATCACCTTAATTTTTTTAAATCTCGGAAACACTCAACAAAAACACCAACAAATTCTTTATTCATTAATTTCTCTACTCACAAACAAATCGTATCAATAGACCATCAAATAACGTTACAGGCTCTCAATAGTAGCAACCATAGTTAAACAATGTGACGTCCTGAGAAATAATGCAGCAGCAGGGAAATTGTGTCAATTTTGTATGTGGTGTGGTAAAGGCTTTAGCACACCCTGGTCAAAATAATTTGGACACACTCGGCCTACAAATTGTAAATTGAGTTAAAAAACATTTTGGGGTGGAGACCCTACCAACAGCCATTTTTTTTAAACGCTGAATATGTCACAACCATCTACACAGGTTTTTCTTTTTTTTTTTGCCTGTAAAGATTACAAATGTATGATGATTTATCTTCTTATATCGGTTGATTGGAGCTGGCCAATGTTTTTTTAGAAAGACGAAGTAGGTTGTTAGAAAGGATTTTATTGGGTAGACTTAGATGTAATAACTATGTTTGAATTGGAAACTAACAGTTGTGTCGATACTATAAACATATCGATATGTTGTTGTGGTTTCCATGGATTTCTATTGGAGCGACTAGACCTAGCTGTCGAGTCCAAATTTTTTTTTTCCCCATTCATCTTCATGTATATCAGAAATTAACTAACACACAACAACACCCACAAGTTCTTTATTCAATTGTATCTCTACACACAAGAAAATTATATTTATTGACCAACAAACAGAAAAGCTAAAAGCATTGAAAGTCAACTACCATAGCGAAAAATTAAGTCGCGAAAATCTCGCAAAACATATGTAGCGTGCTAAAGGTTAACTTCATCCCCCCTCAATAATTGGATAAACATTCAACTCGAGTGAAAAAGAGAATACATCATTTCACATTTTGCAATAAAAAATCTCAAGCACTTGTCCCATTTGAACAGTGGACATTCAAATAGACATGTTTAGCATTAACCTGTATATTTGATTCACGATATTACAAGTCGCTGTCTTTGGCAGCCCACATCGTCAACCGTAGGAAAACATTTTTTTATCAGGCTTATCAGGAAACCCAGCGCACGATAAAGGTAAGCATTGCTGGGTAGGATAAAAAGAAAGATTTCACATAAGAGCAAGGAAGTAATAAATATAAATGATTAGTGATACCTAAATTGGATGGGGTTCAGATATGGGGTGGATATAAACAGGGGAGGACTGCTAGGAAGCCGAGGTGAGGGTCTAAGCCAGTAGTACTAGTATAAAAAAGATGAGTCAGCCACCAAAACAAAACCCCAGAAATATAAATGCACCAAAAGAAACCTCAAAATATGAAAATTGCTCCTTTAGTCCCAAAAAACATGAATTAATATAAATAAAAACTTGTACTGATAAATGTAGTTTGTATATATTCTTGTTTCTTTTGTATTGTAGATGAAATATGATGTATTCATTTTTGTTAGGCTTTGCTCATAAAAAAACCCGGTTCGGTGAGTGGACCAATATGATGCATGTCAGCTTCATCAGGCGAAGACCATCACCTGTACACACATACCAACAAAAACATTACATCAGACCATCACCTGTACACATACCAACAAAAACTTGTAGACCAGACCATCACCTGTGCACATGCCAACAAAAACATGTACACCAGACCATCACTTGTGCACATGCCAACAGACACATGTACATCAGACATCACCTGTACACATACCAACAAAAACATGTACACCAGACCAAGGTCGAATCCCCAGGCAAGAGAAGTATAGAGGCAGACAGAGACACACATAAACTGCACCTAATATATTTGGTTGTAGCTGTGATGGATGAGCCAGGACAGAAGCTGTGATGGATGAGCCAGGACAGAAGCTGTGATGGATGAGCCAGGACAGAAGCTGTGATGGATGAGCCAGGACAGAAGCTGTGATGGATGAGCCAGGACAGAAGCTGTGATGGATGAGCCAGGACAGAAGCTGTGATGGATGAGCCAGGACAGAAGCTGTGATGGATGAGCCAGGACAGAAGCTGTGATGGATGAGCCAGGACAGAAGGTTTGATGGATGAGCAGGACAGAAGGTTTGATGGATGAGCCAGGACAGAAGGTTTGATGGATGAGCCAGGACAGAAGGTTTGATGGATGAGCCAGGACAGAAGGTTTGATGGATGAGCCAGGACAGAAGGTGTGATTGTTGAATCACTATGCTTCTTTGGGAGTGGAAAGGTTTCAATTGATTTATTGCCCCAGGTAAATTCATCCCATTCACATTTTCAATGGGCAAATAAGGGATGAGTGTATATTCTAGATTTTCTTTCTATTAATGTATTTTAGACCAACTGCCTTGTTTGCTATGTTGAGCTTGTTTGCGTATTGTTGAGCCTGCCTGCTGTTGATGATTTGCAAGTTCTTAGCAAATGTTAAGGGGAGTGAGCATTTCTCAATCTGTTGATGCATTTCCAATTTTGTTTTCTTTGAAGACAACCATGTCAATTTTTGGGGAGGTTGTATTTATCTTGTCTTATTGATATTTTGATTGGTCGCTTATTGATATTTTGATTGGTCGGTAAAATAATAATAGTTGCCATCACACCCGAAGAGGGTGAAAGCATCAGACTTGGGCTGTGATATGTCTTCTCATATGACTAAAGACCAATCTTGGCATGGCAGAATCTCACACCATGGGCACGCATGGGAGGAGTCAGTTGTGCTTTATGTTATTTTGGACAGTGCGCTTTCTCAGAGCCTTGGCGATGGAGTCTCGTTCTGCAATATGAGCATTTTGTTTGATGTAAAAAAAAGTCCAGATAAGATGGACAGGACATGTTTTTCGTATGTCCAATAAACAAGCAGAAGGCTCATTGGGAGGTGCAGAAGACATGCTACAGACACTCCTTGAAAATGTCTCTGAAAAGCTTCAACCTTGATGTCATCTCTTGAGAGATGCTTGCACAAAACTGCCCCACCTGGCGCATAAACATCATATAAGGCCGGTAAAATACAGTAATATTAGTTGGAGCGCCCCTCATTTATAAAACGCGACAAATTCACATTGTGCATGCTGACCATCTTTTCAACAGCTGTGGGGACACTTGTCTGTGGGCCACTTGTTGAAAGACACTGTAATACAGTGGACAACATATTTGTTTAATATCCATGGCTAGACATAGTGGTCAATGAAAAGTTCCTTGCAACATGCCAGAGGGCATAGATGAATTGTTCTAGAAAATATGCGAGAAACATCCAATTAAGTAACAGCATTTCGAATATAATTTTTGTCAAGAGTGCAAACCAGACAATTTTTTTTCCGGCAGAGTCCCTGTGAATAGCAACACAATTTGTCCAATTGTCTACAAGCTGTAGATTCTCTCTAGGAAAAAAGTTTCGGTTTCACCTTTAACCAATCTTGCACTGCCTTCAGATCCATCTGCTACACGCTTTCCTATACCGAGGTCATCATGGACAATTTTGTGCGAAGCGCAGTGGTTGAAATTTATGGCTATTTCATCAATAGTGACTCCTGTTGCCATGGACTAGCTGGTTGTTCTGCTGTTTCACTGTGTCAGTTGCCATGCTTACTGGTCTCCCTCACCGCAGTTCATCAATTAAATTTATTAAATCTCTCTACCCATTCATAACCTCTCCTCTGGCTCAAACAACTCTCCATTTTTCTGTAAAATTTAGGTTTCACACCCTCTGACCACAAAAAACCCAACAAATGCCTCATTGTACCACAATGCAAGTTGACGGTGGGCGGCATGTTCTTCGCTATATTGCACATGTGCATTTTACTGCTCGATCATAAGAATCCCTATACGGAGCACTGCTAAAGAACCATCCTGAAATAAGATTTCCCCGTTGTACATACTCTTTCGTACACGTTATAATAAAATTGCTGTAACTTAATGGACTGTTCCTCGCAAATTCGAAATGTGCAAATTTAAATTTACTTTCAAAGTAAGTTTTACCTATTCGTGTTATTTCTTATTTGCGTTATGCCTTTGATGATCGAAGGAAAGGAAATAACGTGAAATATATTAAAACTGAGGGGCAATATATGCAATGGAGGGGTTACTTGAAATCCTGGTATTCAAACAGGCATGTTAATGTCTGATGCCAGGTAGCCGAAGGCTTCGACTATACGTAGTAGGTATTTTAAAACTTCCTGCTACTAACTAGACTGGGGGAAAGCACATAATTTGGGTAGATTTTAACTGGAGTTTTTGAATTTTCCCAGAGCAGCGGCATTTAAGCCATTTTCGATTTCTAACTGCCAAGGGATTCTTAACATGCTTGACACTGAACACAGGCGTCCAATCTCACTACCCTGAGATCAGGGGAATTTTTACCAGATCCACGTGAAATAAAATCTGTCTCCATCGTGATTCGAACCATCACCCGAGGCGGACACCTTACCTCGAGACCACTGAGTCCCCCCACCCGAGGCGGACACCTTACCTCGAGACCACTTAGTCCCCCCCCCACCCGAGGCTAACACCTTACCTCGAGACCATGTAGTCCCCCCCACCCGAGGCTGACACCTTACCTCGAGACCACTTAGTCCCCCCACCCGAGGCTGACACCTTACCTCGAGACCACTTAGTCCCCCCCCCCACCCGAGGCTGACACCTTACCTCGAGACCACTGCCAGTAAATAACACTGGTACTGAAATATTAGGGTGCCACGGCAACACTTCCTGGCAATCTTTCATTCAGGATTTGTCGTGTCGTGCCTGATTGCTGTATTTATGTTAATTTTGTGGCGATCCTACCAAGATTTTTGCGTTTTGATGTAAATATTATTTGCACCATATAGCCCTCATTGGCAGCTCTATACAGTAAAACCGTTTTTGTTTTGCTGACAGTTTATTTATGTGCCTATATTGTTTTGCTCTGTTGTGCCTGCATATTAATTTTCTTTAACATCTGTGCTTGTATTTTGAACAGAAAACGATACGTTTCGTCTTAGTTCACCCCAAACAAAAGTAACATATTTTTTTAGCACTGAATTTGAGGTAGTAATGTCACAGAATAGTCCACTTTTTAACTGCTGGGGGTGTCAAATATTCTGCGAGAATAGACGAGAACTTCCGCTTATTCCTGCCGTATTAGCAATGAATTTCTGACTGAGAACTGGGCATAACAGACTCAAGGGTCATCTTTATAACAAAATGAGGATTGGGACAGATGACAAGTGTCCATCTGGAGAGCATATCATGACCGTGGAACACACCCTACAAACCTACATGCTCAGAAAAAGAGAGAGATATGGCTTGGCTTGGTTCTTTTTCAATCTCCAACTGCCAAACCCTGAAAGGGCTTAAGTAGCAGAACGGAATGCGTTGTCGTAGTTTACAGCTTAACTGCGATATTTTGCACTTTTCGGTCCAACACATTCGACTTCAGCAAGCATTCCCTCTTCGATCTTTTCTGCAGGATCACCGCATGGAGGTGTAGAAGGGTCTTGGCAGCTTTGGTACGCTAGCAGTCAGCTATGAGTCGCTGACCACTGCAGCTGCTCTGCTCAGCATCTTGATCCCGCGAGAAAGACGAGATAAAAGCTGTAACAACGGTGGCCTTTGTAAGAGAAATCGGGACCTTGATCTGAGGATAAATGAAGAAGCACAACCATAACACAACCATAATCCTAACCATAACACATCACAAAACTGAATATTTTCTAAACATCCCTCTTGATCTGAATCCTAATTTGTTTATTTAAAATAAAATTATATCGACCTGTTCTCCCCTTAACCCGAAATGTTAATGCCCACGATGTAACAGTGGCCTTGATCTGAGGATGAATGAAGAAGCAGCACCTAAACACAACCATAATCCTAACCATAACACATCACAAAACTGACTGAATATCATATCTTTTGTAAACATCTATCTTGATCTAAATCCTTACTTATTTATCTAAAATAAAATTATATCGACCTGTTCTCCCCTTAACCCGAAATGGAATGTCCCATTAGTCATCATCTGTCAAATACGTCCGATGAGAACAGGGGGAACTCTGTTTGGGGTGAATCATGACACAAGTACCCAGATAACAAACGTTACTTTTCCTTCCCTCAGGAAAATATATTTTGTCTGTGATCCACTTATCATAATTAGGCCTGTTCAAAATGTTGTATAACTTAGAATTGTGTTAGTGTGTTGTTATAGCAACTTCTGATCAGTGGAGAAAAATGGTTCACAGAACTGACTTCATTGTACCTGGGTGCCTCCATATGTGTTCAGTCATTGCTGAAAGTGCCGACGACAAAGCACAAACTCTGTATCTTCCTTTGTGGCTCCAAATTATTCCTTTGACTTCTCGTCAGGTACCCACTAACAACGGGGTCGACTGGAAGAAGTGGTCATACCATGAAAGAAACATGACGTGATTCGAATCTGGTCATCATCATGTCTGTTATAGAATGTTGCTCCCATTACAACCGTCTGAAAGAAATTTGTTCCCTAGATAATGGCACCAAGATATCTAGACATGACTTTCGAGTCATTTCTGGGTGCCATTATCTTTTCGGTTTACCCCCGTCTCTTTTGCCTGGCACCATACCTTCCATCACTGTCCTCTCAAGACCGTTGTCTCTTAATGTGACCAAAGTATTTACATTTCCTGACCAAAATGGAATTGATAAACCAGTACTCTGTGTTCAACTCTTTCTGAATGTCTGTATTTGTCCTCTCAGTCCAGGGTATTCTGAGGATCTTTCTGTGACATTTTGATGCGAAGATCTAGATGTTTTGACAATCGTCCATGCTTTGCAGCCACGGGCATGACAAGCTTTCAAGACTTTTCGTTTTGGTGCTCTGCCCTAATTTCTTCAGCCTCTGCGTTGCCATGGCTATAGTCTTCTGATTTCTTTTGAGCAGTCGCCATTTTTGTTAATTCTGGAGACACCATATTCAAAATGCGTGACTTGGGTCTATTTCCTCACCACCTACCGTAAATTTATGTTGACATTGCGTTTTGTTGGTGGTCATTATCTTTGTTTTGTTATCTATATACAGCTGAAATTAGCTGCTCTATCTAGCCCTTCGGACCTGGTACATTGGGATTGTAAACCGAGTTCATAATCCGTAGGTAAGTTGCGCTGGCTTCCTTTTACAACCCGTGGGTCAATGCTGCCTGATGGTGACTTCCTTAAGTGACCTACCATTTTCCATTTGTTTATTGTTGTCCTGTAGCTGATTGTTTGCATGAGTGCAGATTGTACATTGCGTTTCTTGAGATGTCAGATTTTCATGTTTTGCTTCAAGCTCGGGAAAACGTTCAGGCAGACTCGTGTAATGTTAAAATAGGTTTATTGGAGATAGATCAGCCATGTGTATAGGATCTTCAACTGACGATTGCCTTGAAAGTCTGCCTTCTTTAATTCTGCAGACATTTTACCAAACCACCCCAGTTAAAGACTTGAGTCTAAATGGGGTTATTTTTTTTTACATCGGCATGCATTGTCTGATTGTTATTGAACCTCATTCCACCTAAATATTAACTGACATTGTTCTGTTATTGACCTAAACATTAATTAACTGACATTGTTCTGTTATTGACCTAAACATTAATTAACTGACATTGTTCTGTTATTGACCTAAACATTAACAGTGGGGATCACATCAATCCTCATCTCGTTAACCAGATGGCCATAAAAGTTTCCAGGTAAAACTACTATGAACAAGTGAGGTCTTGGACCGTATATTTTGCCTGACCCTGGCTTGTTCAAATGTTATGCCTGACCACATGTTAGGCTCCTCTGCCTAAACATTAGCTGACATTGTTCTGTTAATTGACCTAAATATTAACTTACACTATTATATACCATTAAACTATATTATATTATCAACCTAAACATTAACCCAACATTATTTTGTGTACATTAACTTGTATTGTTCTGTTCTGTTATTAACCTAAACACCAATTGACTTTGCTCTCTTGTTTGACGTAGGAGGGGGCTTCAATTAAAAACTTAAATGTGGGATAGAAATTAGGAAAAAAACAAAACATTGTCTTCGTGGGTGTCAAGATTGTTGTTGATTGCCCACATTTACTCTTGTGTGTACCCTAAAAAGGATGTTTAGTGATGCGTTGTCGTAGCGTTCACATCCTGAGTGTGCTGGAGAAGGTGGACCTCCAGGCGGTTGTGCTATGTTTGGCTTCATCTGTGTGTTACTACTACGGGAATCACGTCGATCCCTCACCTAGTTTGCCATGTAAACAGCCCGTTTCCAGGGAGGGCTACTAAGAAGCCGAGGTGAGGGTCTTGGCCAGTATGTCTTGCCTGACCCTGACTAACGTGTCTGATCAGTATGTTTTCCCTGTTATCCTCCCCACATGACATCGTAAGGGCAGTTAAAAGCTGGCTGCTCCACTATTGCCATGTACCAAAGAGAAGCAACGTTCTGTTAACTGTGTTTTTTTTTTTGTAAATTCATCTGCGAATGAAAGCCCAGTATGGTGATGCATGACTTTAACTCCAGTACGTGTCATTCGCAGACCTTTATGAGGCGGTCAGCACCTGGGGGTCACTACTCATTTTAGTTAACCTCTCTAGTGCCATGGTCATTCTTCATTTTTTTGGGGGGAATCTCTGTTGTACACAAACACCAAACTAAGAATGTACAAGATTTGTGTACTGAATGTGGTGGAGTGTGCATACTTTATGTTGTCGAGAGTGTGTGTACTGTATGTTGTGGCGTGGTGGAGAGTAACGGTGCAGAAATGTAATCTTTTCACACAATCTGTCCAATGGAGATTCATTGAATTTTGGGACCAAGAGCTGTTTACCAGAACTTCAAAAGCAGTTGACATTAGAATTGGGTCAGTGGTGTTATCAGTAGATACCGCATGCTACAGAGAGCAACCCTATAGTGACTCAGTGGACAAAATGTGTGAAACAGATCTAGGAGCACCTTGCGGTGTGGAGAGAGTTAACAAACGGATGGCAAAATGAACATGTGAACAAAATTTCTTTACACAGTTCAGTAAATACATCTAGTGGGCCAACCTAAAACAGCTGCTGCACAATCACTCTAAGGGCTGATATACACTATCTTATGGACTGAGAAAGGCTGGTATAGTCAGTCACAGGACCAAGAAAAGCTGCTTTACAGTTCATCTAATGGACCCAAAGAGGGCTGGTATGAAGTTGATCTATTGCACCAAAAGGGGGCTGGTATATAGTCAAACTAATGGACCAAGAAGAGCTGCTTTACAGCCACTCTAATGGACCAAGTTGTGCTGGTATACAGTAACTCTATTGGACAAACTAATGGGGGTTGGTGTGCAGTCAAGCGAATGGACCAAAAGGGGGCTGGTATATAGTCAAACTAATGGACCAAGAAGAGCTGCTTTACAGCCACTCTAATGGACCAAGTTGTGCTGGTATACAGTAACTCTATTGGACAAACTAATGGGGGTTGGTGTGCAGTCAAGCGAATGGACCAAAAGGGGGCTGGTATATAGTCAAACTAATGGACCAAGAAGAGCTGCTTTACAGCCACTCTAATGGACCAAGTTGTGCTGGTATACAGTAACTCTATTGGACAAACTAATGGGGGTTGGTGTGCAGTCAAGCGAATGGACCAAAAGGGGGCTGGTATATAGTCAAACTAATGGACCAAGAAGAGCTGCTTTACAGCCACTCTAATGGACCAAGTTGTGCTGGTATACAGTAACTCTATTGGACAAACTAATGGGGGTTGGTGTGCAGTCAAGCGAATGGACCAAAAGGGGGCTGGTATATAGTCAAACTAATGGACCAAAATGGGGCTGGTGTGCAGTCAAACTAATGGACCAAAAGGGGGATCATTTGAAGTCAAACTAATGGACCAAAAGGGAGCTGATTTTAAGCCAATCAAATGGGCCATAAGGGGGCTGCTGTTATACAGTCAATCTGGTGGACCAAGAAGGTCTAGTTGAACTAATGGATCAGAAGGAGACTGGTATGAAGTCAATCTAATGGACCAGAGGGGGATTGGTTTGAAGTCATTCTAATAAACCAAAAGGGCGCTGGTTTGAAGTCAAACTAATGGACCAAACGGGGGACTGTTATACAGTCAAAATAATGGACCAAACGAGGGACTGGTATACAGTCAAACTAATGGACCAGAAGGTTACATTGACTTTTCCTATGCCTCGGACAGAGACCAGTTTTGTCACTGATAGCACAGAGTTCCAGTAGTGAGACAGTCATTGCATTTGTGTTGTCTTGGTGAAAATGCTTCCCAGGTACTTGAACTCATGAGCCTGTCGTTGTCGACATGTACGATGGGGAGAATCCGTTATGTTTCCCCTTTGCGTCTGTCTGATGATATGTTATCAAGTTTAGTTCAATAAATAAATGTTCTGTCTCTAATATGTTAGTTTAAATTGTGTCTGATACCAAACACCCTGATGGTCTCTATAACAAACACAAACAGTCTGATGGTCTCTCTAACAAACACAAACAGTCTGATGGTCTCTCTAACAAACACAAAGAGTCTGATGTTCTCTGTAACAAACACAAACAGTCTGATGGTCTCTCTAACAAACACAAAGAGTCTGATGTTCTCTGTAACAAACACAAACAGTCTGATGGTCTCTCTAACAAACACAAACAGTCTGATAATCTCTCTGGTTGTAGAGATTTGTGTCAGTGAGAATATCAGACTGTTTGTCGAGATTTGTGTTTGTCAGAGAGAACATTAGACTGTTTGATTGTAGAGATTTGCGTTTGTTAAACAGTCTGATGTTCTCTATGACAAAGCCAAATCTCCACACACAGTCTGATATTCTCTCCGACAAACTCAAATTTCTACAACTGAACAGTCTGATGTTCACAATTAAAATCCTGAGCTCTTCACAGAGGGAGCTGGTGGAACTTGGTGCTGATAAGTGTTACATTGAGCACTTCACAGGTGGAACTTGGTGTTGATAACAATGTCACATTAAGCACTTCACAGGAACTTGGTGCTAACACTGTCACATTAAGCACTTCACATGTGGAACTTGGTGCTAACACTGTCACATTAAGCACTTCACATGTGGAACTTGGTGCTAACACTGTCACATTGAGCACTTCACAGGAACTTGGTGCTAACACTGTCACATTGAGCACTTCACAGGTGGAACTTGGTGCTGACAACACTGTCACATTAAGCACTTCACAGGAACATGGTGCTAACACTGTCACATTAAGCACTTCACATGTGGAACTTGGTGCCAACACTGTCACATTAAGCACTTCACGTGTGGAACTTGGTGCTAACACTCACATTGAGCACTTCACATGTGGAAGTTGGTGCTAACTCTGTCACATTGAGCACTTCACATGTGGAAGTTGGTGCTAACTCTGTCACATTGAGCACTTCACATGTGGAACTTGGTGCTAACACTGTCACATTGAGCACTTCACAGGAACTTGGTGCTAACACTGTCACATTGAGCACTTCGCAGGTGGAACTTGGTGCTGATAACACTGTCACATTAAGCACTTCACATGTGGAACTTAGTGCTGATAACACTGACAACAGCAGCAAAGGCGAACTTTGATAAAATTAGCAAACTTCAAAACTAAGCCATGAGAGTTAAAACAGGAGGCATGGAGTCAACGCCAATTGTAGAACTTGAAAAGATTACAAAACTGCAATCCATGACCGATAGAAGAGACTGCAGAGACCAGCTGCAGTCAGAGAAACTCCGAAGACTGACTGACCATCCAATGCACCAGACTCTAAACAATTTGGGAAATGGGAAACTAAAGCGGAGAAACTTTGCAGAAATAGCCAAAGCGAAGATCCCATAAACGCACTAACAACACCAAAGCCCATCACTACTGTTCGAAAACCTACCTGGAGGCAGCATATATTTCCAGAGGTGGTAGAAAATATACCAGGTATTGGAAACAAAAATTGCCAGACTGAAAAAGAAAGGAGAGATACTACCCTAAGCTTTATATCGAAAAACTACCCAAGCATGGACTGGACCCATGCATACACCGACGGTTCTGTAACAAACACTACACAGAATGGAGGGGCAGGAGCATTCCTGAACCTACCAAATGGCAGAAAAATAACACACTCATTCGCTACTGGTAAGTACACAAGCAATTTCAGAGCGGAGGCAGAGGCACTGAGGGCGGCAGTGGAAGAAATGGTGACACATAAAAAAAATTAAAGCCATACATACAGTCCTGCTTACAGATGCTCTGGCCGTAGTCACAGCGCTAAAAAGCCAGAAAAACACTGAGCTTAATGACTTAAGAGCAGCACTCTGTCAACTATGCCAGCAGTCCGCACCAAAAAGGGTAGTGGTACAGTGGGTCCCATCACACTGCAACATCCAAGGCAACGAGGAGGCAGACAGACTGGCAAAAGAAGGTGTAAGACTACCACAAACAGAAACTACTATGACGTACGAAGAGTCAAAACGGCTTATCAAAGCCAGATACATGACCAAATGGGAAAATGAACATACTGGTTACACCAAAAACGATGCCTATTACCAGTTGAACAGAAGAGAGCAGGTCGTTGTCTTTAGACTTCGCACTGGCCACAATAGACTGAGGTACCACCTATTCAACAAATTAAAGATAGGTGGTACCGACGAATGCCCGTGCGGTACCGGTAAAATGACCGCTGAACATCTGCTGCAGAACTGCCCGACATACGAGGATCAGAGAGAGCAGATGTGGCCATCACCAGTGGAACCACAAGACAAGCTCTATGGCAGTGTCGACAGCCTCAGGATGACCGCCGCTTTTTCGAAAAAATAATGGTTACTGTCTGACTGCGTACGATGAAGAAGAAGAAGAAGAAGAACTTACAGCCGGTTGTATAACTTGATGCGTCTGACAGCCTACGACGGAGAAGAAGAAGAGGAAGTAGTAGTATAACTACTTGCAATGTTTATACGACTGACGATCATTAGTATTGGATGACTAAAACTGAGAAAAGTATGGAGACTTATTCTTAATACTGCTGCATATCATTCCTTATAGTTCCTTCATCAAATGCTGGAGCGACTACTACAAGTACTACTACTACGACTACTAATACTAATACTACTACTACAAGTACTACGACTACTAATACTACTACTACAAGTACTACGACTACTAATACTACTACTACAAGTACTACTACTACGACTACTAATACTACTACTACAAGTACTAATACTACTACTGTCGCAGCTACTACCATCGCTGCTACTACTACTAATACTACTACTAGTAGTGGTGATAACACCCCTACTAGAGCGCCTTAGACACACCAGCTCCAGACTTGTCCTCAGGGTTAAAGTCACTTAACCTTTCCCGTGCACAGGTATTCAATAAGGGCAGTGGGCACCGTAATACGTGTTAACGACAGCAGCCTGTTAGGCCTGGTCGGTCTTCACAGTGTTACTGACCTATTTACGGGTCGTGTGACCGGTTATGGACTATTTCATGAAACTACCCGATTATAATGTTTTAGTGGGTAAGTTTGATGATATTTGTCTCCGAAAACTTTATTTTTTTATGTTTATCTGTTGCCATCGCAAAAACACATAATCCATTTGAAATCATAATTCGCAATAGTAGTATTAATAGTAGCAGTAGTAGTAGTTGTAATAATAATAATAGTAGTAGTATTCGTAGTTGTAGTAGATACAGTAGCAGTAGTAGTAAGGGAGTAACAGCAGTAGTAGTAGTAGTCGTAGTAGAAATAGTAGCAGTAGTGGTAGTAGTAGTAACAGAAGTAGTAGTAGTAGTAATTGTAGTAGCAAAAGTAGTAGTAGTAGTAATAGTAACATTAGTTATGGTAGCATTAATAGTAGTAGTAACAGTAGAGTGAGTGGTAACAGTGTAAGTAATAGTAGTAATAGTATTCGTAGTTGAATACGTAGTAGAAGTAGCAGTATTAGTAATTACTAATAGTAGTTCTAGTAACAGTAGTAGTAGTAGTGGTATTAGTAGTAGAAGTTGTAACAGTAGTAGTAGTAGTGATAGCAGTAGTAGTAGTAGTAGTAGTAGTAGCAACAACAGTAGTAGTAGTAGCAACAACAGTAGTAGTAGACGTAGTAGTAGTAATATTAGAAGTAGTAGATTTACTGCGCTACTTTTTAACCTCACTCTCTCGTCTCGAGCCGCCCGACTCCAGTGGCAAGTCAAGGACAAGGCGACTACGAGATGCAGGGGACTCCGCATCAAGCACCGTGAAAAAGACGGCGGAGTTTGGAATCGAACCCAAACCACCTGATCGCCAGGCCGACGGCTTAACCACTTCGCCACTGAATCATCAATCAATCAATAGAATCGATCAATAAAAATCCCCCAACTCCCTGAGGAACATAAATCCTCAACAAATGCTTGCGAAGTCTTCCTGTTATACGCCATCATTTCCAGCTTTGCTTATGTCTGTCCTACCATTTGTATGTTTGTCTCTTCCTCCCTTCTCTATGACAGTTTATGTCTACCTCCCGTCTCCATGACAGTTTATGTCTACCTCCCTTCTCCATGACAGTTTATGTCTACCTCTACTTTTCTAGCTCTGACGATTCCAGAACATTGATTGCTTTGTAACGCTATCATCTGTTTGTCAGCCGAACTGTACAATATCAAAGAAATTGCAGCAGATTAATAAATAAAGGTTATCCCTTTTCGCACCCATCCCATGCACTCTTTCCCCTCCCATTCCAAACTCTCCCCCCTCACAGCACCCCGCTTTATCCGCCAACAACTCAGCCCTCTATCTTCTTCCAGAAGAGTGCATTTTACATTGTTTGGTATATGTTTCTTTTTTTGCTGAGTCTATCCTAACATTCATCATCATCAGGTGCCCTGTCGTTTGACGTTAGCGATCATGGATCTCCATCCACTACTATCACGTGCATTGTTTACCAACTCTGTTATTGATTGTCGCCAGTGCCATTCTCGCAGGCTGTCCAACATTGTTTCTTTCGGCCTTCCTCTGTCTCTCTTTCCTACTAGCTTTCCCGTTGTCACAACGTACTCCAAGCCGCTTCTTCTCATAACATGTCCGAATAAGTATGACTGCCTTGCTCTAATCCTTGCACTGGGTTATCTTTGTGTTTGTACCTCGGCGAGTACTGTATCATTAGTTTTCTTTGCAGTTCATGGGATCCGCAGCATTTTTTTGTAAAACCACATCTCCGTTGCTTCCAAAGCTATATGCGCTTGCTTGCTAATTGTCCAGCATTCACTGCCGTATGTCAGTACTGGTTCCACGTAGCATCCAATGACTCTTTTTCTAATTTCCAGCGACAAGGCTTTGTTGCACAATATTCATTTCATGGTCTGGAGGACCGATTTGCTTGGGCTATTATGAATTTTATTTCGAAATTGCATCTTCCATCTGATGTTATGCATGGATCCAGGTATTTAAAAGTATTAGCTTGTAACAATTCGGTCCTCTTCAGTTCGACGCAGTATTTTGAAGAGTCAGGTTTCTTCGTTACTACAAACACGTTCAATTTCTTTTTAATTTAAGCTAAGACTCTTTGTTTTCACTTTGCTGAATTTCCATGTATACCATTTCCCGCAAGTCGGTTTCATTCTGAGTTATCAATACCATATCATTAGCATTTCGCAGTGTTAAGGCTCTATCCGCCAATCGATATTACTAAAGTTTAAATCAGATTTTAAACTGAAAATTAGCAGATATAAAAAAAATCAGATGAATGTATTGATCAGATTTTGTTTTAAACAATTAAAAGGAAAACAAATATTGGGCTCGTCTGGGATTTGAACTACCGATCTTCTGGTACCGTAAAAGAGAATCACCCTGATTCGTGAATCACGTGATTAAATCATCACGCGATTTGATTTAGCGAATCAAATCACCCCGCATACTTTGGATCTTAATCTTGAACTTGATGACCCGGTCCTCAGCGTAGCTGTGGGTCCCAACGTTGTCCCCAGCGGACCCTATCTTGGGTCACGGATGTCCAGTGCGGGGTAAACCCTCCTCCAGAGACGTCTTGGATGTTGTTACGTACAGCAAAGGAGTCTGACTAACACATTGGGGATCTTTCCCTGCGGTCTCTTCTTACCTCGGGGGTACCAGACTGCTGTCGCCGTGCTCCATGGACCATCGTTTTATCGCAACATGTGGCCAGCCCATCTGTGTTTTGCCTTGTCTGTATAGATTACCGCATCATTCACAAAGAACAATCGTCGTATGTCAGAATTGTGGAGCTTCTGTATACGTTGGTTCCTGAGAGTGATTCCGACCTAGAGAGGCCTGCATGACTCTCAATTTCTCTTCTGGATGCGTACGGGAAATAATACATTGACGTTTTTATCACCTAGAATCTACATCTACATAACATATTTTCCGTTGTTCCTTGCTTATTCTTCTTGTTCTTTATTTTCTCTTGTTCTTCTTCTTCGGCGTTTGTCTTGAAAAGAATGTTGTGTCATGGTTTACAGCGAGGCTGCGATATCTGCATCTTTCATCCCGACATCCTATTTCCCCACTGCATTCTTGGGACTGGATTCGGATTCCCTCTTTTTTTTTATCTCTAATCTCTTAGCCAGGCTGCGTGTTTGCAGCCTGTTTCCAGGGCCACCACATGGAGGCAGAATATGACCTTGTTCAGTTATGGTTCCCTGACCCTGTTGCAAGCAACCAGCTATGAGTCGCTGGCTGCTGTCGGTTCATTTTTGCTGTATCTTCTGTCACCTTTCCTGCTTATTCACTTGTCTTCTAGCGGCAAAGATGGCGCTCTACTGACTGCGGGTCTACATTGCTCCGTTGGTTTAATTCATTATGGATGCTGCCAGGCCACGGATTTTCCTGGAATTCAGACTTACACTTGTGTTCACGGAAACATTTCGTTATTTTCCATTTGGACTGGTTAAATAGTTAGTTTTGTGTGTGTGTTTATTCCTACCGATTATTCTGGCCTGGACAATCGACTAAATGAATTAGCACCACGCTTAAACCTCTGTCGTATTTTCACGATCTAGTTCACACGGCTGAACTTTACGAGATTGGCGCCCTTTGACCTAGCTGCAAACAGTGTCAGTTTTGGTGGGACTGATTTTAGCTTTCAGGTGGGCAGTAGCAGAATAATGACATTAACAACCACAACCTGAGGAAACTATCCCAGAATACCAGCAAACCATCAAACGTGCATATTTTGAGAAACTGTTTTTTTCCGTGGCAGAATACGACTGTGAGAACAGTTACCTAATCCTCGAGTGGAAATGTTATAGAAGGATCCTCATGATACAGTGGATCGAAAAAAAGAAGACTGCAGACATTTTGCAAGAGTTCGAGATTGAGTAGAACTGGTTCATAAATTTAATCATGAACAGAAAATTGAAATACTTGGTCACATCGAAAGAGACATTGT
The DNA here is from genome assembly GCA_036924085.1 of Ariolimax columbianus. Classification (NCBI taxonomy): domain Eukaryota; kingdom Metazoa; phylum Mollusca; class Gastropoda; order Stylommatophora; family Arionidae; genus Ariolimax; species Ariolimax columbianus. The sequence goes on along the minus strand of JAVGWX010000015.1, from coordinate 19,008,175 downwards.
TCTTGAGAGAACGGTTATGGAAGGCATGGTGCCGGGCAAGAGAGGTAGAGACAGAACAAGAAGGCGATGTCACCAAAATATCACGGAATGCTCGGGTACAATCTGGAGCAGGGGATTTGGCAAAAGATCGAGTTTCTTTCAGACGGGCTGGGATGGAAGCGGCACTTTTTAAAGGACATGCTACATGATGATTAAAACATCCAAAACACACAGACTCAGGGGAAGATCGCGGCATTTTCTTCATGAGCTGCAGCGACCCATAGCTGACTGCTAGCGTCAGGGCCAGCGAACCAGAGCTGACTGCTAGCGTCAGGGCCAGCGAACCAGAGCTGACTGCTAGCGTCAGGGCCAGCGAACCAGAGCTGACTGCTAGCGTCAGGGCCAGCGAACCAGAGCTGACTGCTAGCGTCAGGGCCAGCGAACCAGAGCTGACTGCTAGCGTCAGGGCCAGCGAACCAGAGCTGACTGCTAGCGTCAGGGCCAGCGAACCAGAGCTGACTGCTAGCGTCAGGGCCAGCGAACCAGAGCTGACTGCTAGCGTCAGGGCCAGCGAACCAGAGCTGACTGCTAGCGTCAGGGCCAGCGAACCAGAGCTGACTGCTAGCGTCAGGGCCAGCGAACCAGAGCTGACTGCTAGCGTCAGGGCCAGAAAACCAGAGCTGCCAAGACCCTTCTACACCTCCACGCGGTGATCCTGAATAACCGGCTGCAGCAGGGCAGACTGGCTAAGGAGAAGAGGGAATGCTAACTGGGTACTAAAAAAATGCTTGCTGAAGTCGGATGTGTTGGACCGAAAGGTGCAAATATCTCGGTAAAGCTGTAAACTACGACACAACGCATTCCGTTCTATGGACTACGTTCTGCTACTTACTACCCGTGTGAGGGTTTGGTAGCGGGAGATTGAGAACGAACGAAGCCAAGCCAAGCCAATTTAGATTTTAGTGGGCGATAAGGAAAACTCATCCAAATATAAATAATAAAAGTGGACGCCAGATATAAACAAAGAACGGCCAGAGTCCAAGTACAAGGGCAGATGAGCAAAAAGGTGACACTCGAGCAGGGAGTACCCCAAGGGGGAGTACTGTCACCCACACTCTTCCTGGTATATATAAACGATATTACAGAGAATATACCAAGAAGAGTCCATAGCTCAATGTTTGCAGACGATCTGGCTATGTGGACCTCTGAAAAGAATCTCACCATAGCAAGAAATCGGATGCAAACGGCCCTAACATCGCTGGAAGAGTGGGCGAACTCATGGCTGGTCAAAATAAACGAGGAGAAAACCACGTGCACAATATTCTCGCTCTCATTAAAACCCCAAAGTACCAAATTAAGCCTAAATGGCAAAATCCTGCAGCCAAACGACAACCCAACCTATCTGGGAGTCACATTTGATCGGCGCATGACATGGAAAAGTCAGATTGAGAGAAACCGAATGAAAGCCAGAGAAAGAATGGCGATCATGAGGAAACTTGCTGGCACAAGCTGGGGAGCAGACGAAGGCATACTAAAGAAACTGTACACTGGAAGAGTGAGACCAGTTCTCGAGTATGGCATCGCGGCATGGACAACAGCAGCAAAGGCGAACTTCGATAAAGTTAACAAACTTCAAAACCAAGCTATGAGAATCATAACTGGTGGAATGAAGTCAACGCCAATTGTAGAACTTGAAAAGATTACAAAACTGCAATCCATGACCGACAGAAGAGACTGCAGAGCCCAGCTGCAGTCAGAGAAACTCCGAAGACTGACGGACCATCCAATGTACCAGAGGCTAAACAATTTGGGAACTGGAAAACTAAAGCGGAGAAACTTTGCAGAAATAGCCAAAGCAAAGATGCACGAAGATCCCATAAACGCACTAACAACACCAAAACCCATCACTACTGTACGAAAACCTACTTGGAGGCAGGATATATTTCCAGAGGTGGTAGAAAATATACCAGGTATTGCAAACAAAAACTGCCAGACCGAAAAAGAAAGGAGAGATACTACCCTAAGCTTCATAACGAAAAGCTACCCAAGCATGGACTGGACCCATGCATACACCGACGGCTCTGTAACAAACACTACACAGAACGGAGGGGCAGGAGCATTCCTGAACCTACCAAATGGCAGAAAAATAACACTGTCATTCGCTACTGGTAAGTACACGAGCAATTTCAGAGCAGAGGCAGAGGCACTGAGGGCGGCAGTGGAAGAAATGGTAACACACAGTGAAAATGAGAGCCATATAGTCCTGCTGACAGATGCTCTCGAAGTAGTCACAGCGCTAAAAAGCCAGAAAAACACTGAGCTTAATGACTTAAGAGCAGCACTCTGCAAACTGTGCCAACAGTCCGCACCAAAAAGGGTAGTGGTACAGTGGGTCCCATCACACTGCAACATCCAAGGCAACGAGGAGGCAGACAGACTGGCAAAAGAAGGTGCAAGGCTACCACAAATAGATACCAGTATGACGTACGAAGAGTCAAAACGGCTTATCAAAGCCAGGTACATGTCCAAATGGGAAACCGAACATACTGGTTACACCAAAAACGATGCCTATTACCAGTTGAACCGAAGAGAGCAGGTCGTTGTCTTCAGACTTCGCACTGGCCACAACAGACTGAGGTACCACCTCTTCAACAAATTGAAGATAGGGTGTACCGACGAATGCCCGTGCGGTACTGGTAAAATGACCACTGAACATCTGCTGCAGAACTGCCCGACATACGAGGATCAGAGAGAGCAGATGTGGCCATTGCCAGTGGAACTGCAAGACAAGCTCTATGGTAGTGGCGAGAGTCTCAGGATGACCGCCGCTTTTTTCGAGAAAATAATGGTTACTGTCTGACTGTGTACGCAGAAGAAGAAGAAGAAGGACGCCAGATATGACAAGTCAATGAATAAATTAGTTTACTGTTCTTAACCAGATGTTTAGCTTGGCTTGCCTTCGTTCGTTCTCAATCTCCCGCTACCAACCCTGAAAAGGTCTTAAGTAGCAGAATGTATTCAAGAGAACGGAATGTGTTGTGTCGTAGTTTACAGTTTGACTACGATATTTGCACCTTTCGGTCCAACACATCCGACTTCAGCAAGAATTTTTTTAGTGCCGGGTTAGCATTCCCTCTTCGATCCTTAAGGGGAAGGGGCCATGTTGCAGCCTGTTAATCCAGGATCACCGCGTGGAGGTGTAGAAGGGTCTTGGCAGCTCTGGTTCGCTGGCACTGACGCTAGCAGTCAGCTATGGGTTGCTGGTCCTGACGCTAGCAGTCAGTTATGGTCCTCTGGCCCTAACGCTAGCAGTCAGCTATGGTTCTCTGGCCCTGACACTAGCAGTCAGCTCTGGTTGGCTGGTCCTGACGCTAGCAGTCAGCTATGGTTCTTTGACCCTGACAGTCAGCTCTGGTTCTCTGGCCCTGACGCTAGCTTAGCTATGGATCTCTGGCCCTGACGCTAGCAGTCAGTTACGGTTCTCTGGCCCTGACGATAGCAGTCAGCTCTGGTTCGCTGGCCCTGACGCTAGCAGTCAGTTATGGGTCGCTGACCGCTGCAGCTCATTCGCTGCTCAGCATCTTGATCCCAACCAGATGTATATTCTCCCAACAAATGTAGTCTGGTTATTCTGTCGGAATGCATTTTGACCAGCATGTAGCAAGAGCATTTCATGTGTAGGTCTCCGAGCAAAGGGCAGACCTTAATGGATCGATGGCGTCTCTGACACACTCAGAAAGCTGCACCTAACGACAGGACAAACCTTCCACCTGGCAATAACAAGAGATCTAAGGATCCCGCCTCACTGCGACACCGTATGGCAAGAGCAGTGGGACAATAGAACATCTTTTCTCTGCTTCCATGAGGGTTCTAGTCCAGTGTTCTTTTTTCTTCGTCGTTCGTTATTAGACATCCGGGTTAATGGTTCATTTACGTGACTTGTCTTTGTGACGGGGTGGGTGAGGGTATGGGAAGGTAGAAAAGAGAATGGGTGAGGGTATGGGGAGGTAGAAACGAGAATGGGTGAGGGTATGGGGAGGTAGAAACGAGAATGGGTGAGGGTATGGGGAGGTAGAAACGAGAATGGGTGGACGGAGGGGAGGTAGAAAAGAGAATGGGTGAGGGTATGGGGAGGTAGAAAAGAGAATGGGCGAGGGGATGGGAGGTAGAAAAGAGAGAATGGGGGGAGGTAGGAAAGAGAGAATGGGTAGGGTGTTACTTTGTGCCGTTTTCTGCACCCAAAATAGGAATTGACGGCATTTGTATGTTGGAATTCTGCAATTCATATTACAAGAAATGTATGTTGGAATTCTGCAATTCATATTACAAGAAATGTATGTTGGAATTCTAAACTACATATTACAGGAACCGCAGAAGACAGATGTGTTAGACCAAAATGTGCAAATATCGCAGTCAATCTGTAAACTAGCAACACAACGCATTCCGTTCTCTGGACTACTCCTACTTGCGAAGCCCTGTTCAGGGCTTGATAGCGAGAGATTGAGAACGAACGCAGAAGAAGAAGATATTACAGGAAATGTATGTTGGAACTATATGCTGCATATTACAAGAAATGTATGTTGGAAATGTATGCTTCATATAACAAGAAATGTATGTTGGAAATGTATGCTTCATATTACAAGAAATGTATGTTGGAAATGTATACTTCATATTACAAGAAATGTATGTTGCAAATGTATGCTTCATATAACAGGAAATGTATGTTGGAAATGTATGCTTCATATTACAAGAAATGTATGTTGGAAATGTATGCTTCATATTACAAGAAATGTATGTTGGAAATGTATGCTTCATATTACAAGAAATGTATGTCAGAACTATATGCTTCATATGACATGAAATGATCAAGCAGCTGTAATAAGTAGGTCACAGTAATCACATGACTAACAACAAAATTCTAAAAAAAACAAAGCTTGGATTAATGTTTCGTTTATTAAGTTCGACAAAAGACATGAAACAATGTTATAAAAACTAAAATATTTTGAAAATGCTCACTTGGAAAGAATACAACAATTTACATGAACAAATGCATATTAATTTGCATAATATTTTTGCTGGAACTTTATCAAAAAACCAGCATGTAAGTCTATCTGAAACAGGACATGTCTCTAGTCTACAATGTGTCCACTTCAGATTGTTCTGAAAGGCCCAACTAAACATATATTCGAGGGACAGTCATTAAGTAACAGCAATTCTATTAATAAAATTTTTACAAGAGTCATCATCATCATCAATCCCATAACCTGGAAGGTCGTTGAGGCACCGTTATTGCAGTTTGTAGTACCAGCTCCCGCCATACAACAACGGTGTGTCTTGGGCCGCTACACACCTGACGGAGCCTATCTCTCACCAGGTGGCAGTTCATTATAGTTGTGTCTAAATTTCATACAACAAAGCTGACACGGTCTTCAGCTAGGACGAAGGGCACCAATCTCGTGAAGTTCAGCCATGTGAACCAGACCGTGAAATATGACACATGTTTAAGCATAATACTATTCATATAGCCAATGCCCATTCCAAGATAATCAAATGGAGGAAAACACACAAAACTAACGAATTAACCAGTCGAAATGAAAAACAACAACATAGTTTCCCTGAACCCAAGTGTAAGTCGTCTACTAATGTGAATTCCCGGCAAATCCATGGTCTGGTGGCATCTATAATAAACTAAAACAGAAGAGCAATGGATACCGCAGCAAGTTATGGCGTCATCTATAAATTTGTGTTTCTTATTTTTCTACATAGTCCCCGTGCCTGGCAGCACATTTTGTCCACCTATCCGCTTGTGGATGTTCTCTAGAAAAAAAACTTTTGGTGTGACTTTTAACCAATTGTGTACCACCTCCATTACCTCGTCATCTGCAAACTTCTGACTCATCTTCTACACACTTTCCTATAACTGAGGTCATCATGGACAATCGTGTGCACAGAGTCGCGATTTGTTGAAATCTACAGCTATTTCTTCAATAGTGACTGGCTTGTTGCCACGGACTAGCTGGTAGATCTGCTGTTTCACTGTGTCAGTTGCCATACTTGCTGGTCTCCCCCGCCGTGGTTCATCAATAACATCTTTCTACCTATTCATACACTCGTGGTTCATCAAGAACATCTTTCTACCTATTCATACACTCGTGGTTCATCAATAACATCTTTCTACCTATTCATACACTCGTGGTTCATCAATAACATCTTTCTACCTATTCATACACTCGTGGTTCATCAATAACATCTTTCTACCTATTCATACACTCGTGGTTCATCAATAACATCTTTTTACCTATTCATACACTCGTGGTTCATCAATAACATCTTTCTACCTATTCATACACTCTCCCAGGGGACGGTGTGGCCTAGTGGTTAGGTGGCATGGCTCACAACCAGAAGGTGCTGGGTTCGATCCCCATCACAGCACTGGCCGTTACCCCGGGGAAGCAAACCCTTTGAAAATGCAGGAGGAAGCAGACCCTTACATAAAATGCATGCTGAAGTCGGATGCTCTGGGCCGACAGGCGCAAAATAAAAACCACAGTGTAACGCACACACACATTGGGGAATAGATAAATAAGGCGAACGCAAAAAAAAAAAAAAACACTCTTCCCTGACAAACAACTGTCTCCACAATGAATCTACATTCTTCTGTAGATTTAAGACGGTTCCACACTCTCTGACCACAAAACAAGAATAATGCTTCGTTGTTCTTCCACGGTGCAAGTCGACAGTGAGTCGGCCATGTTGTACGCTATATTGCTCATACTGCTTGATCGTCACAATCCGTACATGGAGTACTGTTTAAGTGTCATTTTGTGTCCTGAAATAAGATTTTCCGTTGTACATACTCTTCCATGCACTTTATAATAAAATTGCTGTAACTTAATGACTGTCCCATATATAAGTTAAGTGGTGGGTTGTAATAACTTTCCTAACATCCTGAGAATGCTGATGAAGGTGGGCCGCAGTCCTCAAGGCTGTTGAAAAAAATAACATCTTACAAAACAACATTTTAAAAAAAAAAACATTTAAAAAAAAATCAAGACGGAAGTTACTTTCTGAACATCCCTCGTAGGACCAAAGAATTAATGAAGGCCTCTTACTCCAGCAGTTGTCACACAGTGCATGGGATTTTGTTTTGTAAACATCTGATAAAAACTTGTACTAAGAATTTTAAGCTGTTGTCGTGCTCAGAAATCTCAATATACGAGAGGGCTTCAATTGAAAATCTTAAAAGTGGGATAGAAGTTAGAAAAACCACGCCTTTGTATCATAACTTATTAAGGATGTCAGGGGTCGCTGTAGTCAAGAGGTTAAGGCACTCGCCTCTCACAGTGATGAACGGAAACGGTGGGCGATCAAATCCCGCAAGTTTCAATCGACCCCTGGTCTCACGGGTGGTAAAACCAGAGTGCCTGCATCCCGAGTTACCTCCAGTCGTCTCAATCAAGTCTTGCCACTGATCCAAGGTAACTCGAGATAAGAGTAAGATTGATGACCAGCACATATTCTTCCTCACTATAATCCTCATACAGCGCACATCACATTATTAAGACAAAACCGTCTGATGTGGCCATCATCGCTGTATGATGGGCAATAAATTTAAGGATGTCACAAGTGTCCTGCACATGCCATCACGGGGCAGACAAACAACATGATGCAATATTTGCCGCCTCCCTATTGACATGCACCAAAGTGAAGCTGCATTCTGGTATCCGTTTCTTACGCAGCGAAGGGGTGAGACCTTTAGAAATTAATTGGCACCATCACCTCCTCACCAAAACGAAAGAAGTTTCGCAATCAGCAGGGAAGGCTATGTTGACTCTATTTTTGGGATGAACGAGGCGATATTTTAGAGCGCTTCATACCCAGGGAGGACACTGTCATCAGTTTCTTGTATACAGCTCTTCGCAGGAATCATCTTCGACCCACTATCAAATCCAAACGACATGGACTTCTGAGTAAAGATGTATTTTTGCAACATGACAATGCTCAACCCCATACTACACATACAATGGCTGCATCCATCGAGGACCTCCACTTTCAGTGTCTACCACATCTGCCGTACTTACCAGACCCACCACCAAGTGATTCCCACTTCTTATGATGACCAAAAGAGTCATCGGGAGAAAAGACTTTCAGGTCTGATGAAGAGGTTCAGCAGGTGGTGTATAAGTGGTTTCACACGTGACCAATATAATTTTTTTTAAACAGAAATCCATGCACTGTATAGGTACTGGAGGACGTATCGAACACAATGGTGACTATGTCAAAAAAATGATACAGTTGTGTTTCACTTTTTCAGATAACATTTTGGGATCAAGATGCTGAGCAGCGCAAGAGCTGCAGTGGTCAGCAACCCATAGCTGACTGCTAGCGTCAGGGTCAGCGAACCATAGCTGCCAAGACCCTTCTACACCTCCACGCGATGATCCTGGATAACAGGCTGCAGCAGGGCAGACTGGCTAAGGAGAAGGGATCGAAGAGGGAATGCTAACCCGGTACTAAAAAAATGTTTGCTGAAGTCAGATGTGTTGGACCGAAAGGTGCAAATATCGCAGCCAAGCTGTAAACTACGACACAACACATTCCGTTCTCTGGACTACATTCTGCTACTTAAGCCCTTTCAGTGTTTGGTAGCGGGAGATTGAGAACGAATGAAGAAGATAACATTTTAACCAAAAAAATATATTTAAGGTTTTCATTTGAAGTCCTCTCAAACAATTTACTCAGTCATCCATTCATCATTATTATGTAATATGCATATATAAATGTTCAGGGTTTCAATTGATCCCGGAGTGGATTTCATATCCCTAAATGCAGAGAACAGAATAGAATCACATGGTACCTCCCTGCATGTCGCAATAAGTGGTTAAAGATGTGTGCATTGGATTAGCAGCCTCATAATGTCAAAGCAAATTGTTACTGAATCCACCACTGCAAAAGAAGAGAATATTTTTTATTTTGTTCGAGCTTCCTTAAGGAGACCAGCTGCAGTAGGGTCCTTATACTCCTGCTGGAGTAAAGAAGGGGCACATATATAAATTAGTGTTATGGGGGTCTGAAAGGGAAGTGGGGTTGACGATGTAGGATGGTGAATATAGCTTATAGCCGCCAGCGTCTCGTAGCTGGCTGCTTGCATCAGAGTTAGCAAACCAGAGCTGACCAAGACCCTTTTCTTTGTGTTCAGGATCTTTTAGTCATGCTATTTTTGCAGGCCAGCCGCCATGATCAAGTCCGTAGTTTTCACCAGGTCGGAGCGGCTGCCCCACAGCTTTTGGTCACACTATTTCTGCAGGCCAGCCGCCATGATCAAGTCTGTAGTCTTCACCAGATTAGACCGGCTACCCCACAGCTTTTGTCTCAGATTCACACCCTCTGACCAGGTCTGGTATATCATTTCCCTAAAGTTGGCATTCCTGTAGAATGTGCTCTCTCGTTTCCTTGGATTCCGCAGTGGGAGTGTAGCCATTAGAGCGCTATTGTTGAGGATCTCTGGAGTTTCCTAGTTCTGCTCTGTTTTCTGATAACCGCGGTTCGTTGTTTGTTTTCTGTATTGACCAAGACTCACCTCCAAGCAGCGGAGGTGGAAACAGACTGCACTAGTGTAGCCTGGCTACGTGGAAACAGACTGCACTAGTGTAGCCTGGCTACGTGGAAACAGACTGCAATAGTGTAGCCTGCCTACGTGGAAACAGACTGCAATAGTGTAGCCTGGCTACGTGGAAACAGACTGCACTAGTGTAACCTGGCTACAAACCCTGTACCAAGAAACACCAGATGAAATCAGATATGTCGGGTCGAAAAGCCTTGATGTAAACTACAACACAACATCCTTTTCGGGCCGAACGCTGAAGAGGAAAAAGAAAGAGGAGCAAATAATGTTAACACTGTAACCTTCCAGACATGTCATTAGAGATGACTAAGGAGGGTTGTGCAGGGGGCTGGCTGCTCCATTCTGTAGAAATGTCAACCCACAAAAACTTCAACGATATAGCCAGATCAATGTTTGATACTTTGTATGCGTAGTCAATGAAGAGGCGATGAATGCAGAGAATGGGGCAACGGGAGAGCAGAGCTTGAGGTGGATCGTCTGATAACTGAGATCACACCGGATAGTGATGCTGTAATATACACTGACGGATCGGTGCTGAGCAGCGGGATATCAGGCTTGGGATTCTCGGCTTGAGTGAGAGGACAGGTCGTTGCTAAGCGTAGTGGGGCATACACGTGAATAGCCTCCAGTTTGAGAATGGAGATAGAAGCAGTGACCTCAGCGATAAGCTGACTATCTGAGACCGCTTTAACAAGGGCAGTCATTTTGATAGACGAGCAATCTGTACTTTAGAATGTACAGAAGGGATGGCTGAGGTACAAGTGGATAGCAGATGTTGAGGCCTCAAACCTCCAGGGGTTGACATGGATCTACTGTCCTGGTCATGTTGTGGTTCAGGGCAATGAAAGAGCTGACATCTTGGCTTCACAAGCTCCCATCATGGGCATGTTAGTGATGGATAGGAATGACATTTTGAAATCAATCAACGACCGCCTGTTGGATGAGGACACCGAAATAGATGAATCATCAATCCACAGACTGCAAAGTTTCGGCATCAAATGAGGTTTGAGCGGAGTGGGGTTCACAGGAGGGCGGAGCAGTGTACAGCCAGCGAGCTACAGGGACCATCAGCATCCAGCTCCTGCACCACTTGCTGAGAGAGACTTGGCACCTATAGGCATGCCAGGAGTGCAGTGACATAAATTCTTAGAAAAAAAAAAAGTTAAAGAAAACCTATGCTCCACTGGGAACTGAAAAAGGATTTGACTTATTGAATAAGTGACTGATTTATAAAGCAAAAATGTATATAAATATATTTATTATTAGCACCGCCAGTTCCCATTACGGCACTGGCTTTCAATGGCAGACGCTAAAAACTTAGCTCAGATTGAGATAACTTAAGCTTCAAAATTTGCTTAACAAGTGGACGGAAAAGTGAATTGTTTTATACAATGTCAATAATATAAGTAAAACAAAAGTTACTATTGAAAAGATTTGATATACGACAGCAAATCAGTAAATAAGTCACAAATAGATATTTTTCTAAATCTAAATGGGGTAACGTCTTCGCCAGAGTTCATCCTGAGAAATAACTGTATTATTCTGCATTGCCCAGTTAAGTTATGTAGGCTAACCAACCCATTCCCCCAACCATTTTTCGTCAGCCTCAAACGCTTCCACCCTCAAACGCTTCCACAACAACCCACACATTCCTCCACCATCTCTTCCACCTCCAAACCTGCCCTCATCCATCTCTTCTCTCCAGGTAGCATACTCTCTGTCCATCTTCTCAATCCCTGGTTCAAATTGTTGGACTGGTTGTACTAGGAACAAACAGTTTATTATGTCAGCGTCTGTCAGTAAATTACATTTCTCGTGCAACTATATAATAATATGCCCATACTTTGTGAAGGAAATGACATAGTGACTTGAAATACACTGCAATGATCTAGAAATTGACCATACACTGCCTGCATTTTGCGACGAATGTCAACTGGTCGACATCCTTCAGCTGTCAGAAACCGAATCACCGCTTGCTGATCAACTCTGGACGGATTCCGTATCACACCCGCCATGTTTTCAACTGCCTGCTGAGTAAACTATGTCAGAGGAAAATGAAATTTGGCAAACTTGGCGGTTGGTATCTGCTGTTTACACCAGAAGTGACATCATTATGCGCATCATATGTATGTTCACTTGTTGCAGTTTGGTCTGGTTTCATTTGAACACGCCTCATAAGTTGAATTGATCTAGAAATTGGCCATAGAATGTTCAATATCAATTTCAGCTTGACATGTCCTTCTGTTCACAAGATAATTCCTCTTCAGATAAAAATACACATACATACCTTCAGAAATGTAGTTATGGACACATTCAATACAAAAATACACATACATACCTTCAGAAATGTAGTTATGGACACATTCAATATTTGACATTTACACCAGAATTGGTGGGCTCCAGAATTGACAAAAATGGCGACTGCTCGAAAGAAATCAGAAGAAGACTAGCTATGGCAATGCAGAGACTGAACAGCCTGAAGAAATTATGGCAGGGCACCAACAAAACGACAAAAGTAAAAGTCTTGAGAGCCTGTGTTTTTCCTGTGGCAGCTTATGGCTGCGAATCATGGACGATTACCAAAACTTCCAGACAAAGAATCAAATCCTTCGAGAGGAAGGGGTAGGCCAAGAAGACGATGGCACCAAGATATCCAGGAATGCCTGGGTATGACTGGCGGAGGCTGGAGTTTTGGCAAGGGAAAGAGTTTCTTTCAGACAGACTGTGATGGGAGCGACGTTCTATAAAGGACATGCTACATGATGATGATGTCAATATTCCCAGAGCATATAACACAATACGGTGTGCATGCAACAGAACAATATAACATCTTTAATGTTACAACTTGTGGTAATATGTGAGTCATCAGATATAAACAGGATATATAACAACCTCATCATGTAAAATTCACAGCCACCGAAACCAGACTACAAACAAATGGATTTAGTATTCCCTAAAATCTGGTTTGGGTAAACCAAATACCGAGCTGGACCTGTAATGATAGATAAGTGAATGAATGTTAATATTAAAAAAAATTGTATCTTCTTCTTTGCCGATCTCAAGCTCCCGCTGCTAAGCCCTGAAAAGAACTTTACAAGTAGCTGGCTGTTGTCTGGAGAAAAAAAATGCTTTTTGTCGTAGTTTACAGCTTGACTGCGATATTTGCACCTTTTGGTCCAATACATCTGACTACAGTGGGCATTTTTGGGTACCAGGTTAGCCTTCCCTCTTCGATCTCTTCTCCTTAGCCAGTCTGCTCTGTTGTAGCCTGTTATCCAGGATCACCGCGTGGAGGTGTAGAAGGGTCTTGGCAGTCAGCTTAAGTTGCTGGCCCTCAGCTTTAGGTCACTACCCCGACGCTAGCAGTCAGATTTAGGTCACTGACCCTGATGCTAGCAGTCAGCTTTATGTCACTGGCACTCAGCTTTAGGTCGCTGGCTCTGATGCTAGCATTCAGCTTTGGGGCGCTTGCAGTCAGCTTTAAGTCGCTAGCTCTGACGCTAGCAGTCAGCGACCCTAAGCTTTGGGTCGCTGGTCCAGACACTAACAGTCAGCTTTCATTCACTAGCCCTGACGCTAAGTCAGCTTTCGTTCACTAGTCCTTATGCTAACAGTCAGCTTTGGGTCACTGGCCGCTGTAGCAGCTCATGCACTGCTCCCCAAACACCAAAAAACATCATGAAAAGTTGAATTAATTTAGTACAAGTGCTTTACATATCAACAACAACCTAACAACATTACATAACAACCTTAAATGAGGGATTGTCGACCAGTATCAACAAATTTGTTGGTCTGTATGTACAAGTGTAACATGTTGAGATTCGTAGAGGAAAGTCCAGAAATATCAATTTGTGAAATTAAACAATTTACGATATTATGACAACAATAAAAAAAGTGAGTCAATCACGTTCACATTATCACATGGTCTTCGGGGACGGCGTGGGCTAGTGGTTAAGTGACACGACTCACAATCCGAAGGTGCTGGGTTCAATCCCCATCACAGAACCAGCCATTATTCCTGGGAAGCAAACCCTTAAAAAATGCAGGATGAAGCAGACACTTACATAGAATGCATGCTGAAATCGAAAGCACTGGGCAGACAGGCGCACAATAAAAACCACAGTGCAACGCATACCGCCTTCGGGAAAAGAGAAATAAGGCGAACGCAAAAAGAAACTTTTTCATATGGGGAACTGAGACGCTAGTCCAGCCATGCACAAAATACTGACCAGGATATCACGTCAGTGTCAATACACTGACCAATACCCCAATCTCTCTTTCATGTAGCGTTCCCTGGAAACCAGCTGTTTTCAAGGCAGCCTGACTGGCTGATGAGATGTGATCCCCGTAGTAGTGAGCGCCACGCAGATGAAGCCAAGCAAAGTACAACCGTCTGGAGGACTGTGGTCCACCTTCATCAACATGCTCGAGATGTGAGGAAAGCTACCACAACCCGCCACTTAACGTCCTTTTCAGGGCGCACAAAAGAGTAAACTTACTCATTGTGGACATTAAACACCAACATAATCGCGTGCTCCTCGATGTCAATCCGGCAGGTATGCCGTATGCGAGGGAACCAACAACATTTTCTACGCATCCTGTGTTGGACCAGAGCGGAGCTAGATCTTTTGCCAACCCATCCCACTACAGCATTGGTGAGCGGCTCCTTGAATATGTATACCCATAAGGCTACTAAAGTCCGTTTATTGTCAGGCATGCGTACCACATAAACAGGATGTCAGTATTTGCAAAATAATGCTATTTCTACGACATCCCAAAATAGAATTTGATGCAAAAATTCTTCATTTTGGATCTGATCCCTTATCAATATATTTAAAGAATGTTTGTCCGTGACAACAAACACAAGACATGTATTTACCTGCACTGGGTTAACATATGTAGCGAACAACAGAAAAAAAAAAGCGAAGAAATGGGTAGACCGGAATTCAAACACCAGACCTCCAGATGATGGAAGCGCCTTGCCACAAGAGAGAGAGATGAGTTAAGGTACTACTAGACCAGTGGCACATCCCAAAAAAGGTGTCACAACTTGGATAGTCTTTCGTCACTCAACATTTGTGACTACTGATTGTCGTCACTCAACATTTGTGACTACTGATTGTTGTTTAATACCTTCCTTCCAAGCATTTCTTCCTGGAAATGGCTGTTTTATGGCAGTCTAGCCAACAAGGTAGGAATTGACACTGTGATCCCCATAGTCGTGAACTTACTGAGAAGCCTCACATTGCACTACAGTCCATCTTCTCAAGCACACCTCAGTATGTGAGGAGAGCCACTGTAACCAGCCACCAAAGAAAGTCGTCAACTGCAGTGACATTATCAACAACAACAACAATGTATTCACATAAACGACCAGATTTCTCATCATATATGGACGGATATTAATTTACCCAAATATTTTGAGTGTTACATAATGACTTTACTTTTTCTGTCCACTTATGCTGTTAAGAGTAGTGGGGAGAAGACATTTTCTCACTTGGAACAAGAGTTGCGTCGGACATTGTTATTATGTTGTAAATCTGTTATAATATATCCATCTGCACATGGTCTTCCTCATGCCTTATAATCAGACCTTCCTGTGTTATATTCACACAGTGGTAGTTGATCAGGTTGTATTTGTCGAATGTTGCAAAATCATTTTACCATAAGCTGTTCAAGACATTCACTGCATGGCTACTCAGCATAAGTGTAAATGATATTGCTCTTCAACTGGCCCATGAGTTCAAGTATTTGGGCAGTATTTTTTTCGACAGATGTTAGGATCAACAGACAAATCAAGACTAGGTGTCAGAAAGCATCTGCGGTAACCTATCAGCTGTCACTACTGCTTAGGCACTCGAGCATTAGTACAAAACAGTATATTTATGCCAACTCTGTGTTCCAGTGCCAAAAATGGTTTCTGTCCATGGCACGTGAGAGCAGAATGTCAATGTATGAAATGAAGTGTTTGAGGAAGGATATTGTTGCTACAAAGTAAGACAGGATATAGAACGATGATATTCAAGTGTGGTTGGTACTACGTTTTGTGCAGAATACATTTTCAGGCACAACATACGTTGGTTTGGCTCTCACGAGAATGCACCCTCAACAACTTCCACCGTGGGCTTACAACGCTGGACAATTTGGTAACATGGCAGGCGGTGACCACGAGACAGGTGGATAGATGCCATTAGAGTGACTGTGTAACGACACGAGCTAACATTGACCGACGCAACGCACTTGGCGCAGTACAGATGACTTAAGCATCTTAACGGCATAAGAGGAAAGAAAACTAACCAACTAACCAACTAACTAACTAACTAACCAACTAACTGCATGGAACAGATGGAAAGCCTATAAGTTGGCTTGGTGTAAGTTATATTAAAATGTTACATGTTTTCAAGTTACATGAAGATTACAAATGTTATTCCTTCTGTATGGACCAGATGCACATGTACAAAGGGTTTTCAATTAAATATTACATACTAGCAATGATCCTTTGCAGCTCGTAGGCATCAAAATTGGTCACATGAATCCTAAAATTGCTGTCATATATGACTAAATCTGACCTGTAAAACATGCGGTTGCATTTTGTTTTTTTGGTTGTATGATTTTAATGCTTTTAACAGCTCTGCTGGATTGGGGGGGGGGGGGGGGGGGGGGGGGGTTGTGTTACAACTGGTCAGGCAAAACATACTGATCAGACTTGTTAGTTAAGATCAGGCAAAATATACTTGCCAAGACCCTCATCTTGACTTCCCCATAGTCCTCCCTTAAAACGGGCTGTTTTCATGGCAGCCTGGCGAACGAGGTGAGGGATTGACGTAATCTGCATAGTAGTGAGCGACACACAAATGAAGCCAAGCATAGCACAACCGACTGGAGGTCCACGTTCTACCTTCATCAGCATGCTCAGGATGTGAGGAAAGCTACAATAAATCACAACGTCCTTTTCAGAGCACTTCAAAGAGTAAATCTACTCATTGTGGGCATTCAATGTCAACAACAGCTCTGCATGATGGTTGTGTTCACATATACGAAACTGATGTTTATTTGTAAAGTTATTTCTGATTGGTAGACATCTCTGCAAGTTATGATATTTGAAACTCAAATCATTTATAACGAGGTAAAGTTGGACTTCAATACCCAAGAAATGATTAATTATTTTATCAGTCCAATGATTACGCATCTGGATTATCATGGATATTCAACACATGCCTGATTCAGATTTTGACTAAGACAAATTACGAAAGGTATGTGTAACATAATTGACGGATACATCAACAAAAAACACAATGTGGTGAGTGCCAACAATTTTTTGCCTCCAGTTTCCACCTATGCATTAAGGCCATACAAATAATGTTTTCGTAGGCATCAAAGGCCGGTTGTGTCGATCGACCACTACCATGTCCAACTGCTGAGGCTGTTCATGCATAGTGTATCGACCAAAATCCCTACAGACTCCCCAGGTGGAGCCGAGTACTCCGCTGCCTTAGGATGAGGGCCGCAAGGAGTGTGTTAGACCAATGTTTGTGCCAGGCTTTCCGTGTCAAACTCCCTGTTTTTCCGTGTCCAGCCGCCAAAGCTTCTAGATTATGTCCACCTTTTGGTCAGTGTGTCCCTTGCAGTGCTGAGAATACGAGGTTGGGAAAGGTATCGTGTAACCTCCGGTAGAGGGAAAGGGGCAGGCAGGAGGAAGTCGGCTTCAATCCGAGCAGAAAGGAACTTGAGTTGTGATAACCTGGACTGAACTCTGGGTACAGTTAAGCGGAACATTGAACCCCATCATGGACTGGTTTCCCATGGCTTGAGCCAGGCATGCAATGTCACAAAATGCAGCAAAGCAAACAGGATAACTGATTGAAAGCATATCAATTCCACAGGATAAACTCCCTTAAACCACCTGATGAAGAAGATGTAAATTAAAATACGAACAGGAACCACCAAAGATCAGGAAACGACACAAACACTGGAGCAGTCGAGAGCGCTTCCATTAAGGCGCGGCCATCTTACTTTTTAAGGTCATGCTACAGTTCTTACCATATTTTATAGTCTTAGTCGACCTGTACTTCTACAGGAACACATGCCTCGGTGCAGGTCTCAGCTCTGGTGTGAGGTGGATGTAGCCAGGAGGATTTTCTGCTTAGCGGGTTAACCAATCAATGATGTTACTCGTACATAACCAATCAACGATATTACTCGTACTTAACTAATCAACGATATTACTCGTACTTAACCAATCTATGATGTTACTCGTACTTAACCAATCAATGATGTTACTCGTACATAACCAATCAATGATATTACTTGATCAATCAGGAGATATTAATCAATCAAAATATTCAACACTCACAGACGAGAAACAACCAATCACAGAAATGAAACTCTGCCAATCAGTGATATTAGTTGACCAGTAATACTACTTGATCAACCAATGATATTACTTGATCAATCAGTGATATTATTTGACAAATTAATGATATTACTTGATCAATCGGTGATATTACTTGATGAATCAGTGATATTACTTGATGAATCAGTGACATTATTTGATCAATCAGTGACATTATTTGACCAATCAATGATATTACTTGATCAGTGATATAATTTGATCAATCAGTGATATTACTTGATCAATCAGTGATATTACTTGATCAATCAGTGATATTACTTGATCAATAGGTGATATTATTTGACCAATCAGTGATATTATTTGACCAGTGATGTTATTTAATCAATCAGTGATATTTCTTGACCAATCAGTCATATTACAGGACCAATCAGTGATATTACTTGAACATTCAGTGATACTACTTGACCAATCCATGATACTACTTTATTAATCAATGAAAGCGTTCAATCAATCACACAACAGAAAGTCAGCCAATCACACAGATGATAATCAACCAATCAGCGATATTACATAATCAGCCAATACAATCATATTACTCAACCAATCACATAATCCATGAATGTACTAATACATATCCTTGACCTATCAGCAACAAGAAACTTGTTTCTTCTTTTTGTCATACAGGTCTGACTGCGATCGCTGGATACCTGAAACAGACAAACAGGCAACAAATTGATACAAGCAAAACCTCAGAATAGCATAATTTTTTCTAGAACAGGTTGAAATAAAATCTGTGTCTTCTCAACAGCGTGTGGTGGCTGCATGGGCTAGAGGAATTTAGTTTTCAGCCCTGTGACAGGCTATTCTCGGCCGGTTCAGGCATAACGAGTATTGACACTAAAGTCAATTGCAGAACTTGAATACATCATTATGAGAAACGGCAGAGTGACTGAATGAAATAGCAGAAAATCTGGACAACAGACAAGGTTCAGCACATTACAATGCGGTAAAACAAAACGTCAGTACAAGAAACAGTATAATTTTGCAAGCTGACAAACGCTGCATGGGGAGCATCCCCAACGGTGCTCCGCACATCAACCTTTGCACTATGTCTCAGAGTATGCGGCACCAGTATGGAATGCATCTACCCACACAAAACAGGTCACTGCCACACAAAACAGGTCACTGCCACACAAAACAGGTCACTGCCACACAAAACAGGTCACTGCCACACAAAACAGGTCACTGCCACACAAAACAGGTCACTGCCACACGAAACAGGTCACTGCCACACGAAACAGGTCACTGCCACACAAAACAGGTCACTGCCACACAAAACAGGTCACTGCCACACAAAACAGGTCACTGCCACACAAAACAGGTCACTGTGGCAGTAAATGAGACATGCTGGGTTGTGACAGGATGCCTTAAACCGACACCAACGGAGAAGGTTTACGTAATCCCTGATAGTGCACCTCCGGAAATTAGAAGACATGTCGCATCTGAAATTGAAAGACAAAAGCAGTCATGTGACCAGAGACACCCTCTTTTTGGACAAACACCAGAAAGAATACGACTGAAATCAAGGAAAAGTTTTCTGTGGACTGTACGGCCCTCTTGATGAAAAGTTTTCTGTGGACTGTACGGCCCTCTTGAGGAAAAGTTTTCTGTGGTCTGTACAGCCCTCTTGAGGAAAAGTTTTCTGTGGACTGTAAGGCCCTCTTGAGGAAAAGTTTCTGTGGTCTGTACAGCCCTCTTGAGGAAAAGTTTCTGTGGTCTGTACAGCCATCTTGAGGAAAAGTTTTCTGTGGTCTGTACAGCCCTCTTGAGGAAAAGTTTTCTGTGGTCTGTAAGGCCCTCTTGAGGAAAAGTTTTCTGTGGACTGTACAGCCCTCTTGAGGAAAAGTTTTCTGTGGTCTGTACAGCCCTCAGAACAGAGCCCCGAGAGAAACTGCATAGAAAAGTGGCGCAAAATGAATGGTGAAGGTTGGATGGAGATCAACGAAGAACCTGCATCAGGACATGATCTGCCGTATACTACCTGGAGATCTCCGAACAGGTTAAGAACAGGTGTGTCCAAATGTGGGTCTAGCCTGGAAAAGTGGGGATACGCAGAAGGTGAATGTGGAACTCCAGAGCAAACCACATCGAGGTCCCTGCAGATAGGCATACAGACATTAGTGAAGAGCAAAAGGGGCACGACAACATCAATACGGCTCCTGAAGAGCATATGATAGCCAAATTAACAATGAGTGAAATGGAAGAGGCCATGAGAACATTAAAGAAAAGGAAATCTCCCGGAAAAGATGGGATAACAAACGAAATGCTGATGGGGCTGGGTCAAACAGCGAAGAGGAAACTGCTATCAGTCCTGAACCAAAGCTGGAAAAGGGGTATTGTACCCAGGCATGGAAAGACGCAGTACTTGTACCAGTACCAAATAAAGGAAAAGACAAAACAGATCCAAATGGATACAGGCCTATCAGCCTACTGAGCTGTGTCGGCAAACTGATGGAACGTATGATAAACACCAGACTGATGTGGCATCTGGAAGAAAAACGAATACTAATTCCACAGCAAGCCGGCTTTAGACAGCACATATCCACTGAGGACCAGGTCATCCTCATAGCCCAGGAAATAGAAGATGCCTACCAGGCACAGAAACATACAGTAGCGGTTTGGGTGGACCTGGAAAAGGCATTTGACAAAGTCTGGAAAGATGGACTTAGAGTCAAGCTAAGGAAAAGTGAAGTTTGTGGGAGAATGTACAAGTGGATCAACCACTACCTCAAACAAAGAACGGCCAGAGTCCAAGTACAAGGGAAGATGAGCAAAAAGGTTACACTCGAGCAGGGAGTACCCCAAGGGGGAGTACTGTCACCCACACTCTTCCTGGTGTATATAAAAGACATTACAGAGAATATACCAAGAAGAGTCCATAGCTCAATGTTTGCAGATGACCTGGCTATGTGGACCTCTGAAAAGAATCTCACCGTAGCAAGAAATCGGATGCAGCAGGCCCTAACATCGCTGGAAGAGTGGGCAAACTCATGGCTGGTCAAAATAAACGAGGAGAAAACCACATTCTCGCTTTCAATCAAACCCCAAAACACCAAATTAAGTCTAAATGGCAAATTCCTGCAAACGACAACCCAACCTATCTGGGAGTCACATTTGATCGGCGCATGACATGGAAAAGTCAGATCGAGAGAAACCGAATGAGAGCCAGAGAAAGAATGGCAATCATGAGGAAACTTGCTGGCACAAGCTGGGGAGCAGACGAAGGCATACTAAAGAAACTGTACACTGGAAGAGTGAGACCAGTTCTCGAGTATGGCCTTGCGGCATGGACAACAGCAGCAAAGGCGAACTTCGATAAAGTTAGCAAACTTCAAAACCAAGCCATGAGAGTTATAACAGGAGGCATGAAGTCAACGCCAATTGTAGAACTTGAAAAGATTACAAAACTGCAATCCATAACCGATAGAAGAGACTGCAGAGCCCAGCTGCAGTCAGAGAAACTCCGAAGACTGACTGACCATCCAATGCACCAGAGACTAAACAATTTGGGAAATGGGAAACTAAAGAGGAGAAACTTTGCAGAAATAGCTAAAGCAAAGATGCACGAAGATCCCATAAACGCACTAACAACACCAAAACCCATCACTACTGTACGAAAACCTACCTGGAGGCAGGATATATTTCCAGAGGTGGTAGAACATATACCAGGTATTGGAAACAAAAACTGCCAGACTGAAAAAGAAAGGAGAGATACTACCCTAAGCTTCATATCGAAAAGCTACCCAAGCATAGACTGGACCCATGCATACACCGACGGTTCTGTAACAAACACTACACAGAATGGAGGGGCAGGAGCATTCCTGAACCTATCAAATGGCAGAAAAATAACACTGTCATTCGCTACTGGTAAGTACACAAGCAATTTCAGAGCGAAGGCAGAGGCACTGAGGGCGGCAGTGGAAGAAATGGTGACACACAATGAAAATGAAAGCCATATAGTCCTGCTTACAGATGCTCTCGCCGTAGTCACAGCGCTAAAAAGCCAGAAAAACACTGAGCTTAATGACTTAAGAACAGCACTCTGCAAACTGTGCCAGCAGTCCGCACCAAAAAGGGTAGTGGTACAGTGGGTCCCATCACACTGCAACATCCAAGGCAACGAGGAGGCAGGCAACGAGGAGGCAGACAGACTGGCAAAAGAAGGTGCAAGACTACCACAAACAGATACTAGTATGACGTACGAAGAGTCAAAACGGCTTATCAAAGCCAGATACATGACCAAATGGGAAACCGAACATACTGGTTACACCAAAAACGATGCCTATTACCAGTTGAACCGAAGAGAGCAGGTCGTTGTCTTCAGACTTCGCACTGGCCACAATAGACTGAGGTACCACCTATTCAACAAATTGAAGACAGGTGGTACCGACGAATGCCCGTGCGGTACTGGTAAAATGACCGCTGAACACCTGCTGCAGAACTGCCCGACATACGAGGATCAGAGAGAGCAGATGTGGCCATCACCAGTGGAACTGCAAGAAAAGCTCTATGGCAGTGGCGACAGCCTCAGGATGACCGCCGCTTTTTTCGAAAAAATAATGGTTACTGTCTGACTGCGTACGAAGAAGAAGAAGATCTGCGGCCGTTTGAGCTGATCCTTACAGCGGCTGACAAAACCAAATCAGCAGCATAAATATTTATAAAGAAGGTCACCGCAAACACAGCTGGAGATTAGGGTGAGAAAGTAGAGATGGATACAGAATGAATAACCTCAGAAATAATAGCTGTCCATCGTTGTCGATGAGGACCGCCGACATCATCCTTGTCATAGATTTCCCTGTTGGATGTGGGTGCGCATGTGGCTGAACAGGCCAATGCGAGCACGAAAACATCTGCTACATATCGGGCACACAAGGTTTGTAGAAGGGGATGGTGTTCCCGCTGCTCGGGATTTCCGCGTCTCGCGTCTGTTCTGGGCTTTCACAACACGGTCGTCTTCACCAGCAGCTACACCCGATTTGACTGCGCTTCTCCAGTCAGATCTGTTTTTCGCAAGACATTCCCAGGTGTCGATGTCTATCTGGCAACTTTTTAGTGAGTCCTTCAGACCGTCTTTAAAACGTTTCTTTGGGCGCCCCCTCTCGCACCATCCCTCTCTCAGCTCGCCGTAGAGAAGCTTCTTTGGGAGCCGCTCGTCTGACATACGGACGAGGTGTCCGGCCCATCCTAGTCGTGCTTTTTCTAGCAGTGCACGGATGCTGCGCATGTTAGCCCTTGAGAGAACCTCGATGTCAGTGACACGATCTTGCCATCGGATGTGGAATATTCGCCTCAGGCAACCTGTGTGGAAGTGGTTTAACCTCCTTGCATGTCCAGAGTATACAGTCCAGCTTTCGCAAGCGTATAGTAGGGTTGGAATGATGGTTGCACGGTAGACTTTGAGTTTGGTCTTGACGCTGATGCCACGACGTGCCCAGACCACCGAGCGCATTCTACCAAAGGATGTGCTGGCCTTTGCTATTCTGCTTGCCACCTCAGAAATAAACCTAACAATATAACCATCCAGATGTTTGATTGAACCCATAGGGAAAGTGAACAATAGAGATGTTAGGTACAGTGAAAGAGGACAATAGAGCTAGAGTCTCAAGAATGCAGCTCATGAAGATCTGCAGAGCATCTATTTGCAGCCTTATATTCCATATCAAAGCCATAAGGAAACCAAATGAGAAACAACTATCACTGCCTTCATCGAACGGAGCAAGTGATCCTGTTCCGCATGAGAACGGGACATAACAGATTGAATGGCCACTTACAATGGCTAAAATCATCACTGCCCACAGGATAAATGTCACCTTGCAATGGAACCCTGGACATAGTGGGCTACTAGTGAACGAGATGGCCGACAGATTGGCAAAAACAGGAGCCTTGAAACAACAATTGGATAGACCCTGCAGTATCCACATGGTAAAACGAATTATTAAGAATAATACCAAGGAAATCTGGATGAACAGGTGGGCGATGGGAACAACAGGTCGAAGTGTATTTAGCAAAATGTCACAGCCAAACAGAAATGATGACATAAATAAACTACAAAGACGAGATCAAAGTCTCATCTTTTAGTTTCAAACAGGTCACACCAGAGTCAATAGCCACTTGAACCGCATTAATCCCCAGTACCTGCCCTTGTGCAGACATTGCTCTCATCCTGATGAAACAGTTCGACATCTACTCATTGAGTACAAGCTGCTTGCGGACATGAGGGAAAGATTCTTAGAAGCACTGCCGACAATTACCAACACACTGTACGGAGCTGTGACACAACTGAAGAGGACCTGTATATATATATATTAGAATGGCATTGGGCTGCCAAGAGCAGGTTTGCTCAGCAGCTATGGGATAATAACAACAAAAACAACACCGGCTAAAATTGGCTGCATCACCAATGTGTATGTTCGGGCAAGCTGCACAGCCATCCGAATATATACTGCAAGACTTATATATATGTTAGCCATTTGCGTCCTGAGCACTGGCCCACGGAGACAATTCTTCACACAAAGCTTTTCCGAAGACCTTTCCACTACAGCAACCTTTATCCAGAGAACTGAACTTCACACGTAGACGTAACATGAAAAAAACTGGACTTCACCGGTGGACGCAACATGAAAAAAACTGGACTTCACACGTAGATGTAACATGAAAAAAACTGGACTTCACACGTGGACGTAACATGAAAAAAACTGGACTTTACACATAGATGTAACATGAAAAAAACTGAACTTCACACGTGGACGTAACATGAAAAAAACTGAACTTCACACGTAGTCGTAACATGAAAAAAACTGAACTTCACACATAGATGTAACATGAAAAAAACTGAACTTCACACGTGGACGCAACAAGAAGAAAACATGGCGACAAGAAGAAGGAGATGTTCCAGCGGAAACCAGAGGGATTCAGTCAGTAAGTATTAAGATTTAACTATTCTTTAGTTTTTTTCTTCACCATTCTACCTCAAATACTTCTTTATTTACTTACTTACTTAAACATTTGAACCCGTGACACAGATATATCGGTGTAAATACCCCGAGACACCCATTTATCGGTGTGACAGGTGGACTTTTATATTAAGACATAATTTTGTATGTACCGCTTGGATGTAGACCATATTATAGTGACGACTACACAGTACACACATTTCCGGAAATAACAAATATGGCGGTGTAAATATCAATGCATGCCTTCAGGAAGATTTTTGTGATGAAAAATGGTTTTGAAAATTCAGGAAATGGCCACTCTAAAAGGATAATAATAGAACAAGTTGCTGAAAGTAATTTCAAGGATTTTGAGGCCAATAAATTGATTTTAGATGGTTATTATTCTGAAAAGCATCAGTTGTTATTTGGATGACATGTGTATGATTCGGATTATCATCTGTCCATTGATTAGAATCGAGCTAGATTTCTTCTTCCTCTTCTTCGTTCATCCTCATTTCAAGGTCCTTGTTTCTCTTACAAAGGACACCATTGTTTGTAAGGCTGTTTTATCTTCATACAGCTTTTGTCTCATACCAGGGCCAGTATTGTTCTCTCTTTTCCTGCGTCAGCATGCAGCTTTGTAGGACGTGTTCCGCTGTCATGGTATGCTCTCCAGACAGACACTTGTCATCTGTCCCAATCCTCAATTTGTTGTAAAGTTGACCCTTGAATCTGTTTTGCCCAGTTCTCAGTCAGAAGATAATGAAAATTAAAAACGGCAACATTTAGATTTACCAATTTCATGGGGAACCGGGACCTTCGAAATTTGAAAATGTCATGGAACACTGACAGTGTTTCTTACAAGATCGTCATATCTGTTATTTAATACTGCTAGATAAACAAATTAAACAGGTCACTGAGGGAACGGCTTGGCCTAGTGGTTAAGTGGCACGGCTCACAATCCGAAGGTGCTGGGTTCGATCCTCATCACAGCACCGGCCGTTACCCCAGGGAAGAAAACCCTTAAAAAATGCAGGAGGAAGAAGACCCTTACATAAAATGCATGCTGAAGTCAGATGCACTGGGCCGACAGGTGCAAAATAAAAACCACAGTGCAACGCACACCGCCTTGGGGATAAGAAAAATAAGGCAAACGCCAAAAAAAACAAAAAACAAAAAATAGGTCACCTCAGAAAAATATGTTGCAACAACTTACCTTCATCACCCGCAAAAATTGGATTATCCGTCAGCCGTCCAGAATAGAGAACACGTCTTTTCAAAATTTTCTTTCAAACTAAACCAGCCATCTCTCTTATTTACATCTACAATGATGGCATTGTCTATTTTTAGATTCAAATACTCTGGTATTTCCACTGCTATAAATGCATGACAATGCTCTAGAATAGTTTTTTTTATAGCTCTGCGTATTTTGTTGGCACTGGTGTCGGAGCAACCATATTTTTTGGCATAATAATAAGTGCTAAAGGTTAATTCAAGGTTCTTTGTGATTGCTGGCCAAATGTTACACAAGCTAATAATAGCTTTACATCAAGATGTTTTCCCGAACAAATATGAAATTGTACGATTTACAAGATATATTACCTGGCATTGCTCAGGATAGTTATGTAAATCAACCAACCCCTTCCCATGTTTTCTCACTCTCAAACTGACCAAGACCCTCTTTTGCCTCCACGTGGTGACCCTGAAAATGAATAGGGGTCGCAGTGGGAAAGCAAACCCAGTTGAAATTAGATGTACACAACCTCGCTGTATACTGCGACACAATATCACAGCGTCCCTTTCAAGATGTATAAGACGAAGAATTGTCCCATGCTGCAACATGACAACACTTTGTCCCATGGTACAACGGTTGCATTTACGGAAAGCACTCCACAGAACACATACATTTTAATGCACATTTCACTCACGTATTAAGTCATTGCCAATCTGATGGGCGGCCAGGTTGTCTGAATTCAATTCACGCAGGAGAGAGTCATCAAATGACATACACATGGCTCGAAAGAAGAAGTCCTGGACATTTTCACCTGCCAGATATGAGAATTATGAAATTTTTAGATATGGACCATAAAAGATAATTCAAATATAGAACAATTTTGTAAATAAATAATTTATTTTTGTGTTCGCCTTATTTCTCTAATCTCCAAGGCGGTGTGCATTGCACTGCGGTTTTTATTTTACGCCTGTTGGCCCAGTGCATCCGACTTCAGCATACATTTTATGTAAGGGTCTGCTTCCTCCTGCATTTTCTAAGGGTTTGCTTCCCCGGGGTAACGGCCAGTGCTGTGATGAGGATCGAACCCAGCTCCTTCGGGTTGTGAGCCGTGTCACCTAACCACTAGCCCATGCCGTCCCCTCTGTAAATAAATACTTCTGTTTTTGTTTCGAACGCACACAATAAGTAAGTTTACTCTTTTGTGCTCCTTGAAAAGAACATTAAGTGGTGAATTGTAGTAGCTTTCTCATCTCCCGAGCAAGCTGATGAAGGTGGGCCGCAGTCCTCCAGACAGTTGTGCTATGCTTGGCTTCATCTGCGTGGCTCTCACTACTATGGGGATCACATCGATCCACATTTCGTCAGCCAGGCTGCCTTGAAAACAGCCTGTTTCCATGGAACGCTACATGGAAGAGAGATTGTGGTCTTAGTCAGTGTATTGTGCCTGACATGACGTCCTCCAGTATGTTGTGCCTGACTTGACTACCGTCTCAGTTCCCCCGATCTTGGAAGATAAGAACACCCATCAGTTCACACTCTAGAGTGTCAACTGTGTACACACCCATACGGAATTGTCGATCATCACTTTGAGTTCTAGACAATATAAAGAAAATGCCTCTTCTCTAAGGTCAGATAAATAGAACAATATGATGACTGGCAAAAGCAATGAAAGCCAGGTAGTCTTTTTAACAGATGCCATGTTCGTGGCCACAGTGCTAAAAAGTCAGAAAAATGCAGAACTAAATGATTTAAGATCAGTACTCTGTCAACTATGCCAGCTGTCCACACACAGAAGTGTTGTAGTACAGTGGGTCCCATCCCACTGTAACATTAAAGGCAATGACGAGGTAGACAGACTGGCGAAAGAAGGTGGAAGGTTACCACAACCAGATTCAAGTGTGACCTACAAAGAGTCCTAAAGGTTTATTAGGGCCAGATACATGGACAAATAGGAAACAGAGCATACTGGCTATACAAGAAATAATTCTTATTACCAGTTGAACAGAAGAGAACAGGTGGCACTGACGAATGCATCTGTGGTACAGGGAAAATGATCCCTGAACATCTGGTGCAAAATTACCTGACATACGAGGACCAGAGAAAGCACATGTGGCCATCACCAGCGCCAACACTAGACAAGCGCTATGGCAGTGTCGACATTTCGAGGATGACAGCTGCTTTCTTTGAACAAATTCAAGTCGACGCCTGATAGCATACAAAGAAGAAGAATATGTATGGCGCTAGACAACAACTGACAAACATGTGCAGATGTCATTACATGGCATTGGGTTGTATGTCGAGATCCCATCTTGGAATATGGAAGAACCTGTTATTTCCTACCTGATTTTGAAGATGTTGCCCAGAACTCTGCCTCTAGTTGTTGAGAATACTTGGTAGCCCTTTTCACAATGTCACTGTATGCTGCTGGGGACTGGATGAATTGCACATTTACTTGTTAGTATCTTGACTATCTTTTGTGGAGATTTGAAATCTTCTTTCATGTGTTGTACTGCTATTATTTTAAACTATGTGTCTGTGGTGTTTCAAGGCTATTTTAACTTAACTTAACATCATTATACTGGTCTAGTTGACTCTGCAGAGTCTGTATACAACCAGTTTTTGTCGTGTCTTTCACATAAGCGCAAGAGGTCATAGGGGCATCACGTGTGAGTGATGTGTCTTGGGCATTTTGCTAACTGGGCAGGGTCCAATCTCTCCCAGGAAATATGTTTTAGTCCATTATTTTCCCATGTCTACATTTCACACTCAAAACAAAACTGACACTATCTGCAAATAGGGCAAAATGCGTTAAATGCGCAAAATTCAGCTGTGTGCACTAAAACGTGGAAATACGACACAGCGTAACCGAAATAATATTAAATATAGCCGATGACTTGTTAGGATAATTTTAGGGAAAAAACACCACAAAATGAACAAACTAACTAATCCATATGGTAAACATCAACACGTTTCTGTGAACGCAAGTGTAAGTTGTTGACTAATGTGAATTCCAGTCAAATCTGTTGCCAGGCGGCATCCATAATGGACTAAAACACAAGAGCAAAGTAGACCTGCAGCCTGTTAGGTACCATCTGTGCTGCTCTTTTGTACCCTATCTATGTTCAGTGGTTAGTGCACTGGCTGCCCAGCTGAGCTATGTGAGTTCAGCCTCCAGGTGGAGTGGAATATATTTTTTATTAATGGGACCTCTGTGTCCACACAGGAAGGACTGTTATGTGAGTGTGTACTGAACGAAGAGAGTCAGAGAGTATTGATGCTTCTTCTTCTGCGTTTGTTCTCAATCTCCTGCTACAAAGTCCTGAACAGGGCTTTGCAGGTAGCAGGATGTAGTCCGGAGAAAAGAATGCGCTGTATCGCTAGTTTACAGTTTGACTGTGATATTTGCACCTTTCGGTTCGACATATCCGTCTTCGGCAGGAGTGTTGATGATAATTGTGTACTTAACTGAACGGACGGAGAGAGAGTGAGAGTGTTGATATTTATGTACTTTCCGTGTCCGAGCATATCATATAGCATTCGTCCAGTGTTTAGTAGCTTGAATTGCCCTGTCATTCGCCTTTAGTATGTCGTTATCGTCACATGAATTCGGAAGGTTGGGACAAATCATCAGCTTGCACCGCAGTCACATGTATCGCCATCCGAGAGACCTAATTTCTTCATATTTCTCCTACATCGCGATAAGTTAGTTCGGAGTATATTTATTGTCTTCTAAAGTGAGTAGGGTAAGTGATGTCCAGGGGCAGGTTTCTCCTGAAGCCCGACCCCTGGGTCCTGTATCATTTCTTACCATAATTCAGTGCGACGACTTTCAGGGCTTGACAGTACGGGCTTTGTTGATTTAAGGAAACTATACCTGGATTTGAGTCTTGTGATCTGCTCCTGGTGTCCAAACATTGGGTGCCTGGGGTCATTTTCCTGTTCCTCTCAAATTCAGCATCCACGCTTCTTCTGACGGCAGGTAGAGCTATGCTAATTATAGGGTATATTTTAGAAGTGGAAATGGGTTTTAGGTATCCTGTCTGCCTCGTTTATTGTTATATCAACGAGTTATGTGTGCTGATGATTAATGGTATATTAACTCTTAAAGGCCATAAGAACGCTGTCAGCGTTCTTCCGAGCGTCTGCTTGATGCCAGAGAAACGCTCATATGATTTATGAAATTTGTTTAGTTTTTTTCAGTGTTTCTAAATTGTAATTGTCATTACATAGTAAGGGAAGACCCCATTATATTTACATATCAATGCATTGTGAGGACAATCAAAGTTGAAAACATTTGTCCTCTTTCAAGTCAGTATATCACAAAAATGTGTAGTGAACCTAGCACTTCAAGATTGTCTAATAGTAGCTTGTTTTTATCTGTTGAAACGGCTAGGGAATTGTGTATTCTAGATGAATTTAGTGACATGGATTCACATTTTACTGAATCTGATGCTGAAGATGAGGGAGGCGTTGTCACAGCCAGGACCTAGTGCTGCTAAAATTTCGTGTTTCCGGTTGTTCAAGATGGTGGTTGGTTTGAATTGACAGAACAGAGATTTATAACGTTTCAGATAAGTATTAGTGTTGAAAATTAATTTGTGTAATAATAACATAGTTGTGATTGTAGTTTATTGTAGCATACGTATTTTCAAATATAGTGGCCTTGTTATAACAGATAGTTAGTGACTTGACAGAATTAAATAGCGTGGAACAGTGAGCGGTAGTAACACTCAAGTAACACTAGGCCTAGTCGTTTTGATACTTTGTAGAAAGGTAAATACCAGCGACATTTGTTTGTTCCTTTTTTGGCGTTGCTTTAAGAAGTATACATTTTATTAGGTATTAATATAACTTATTGGCTAACGGAAATAAATAGCAAAATTAGTATGGCCACTAAGACGAGACGAACTGCTGCGAGGAAAGGCCAAGTCAGATTATGTGATATGTGTGGCGAAAATGTTAGTATTACTACAACGTTGGAAGATGAAGGAACCGTTTTATGTAGGATATGTAGAGTTGAAGAGAGGCAGGCACAAATGGAGTGCAATATAAGGGAAAATGAGAAGAGATTAGAGGAGATAGAAAAGAGGCAGATGGAAATAGAAGGGAAACAAGTGAAAATGGAGGAAATTTTAAAGAAGCTGCAGTCAAGGAAGTAAGGGAGATTTGAGTGAGGAAACAGCTCACAGGGCAGAGAGCTTTGGAGAGAAGTATGCACATATAGGTGAGGGGTCAGTTTTGGTAGTAGGAGATTCAATGGTGAGAGAGGTTGGCAGACATTTGTCTAAACAACACAACATGTTTGAAAGAATGGATATTGGGGGAGCAAAAATAGAGGACATAGAGGGGAGAATAAAGAGGTTAGATCACAAAGGAAACAGTCATGTGGTAGTATTGGCAGGTACAAATAATGTAAAGAGAGATGGTACAGAAATAATTATGGATAAATATAAAAGTCTTTTGAGAACACTTAAGGAAAACAAGTTTAGAAAGG
The DNA here is from genome assembly GCA_036924085.1 of Ariolimax columbianus. NCBI lineage: Eukaryota > Metazoa > Mollusca > Gastropoda > Stylommatophora > Arionidae > Ariolimax > Ariolimax columbianus. The sequence goes on along the minus strand of JAVGWX010000015.1, from coordinate 18,976,495 downwards.
TCACAATGATGGGCATTTTAGACAGAGCAGATGGGTCAGACTATCTAGATAGCAAAATAATAGGTATCAACCTTAGGTTACAGGTGATGTGTGCAGACATGGGAATGGAATTTATTGATGTTGAAGTAGACAAAAGTAAAATGTTAGATAGGGGAGGTTTACATCTAAATGAGATAGGACAGCATGTTGTAGCAAAGTATATGTTCTATCATTGTGTTAGAAATTTAAACTAGTAAGGCCTATGAAGTATGAGACTAAAGATAGGCCTACAATAGGGTGCTATAGAGGATGTAGTCAAAGGGGTAATTTGGTATCAGGGAATTGTGAAATACATGGTAGAAAAGCAAACACTAAAATGATAAAGCAGAAGCAAAAAGAGGAAAACCAACAACATTACAAACTAAAATGTTTTTATGCAAATGTGAGAAGCATAGTAAATAAAAGAGAAGAATTGGAACTGTATGTAGAAGAAGAAAAACCAGATATAATAGGGTTAACAGAATCATGGACATATGAGGAGATTGCAGATAGTGAACTTGAAATTGAGGGATATACAATGTTAAGGAAAGATAGGATAATTGGAGACAAGACTAAGGGAGGTGGCGTTTTATTATACTGTATAAATTCTGTCAATATAACGATCAAAGATTATTTATCATGTGGTAACAAAAATGAAAGTGTATGGGGAGAAATAGAAAGTGGGGGTGAAAAAACAGTGATTGGAGTGTGCTATAGATGTCCATCAAGTCAAAAAGAGGAAGATGAGGAGCTGATTAGTAGCATAGCAAAGGCAAGTAAAGGGAAATTATTATTAATGGGAGATTTCAACTATCCAGAAATAAAATGGGATATGGCAGAAGCACTTGTAGAGTCAAAACCTTTTGTTACGTGCATAACTGACAATTTTTTAATTCAACATGTAGAAGCAGCCACCAGAGGCAAAAACATACTCGACCTAGTTTTACCACCGAGGAAAATATGATTGAAAACGTTACCGTTGGGGAACTGTTTGGCTCAAGTGACCATCAAATCATCCGTTGGGATCTTATTGCAGGGAAAGAAGTAAACATAAACACGCGAACATACGACTACTCTAAGGCAGATGTTAAGAGGATGAAAGAGGCAGCGAACCACATAATCTGGAAAGATATTATTGTAGGAACAGATGTTGAACAGGAGTGGGAAAGTTTTAAAACAGTTCTAGAAACGCTAAAAGAGGAATGTGTTCCATGTAGGGAGGTAAACCCCAAGCGTAAAAAGTGGATAACTAGATTTGTAGTGAAATGTAGAAGAGCAAAAAATAAAGCATGGCAAAAATATATAGAGGCAGGTAAATCAAAAGAAACATATGTAAAATATTTGGACAAGCAGAACATATCTCAGAAAGCGAATAAAACAGCAAAAATAGACTTTGAAAAAAAACTTGCTCAGAGGATCAAGACTGACAGTAAAAGCTTCCTTTCTTATGTTAGAAATAAACAAAGAACGAAAGACAAAGTAGGCCCTCTCATAGACAGTACAGGGAAAATAATAAGTGAGAATAGGTAGGCTGCTAATCTGCTCAATCAGTACTTTGGCACAGTCTTCACAAAGGAGGACTGCTCCGAGATCCCAGAGCCTATAGATATTTTTCAAAGAGACATGGATACAGCGGGATTAAGATCAATCTGTATTACAGAGGAAATGGTTTTTAAAAAATTGGAGGGGTTGAAAGTGAATAAATGTCCAGGTCAAGATGGTATTCACCAAAAATTGCTGTATGAAATTAGAAACCAACTAGCAAAACCATTGGCTATATTATGTTCTCAATCACTTACAAAAGGGATTGTTCCACGGGATTGGAAAGATGCAGGAGTGATCCCCTTATTCAAAAAAGGCAAAAAATCAGATCTGGCAAATTATAGACCGGTGAGTTTAACGAGCATAGTCTGTAAATTGTTAGAGTCAATAATCAAAGAAAACATTGTAATGCATTTAGACAAATTTAATCTAATTAGAAATAGTCAGCATGGGAGATCATGCTTAACAAATCTATTAGAATTCATGGAGGTGGTTACTAAAATCATAGATAAAGGGGAGCCAGTGGATGTTATTTATCTAGACTTTGCAAAGGCTTTTGATAGAGTACCTCATCAAAGATTATTTCGAAAGTTAAAATCACATGGAATAGGTGGCGAAGTTGCCAAATGGATTGAAAATTGGTTAACGGGAAGAAGGCAGAGGGTGGGCATAAATAAGGAGTACTCTGAGTGGAGTGAAGTGAAAAGTGGTGTGCCACAGGGCTCGGTTTTGGGACCAATTTTGTTCTTGATATATATAAATGATTTGGACATTGATATGAGATCCATGATTGCAAAATTTGCTGATGACACAAAACTATGCAGTAGTGTCTCATCTAAAGCGGAAGTGGATATATTGATATCGGATTTAGATAAAATTCGAGAATGGTCTGTAAGCTGGCAAATGGAGTTTAATGTAGATAAATGTACAGTCATCCACATGGGTAGATCCAATATGGAACATAATTACAGAATGGGAGAAAACATAATTAGAAAGATAGATAAGGAAAGGGACCTAGGGGTTATAATAGATCATACAGGAAAGGTGAGTGAGCAAGTTAAGGTAGCAGTGAAAAAGGCAAATGCAATGTTAGGTATGATAAAAAGAAATATTAAACATAGGAGCAAGGAAGTGATAGTCAAACTGTATAAAGCTTTAGTTAGACCTAGATTGGAGTACTGTGTACAGGTGTGGAGTCCTTATCATAGAGGGGACATAAACATGCTAGAAAGAATACAAAAAAGAGCGACAAAGATGAAAGTGGGATTCCAGAATTACAGTTATGAGGAACGACTCAGAAAAACCGGCCTACAGTGTCTCGAAGAGAGAAGAATTCGTGGTGACTTAATACAGGTTTATAAGATGATCAGAGGAATCGATAAATTAGACTATAACAAGTTTTTTAAAATACAGCCACCTACAATAACACGAGGGCATAGCTACAAGCTGATTAAAGAGAGGTCCAGGTTAGATATTAGGAAATATTTTTTTAGTCAGAGAGTGGTGTCTGCTTGGAATGCATTGCCAGGGGAGGTAGTGGAGGCAGGGACAGTTAATGCATTTAAGAATAAACTGGATGCGCATAGATTTTAGAGCAAGGTGATGTAAATGTAACTGGTTGTATACAGACTCTGCAGGGTCTTCTAAACCAGTATAAAGATGTTAAGTTAAGTTAAAAGACAAAAATGTTTGACTGCACTATCAACAGAAAAACGAAGATGCAATATTTCTAAAGCAAATTCTAAAGAACATGATAGCTAATTGGTTTCAGTACCAAATTCCATCACCACTGACTGACTGACTGAGACCCAGAACTCATTCAGATTGCTGCCAAAATGTGGTCAACCATGTGGAGTGAATGGAGACCTGCAACGCACTGATATATCAACTCCATTTGACTGCTACACAAAAAAATTTTCTTGTAGATATTATTCATATGTGGAATACTTTTATTCTGAAGTACACTAGACCAATCTGCATATTACATTTCAGTGGTTATTCATGGATTGATGACATTTTTGTGTGTGGAAAAATAGTTTTTATGACAATATAATTATTAGCAATTACTTGTAATATTTTATGAAATTCTACAATACCTTCATATTCTTACTGCCTATTCATTTTCCTTTAATTTGGTATATGACATGTTTGTCTTCCTTGTGAAATAATTAAGAAAGGTCAAGTTTTATAAAGAGACTGCTTTTATAGAAAAAATAATTCTGGCAAAACTAGTAAAAAAAATTATGGCCTTTAAGAGTTAACTGAACGGAGAAAGAGAGTGTGTGGTGGGAATTCATGCAGTTCAAGTAGCTATTGACTCTGGTGTGACCTGTTTGAAACTAAAAGATAAGACTGCGATCTCGTCTATGTAGTTTATTTATGTCATCATTTCTGTTTGGCTGTGACATTTTGCTAAATACACTTCGACCTGTTGTTCCCGTCGCCCACCTGTTCATCCAGATTTCCTTGGTATTATTCTTAATAATTCGTTTTACCATGTGGATACTGCAGGGTCTATCCAATTGTTGTTTCAAGGCTTCTATTTTTACCAATTTATCATCCATCTTGTTTCCAGGTAGCCCACTATGTCCAGGGATCCATTGCAAGGTGACATTAAACCTGTGTTGTATGTGGCGTGGCTCGGGTGCCTCCAGAACTGACTTGGAGACACTAAAAATCACAGTGTCTATCGGTATCAATTCGCCAAAGTCAAACGGTTTGTTCAAAATCTCAACTACTGCTTTCATAGCCTTGGCCTCCGCTTCATCATTTGAGCAGTTTTCACAGCATGAATCATAAAACTCGTATATGGACCTATCCGGGTATTTCATATGGATGACTAGCATGTTGTCCAATCAGTATGTTTTGGCAGATCAGGCGTTAATCGTCTCCCCTCAAGAAATGGGCATAAAATAGAACAGAAGATGTTAAATTTGACACAATTTTCTTACAAGTAAGTCCTTCTTCGCACCAACAAGAAACTTGACAGGGTCAGTACAGCTGGTACATGCATCTTCCATCCATTTCACTGTGTGATGTAGCGATTCCTCATCCGTCATATCGAAGACGACGATAACAACTGTCGAAAATGCAGGAAAATGAGAATCATTATCATGTATATAGCAAGTGATAATAATAATACATATTGCAATCATAATGAATGTTTATACTGGTTTATAGGACTGCAGTGTCGGTATACAACCAGTTTCTTTTACATTTCCTTGCTCTAAAAACTAAGCATCCAATCTATTCTTGAATGCATTAATTGACCATGCCTCCACTATTTCCTGTGGCAATGCATTCCAACCATTCACAACTCTCTAACTAAAAAAATATTTCCTAATACCTAATCAGGGCCTTTCTTTAATTAATTTGTAGCTGTGCCCTTTTGTTCTTGTAGGTGGTTGCATTTTGAAAAAACTTGTTTTAGTCTAATTGATCCTTTCCTTTGATTATTTTATAAACTTGTATTATATCACCTCGAATTCTTCTCTCTTCTAGACACTGTAGGCCAATGAGTCTTTCCTCATAACTGTAATTCTGGAATCCCACTATCAGCTTTATCACTCTTTTTTGTATCCTTTCCAGCATGTTTATATCCCCTCTATGATAAGGACTGTACTGTACACTACTCCAATCTAGGTCTAACTAATGTTTTATACAGTTTGTCTATCACTTCCTTGCTTCTATGTTTAATATTTCTTTTTATCATACCTAACATTGCATTCGCCTTTTTTACTGCTACCTGGACTTGTTCACTCACCTTACCTGTATGATCTATTATAACCCCTAGGTCCTTTTCCTTTTCTATCTTTGGATCTGCCCATATGGATTTTTGTTTTGTTATTTATGTCGTTCGCCTTATTTCTCTGTTCCCCAAGGCAGTGTGCGTTGCACTGTGTTTTTATTTTGCGCCTATCAGCCCAGTGCATCCGACTTTGGCATGCATTTTATGTAAGGGTCTTCATCCTCCTGCATTTTCTAAAGGTTTGCTTCCTCGGGGTAACGCCCTGTGCTGCGATAGGGATCGAACCCAGCACCTTCGGATTGTGAGCCGTGTCATTTAACCACTAGGCCACGCCGTCCCCTTACCCATATGGATGACTAAATTTATCTACATTAAACTCCATTTGTCAGCTCACAGATCTGTTTCAGGTTTGCTCTGATAATTCTTCAACTGAAGTAATATAGCAAACAGCAACTATGGACAGGACAGATGAGAAGGAATAAGAAGATTCTTACTCTGAGCACCCCTGTAGTACGAAGCTGCTATACACTTGAATCTCTCCTGGCCTGCTGTGTCCCATCTGTAACAGTCACAAACATTATTGCAACGTGAAAGCAAGCAACCATCTTTTTTTTTTTTTAATAAGTAAATGGTCCTTCAGCAGACTTAACCACTGGTCACAAATGAGCCACAGGTCAGAAATTAACCGCTGGTTAGAGACTTCAGTATAATCACCATCATATGTGCCTCAGTCTCTGTAGACCATGCGCGTGGCGCCCTGTGAGTTTTGTCCAGCTCTGTCTCCTGTATTTCGACACTGTCTGCTATGGCTGTAAAAGCCAATCCGCGAGTGACAGTCCCTGCTACAGATCGTACAACCATGAAAAGGAGGCTGACTTGCCGGGGTGTTCCCCGATCTCTTCGGGCTTTCTCTTTTTTCTGCAGTCAGAAGGCCTCTCCGAGCATTGACAGCCACCATGCCCCCTCTAACTGACTGTCTCCATACAGCTCAGGATAACTGATTCCCAGCCCTCGGACGGGATGTCACATGACTTCATGTCCCTCTTGCACGCGTCCATCGCAGTGTGGGACGGCAGATTTTTCTAACTCCAATGGCCAGCTGCCCATAGAGGATATCCTTTGGCAGCCTTTCATCTTCCATGCAGTAAACCTGTTCCAACCATCGAAGATGTCACTGGCTCAACAGCAAGTACATGCTGCGTGTGATTTCTTGCTGCAAGACCACAATCCCAACATATGCCGTAGACACCTCATGTGAAAGGTGTTGAGCCTCAGTTCCTGTTTACTGTAAGTGTTCCAAGTCAAACAGTATACTAAGAATCAGCTTGTGAGGTGGGGTGGCCAGTTCCCTTCCTTGCTGCCTTTTCCTTCCCTAACCGTAAGTTAAGTACCCATTTACAGCTGTGTTGACTGGAGCTGCGGATAGCAGCAGTTGAACCCCGTACCTTTGCCATCAAAAGCAAGTGCTCTACCACTGTGCTAATCAGCCGCTCAGTTTTATGTAGGGTATGTTATCACCGTTGATCATTTTAAAATATATGAATGTTGCAGGCATCGATATGGAATCATGGGAACAGGACGCCATGGATCGTGTTACATGGAGGGGCGGGATTAAGTATGCAAAACAGACAAATGAGATACTGATTGTGGATAGTCTTAGGACACGTCACACAATGCAATGTCACAAACCGTCCTGACTTTCCTTGCACACACTGTAGAAGACGCTTCTCTGCCTGGATTGGTCTTATAAGTCACATGGACTATAGTTGCATCCCTTTTTTCAAAGCACAATTACTATCGTCTGACAGGACGGAAAGAGCCAATGATTGAATGTAAAAATCGAAGAGGTGAAAGAATTTGAGTTTTCAGTATCCACAATAAAAAACTCTAGAGACTGTTCTGTAGAAATGAACCAAAGATTTGCAATTACCACACGCAAATTGATGCAGATGAAAAATGAGAAAGAAAGAAAGAAGACGAGGATCCGGCCTATCGAATCACCAACCTCCCACTATCTTTTCCACGTGTGAAATAGCCCTCACCCACCCTCAACCTACATGTCAAATAGCCCTCACCCACCCTCAACCTACGTGTCAAATAGCCTTCACACCACCCTCAACCTATGTGTCAAATAACCCGCTACCCTGCCCTCAACCTACGTGTCAAATAGCCCACTACCCCGCCCTCAACTTACATGTCAAATAACCCACTACCCCGCCCTCAACCTACGTGTCAAATAGCCCACTACCCCGCCCTCAACCTACGTGTCAAATAGCCCACTACCCCACCCTCAACCTACGTGTCAAATAGCCCACTACCCCGCCCTCAACCTACGTGTCAAATAGCCCACTACCCCGCCCTCAACTTACGTGTCAAATAACCCACTACCCCACCCTCAACTTACGTGTCAAATAGCCCACTACCCCGCCCTCAACCTACGTGTCAAATAGCCCACTACCCCGCCCTCAACCTACGTGTCAAATAGCCCACTACCCCGCCCTCAACCTGTGTGTTAAATAGCCCGCTACACCACCCTCAATCTATGTGTCAAATAGCCCTTACGCCACATGTCAAATAGCCCTTACGCCACATGTCAAATAGCCCTTACGTCACATGTCAAATAGCCCTTACACCACATGTCAATTAGCCCTCCACCCTGTCCTCAATCTATGTGTCAAATAGCCCTTCCGCCACATGTCAAATAGCCCTTACACCACATGTCAAATAGCCCTTACGCCACATGTCAATTAGCCCTCCACCCTGTCCTCAACATGCATGTCCCATGTCTCCATCTCCTTCGACATGCTTTTTCTTGTTTCATCTACACATGAAGTCCGATTCTCTCAATAAAGGTTGTAATTGAGATCAAAATGAGGCAGTGATTGCGGAATACAAGACCTATATGTCTCATAGCCTCTCCTGCCCAAGTCTACCTCACCTACACGTTGTGGATCCTGTTTATGTATCACACCCGCCATATTTTCAACGGCCTGCTGAGTAAATTATGAGTCGAAGGATAATTAATTTTTGCAAACTTGATGGTTGGTATATGCTGTCTATATCAGAAGTGACGTCAACATGCACATCATATGTATGTTCACTTGATGCAGTTAGGTCCGGTTTCATTTGAACACGCCTAGTAGAAAACAACAGTAGTTCAGCTATATATATATATATCTACTTCTATCCACTTGTGTCGTTAGACATCGTAGGGAGGTGTAGTAGTTTCCTTTTGTGTGCCAAATGTGCCACCAATGCTGTTGCTGTTCCGTATTTCTTCAGTATCTCACCAACACCGTCTATCCATTTTTTGCTTGGTCTCCTCTTGCCCTGTAACCTTCTTATCTGGTGTAAATCTGCGCAGCAGGTAGATTTGGTTGTATTCTTGTCAAGTGTCCGAACACCTTTATTTTCAACCTTTCTGTGTAATCCATGCACGATATTGCAACCACCTTCTTCATGATTTCGTTGTTTCGTACTCCGTCCAGTCTTGTGACCCTGGACGCTTTTCTCAAACACCTCTTTTCCCACACCATAATTTTTCTTTGTTGTGCTTTGGTGAGAGTCCATGTCTAACACTGGTAGCAAAGAGTTACTATAAAAATACTATTTATCAACTGTCTCTTTGTCTCCGGTGGGATGTTTCAATAATAGTCCGAGAAGATAAGAAACCAGCGTGTTTACATCCCCTCATAGTCTGAGCAGTCCTCGTTTCTAGTTCCACTTTCGTCTGGTACTTCATTGTCAATGACAGACCCCAAATAATTAGAATATGAGTAACATTCAAGATGTGAGGTGTTGGCCAGAATAGCAGACAATAGCGGTGCTTGCAGGCTTAACAAAATCTGGCAAGATAAACGGTTAGCACTATGCACGAAAATCAGATTACTGCATACACTGGTCCTGTCAATATTCCTCTATGCTTGTGAGACATGGACATTTACAGCTGACCTTCAGCGAAGGATGCAGGCCTTGGAGATGAGATGTTTCCGAAGACTTTTAAACGTCACGTACAAAGATCGAGTTACAAATGATAAAATACGAGATAAAATTACAACAGCTATAGGGCCTTTTGAAGACCTCTTGGCAACTGTCAAAAGAAGGAAACTCACTTGGTATGGTCACATATATCGAGATCAAATGGTCTTGCAAATACGATCCTACACGGAAAGGTGCAAGGCAGAACACGAAGAGGCCGTCCCAAAAAGAGGTGGGAGGACAACATTAAAGAATGGACCAATCTCCGGCCAGAAAAGGCACACGCAGCATCCGCTGACAGAGAAGGGTGGCGTGGTGAGGATGTCTTCATGTATGCCCCAACGACCTCACCAGTTACGGGATGACCTGACCTGAACATTTAAAAAAATCAAGAGAAGAAAATGGGACTGGAACATGACTAAGTCTAAAGAAGTCACCGTCCAACATAGCTAGACAGGCTTTTACATGGAATCCTCAAGGGAAGCAAGAGAAAGGTAGACCAAAAAAACACTGGAGAAGAGAATGTGAGAAGGAACTAACTAAGATTAATTGATTACATCTGCAGAGAATGGAAGGAAGATTAATGTGAGAAGGAACTAAGGTTAATTGATTACACCTGCAGAGAATGGAAGGAAGATTAATGTGAGAAGGAACTAAGGTTAATTGATTACACCTGCAGAGAATGGAAGGAAGATTAATGTGAGAAGGAACTAAGGTTAATTGATTACACCTGCAGAGAATGGAAGGAAGATTAATGTGAGAAGGAACTAAGGTTAATTGATTACACCTGCAGAGAATTGGAGGAAGATTAATGTGAGAAGGAACTAAGGTTAATTGATTACACCTGCAGAGAATGGAAGGAAGATTAATGTGAGAAGGAACTAAGGTTAATTGATTACACCTGCAGAGAATGGAAGGAAGATTAATGTGAGAAGGAACTAAGGTTAATTGATTACACCTGCAGAGAATGGAAGGAAGATTAATGTGAGAAGGAACTAAGGTTAATTGATTACACCTGCAGAGAATGGAAGGAAGATTAATGTGAGAAGGAACTAAGGTTAATTGATTACACCTGCAGAGAATGGAAGGAAGATTAATGTGAGAAGGAACTAAGGTTAATTGATTACACCTGCAGAGAATGGAAGGAAGATTAATGTGAGAAGGAACTAAGGTTAATTGATTACACCTGCAGAGAATGGAAGGAAGATTAATGTGAGAAGGAACTAAGGTTAATTGATTACACCTGCAGAGAATGGAAGGAAGATTAATGTGAGAAGGAACTAAGGTTAATTGATTACACCTGCAGACAATGGAAGGAAGATTAATGTGAGAAGGAACTAAGGTTAATTGATTACACCTGCAGAGAATGGAAGGAAGATTAATGTGAGAAGGAACTAAGGTTAATTGATTACACCTGCAGAGAATTGGAGGAAGATTAACGTGAGAAGGAACTAAGGTTAATTGATTACACCTGCAGAGAATGGAAGGAAGATTAACGTGAGAAGGAACTAAGATTAATTGATTACACCTGCAGAGAATGGAATGAAGATTAACGTGAGAAGGAACTAAGATTAATTGATTACACCTGCAGAGAATGGAAGGAAGATTAACGTGAGAAGGAACTAAGATTAATTGATTACACCTGCAGAGAATGGAAGGAAGATTAACGTGAGAAGGAACTAAGATTAATTGATTACACCTTCAGAGAATTGGAGGAAGACTAACGTGAGAAGGAACTAAGATTAATTGATTACACCTGCAGAGAATTGGATGAAGACTAACGTGAGAAGGAACTAAGATTAATTGATTACATCTGCAGAGAATTGGAGGAAGACTAACGTGAGAAGGAACTAAGGTTAATTGATTACATCTGCAGAGAATTGGATGAAGACTAACGTGAGAAGGAACTAAGATTAATTGATTACATCTGCAGAGAATTGGAGGAAGACTAACGTGAGAAGGAACTAAGGTTAATTGATTACATCTGCAGAGAATTGGAGGAAGATTAACGTGAGAAGGAACTAAGATTAATTGATTACACCTGCAGAGAATTGGAGGAAGACTAACGTGAGAAGGAACTAAGATTAATTGATTACACCTGCAGAGAATTGGAGGAAGACTAACGTGAGAAGGAACTAAGATTAATTGATTACATCTGCAGAGAATTGGAGGAAGACTAACGTGAGAAGGAACTAAGATTAATTGATTACACCTGCAGAGAATTGGAGGAAGACTAACGTGAGAAGGAACTAAGGTTAATTGATTACATCTGCAGAGAATTGGAGGAAGACTAACGTGAGAAGGAACTAAGATTAATTGATTACATCTGCAGAGAATTGGAGGAAGACTAACGTGAGAAGGAACTAAGATTAATTGATTACATCTGCAGAGAATTGGAGGAAGACTAACGTGAGAAGGAACTAAGATTAATTGATTACATCTGCAGAGAATTGGAGGAAGACTAACGTGAGAAGGAACTAAGATTAATTGATTACACCTGCAGAGAATTGGAGGAAGACTAACGTGAGAAGGAACTAAGATTAATTGATTACACCTGCAGAGAATTGGAGGAAGACTAACGTGAGAAGGAACTAAGATTAATTGATTACACCTGCAGAGAATTGGAGGAAGACTAACGTGAGAAGGAACTAAGATTAATTGATTACACCTGGAGAGAATTGGAGGAAGACTAACGTGAGAAGGATCTAATTAACATTAACTGATTACACCTGCAGAGAATGGAAGGAAGATTAATGTGAGAAGGAACTAACTAAGATTAATTGATTACACCTGGAGAGAATGGAAAAAAGATTAATGTGAGAAGGAACTAAGATTAATTGATTACACCTGGAGAGAATGGAAGAAAAACTAACGTCTCGTCAGGTACAACATGATCAGACATGTTAGTCAGGGTCAGGCAAAATATACTGACCAACACCGTCACCTCGGCTTCTCCGTAGTTCTTTCTGGAAACGGGCTGTTTTAATGGCAGCCTAGCCAACTAGATGAGGGATCGACAAGCAGATGAAGCCAAGCATAGCACAACTGCATGGAGGACCCCATTTCACCTTCATCAGCACACTCGAGATGTCAGGAAAGCTACAACAAACCACCACTTAGGTTCCTTTTCAATGGTGCAAAAAAAAAGTAAATCTACTCATTCTGGGCATATCTTCTTCTTCTTCTTCTTCGTACGCAGTCAGACAGTAACCATTATTTTTTCGAAAAAAGCGGCGGTCATCCTGAGGCTGTCGACACTGCCATAGAGCTTGTCTTGCAGTTCCACTGGTGATGGTGATTAAGCTCAGTGTTTTTCTGGCTTTTTAGCGCTGTGACTACGGCAAGAGCATCTGTAAGCAGGACTATATGGCTTTCATTTTCTTTATGTGTCACCATTTCTTCCACTGCCGCCCTCAGTGCCTCTGCCTCCGCTCTGAAATTGCTTGTGTACCAGTAGCGAATGACAGTGTTATTTTTCTGATTCTTGGCATTTAACAACAACAACCTAGAGAGAGGCAGAAAAAGTAGCCCAGGAGCATGCATACAGGCGGGATGTTGTCGATTACCTATGCACCGAGAGAAGTAACGAGCTTTGATTGATTGATCAATTGAACTGTTTCAAGTGCATGGCCATTGATAGTGATACATACATTGATAGTGACATGGCATAACATCGGCCATGGTTAAGTGGTTTGTTTAGAGCAGCATAGATAGCTATAGTCTATTAAGATGGACTCGCACATCAGTTTTCTTTCGGTTTTTTTGTGTGCATTTGACTGCCTATTTTTGTCTATACCTCAAGGCGGTGTTGAGCCGCGTAGCGCAGTGGTTAGCGTGCTGGCTTCGCAACTGAGTGGTCCTGGGTTCATTCCCCAGTTGAGGCGGTAATGTTTTTTTCAGACCACAATGGCTCCAGGGTCGACCCAGCCTTAAATGGGTACCGGTTCAGTCCGGGAAGTAAAAGCGGTGAGGGAGAGGAGATGGCTACAGCCCTCATATAGCCGAGTCTTTGAAATGTGAGATCGCTAACACCTCACACCCCTACGGCAGTAATGCTATGGGTTACTTTACAAGGCGGTGTGCATTGCACTATGTTTATATTTTGCGCCTGTCGGCCCAGTGCATCTGACTTTGGCGTGTATTTTATGTAAGGGTCTGCTTCCTCCTGCATTTTGTAAGGGTTTGCTTCCCCAGGGTAAATGACTTGTGCTGTGAATGGGGAGCGAACCCAGCACCTTCGAATTGTGAGCTGTGTCACTTAACCACTGACCCACGCCGTCCCCTGCACATCGGTTAACCACCCTTCGCGGAACTTGTATTAACGCAGCGGAATAATAAGCTGCTAGAGCCTAGCCTGCTAAGCAAGAAATCCTCCTTCTAGCTACATCCAGTTAATACCAGAGCTGGAACCTACACAGGGGCATCTGTCTCAGTAGAAGTACAGGTTGACTAGGAACTGTCACCAAAACCTCATCGTTCGTCATGAATTTGGTCTTGTGAAACCACATAGTACAATTCAAATTGTGCTCACATTTGTAAGGTTATAGGCACTGACAGGACACTGAACTTCTCTACTTCAAAGTCAACACCAATAGTGGCTTTGTATTCTCTGTCGAAAACATCATGGCAGAATCTGAAACAATAAAGCACACAAGAGATAACAGACTTGGAAATTCGACTTCTTCTTTTCTTAGGGGACTAGGTGGTTCACGAGGTAAGACATCGGTCTTGGGTGCTGGAGGTTGCGGATTCAAATCATGGTGGAGACCGGGATTATTTCACATGGACTTTCTTGTATTTCCCCGGATCTCTGGGTAGTAGAGATCAGACACACGTGTGCAGTGACGCGCGCATTTACCATCCCTCGGCAGTTGGAAATTGAAAAGAGTAGGCTTAAAAGCTACTGCCCGGGCAAAATTCAAAATTATGTTAAAAATCTACCCATTCTATTACAGGATCTTTGCCTATGCTACAGAGTTCGTGCATTGTGCTGAGATTCTCAACAAAAATGGAGAAGAACAGAGCACTTATGGGTTAAACAGTGTGAAGTGACGATTCTCGGACTAAAATAAAAATAAATAAATTTCTCGTTGTTCGTTCTCAAACCGCGACTACCAAGCCCTAATAAGAACTTTGAAAGTAGCAGAATGTAGTCCAGAGACCGAAATGAGCTGTGTCGCAGTTGACAGCTTGACTGCGAAATTTGCACCCTTTGGACTTCGGCATGGCATTTTTGGGTACCGGGTTAACCTTCCGTTCCCTTCTCCTTAGCCAATCTGCCCTGCTGCAGCCTGTTATCCAGGATCACTGCGTGGAAATGGAGAAGAGTCATAGAACCAACTTCATTGCACCTGAATGCAATGGGTATGATGCTGTAGGCTAAACCGTGTGAACTGACATTACACCGGCCATGGTTAGGTTGTTAGTTAAGAGCATCATAGATGGCACCTAACAGGTTGCTGGTCTATTTTGCTCTAGTGTTTGAGTCTATTAACCTTTAGCGCGCACTGGTCAGGAATGTCTAGACTCACGCTCCATACACAAAAACGGTGTTCGTAAAAAATTTTTTTTTTTTTAACGGAGACACTCCCGGCAACCATTTTTTTAATGCAAAATACGTCACCATATATACACAATATTTTGCCGGTTAAAGTATTGTATATTAGATTACAAATGGCTTATGAACAGTTTTAATTTTGTATACGCCGTTTGGAGGAAGCCGACTTTATGCGAAAGGTGAAGTAGGTTGTTGGAAAAGATCTTTATCGAATAGATCTGTTTATTTTGTTTGCTTAGATGAAAGAACTATGTTTGAATTGGAAACTAACAGTTGTGTCGATAGTGTAAACACAGCATCGATACATTGTTGTGGTCTCCATGGTTTTCTATCTGAGCCTAGCAGTCGAGTCAAAATTTTTCTGAGATTTTCATACATTTTCAACTTTATCTTTTTGGAACTCAGAAACTAACAAACACACAACAAAAACAATAACACCCACAAGTTATGTATTCAATTGTGTCTCTACACACAAGAAAATCATATTTGTTGACAAAGAAACAGAAAAGTTACAAATTTTGAAAGTTGACTACCATAGCAAGATGCAAATTTTTCATTAAAAAAAATGTAGCGTGCTGAAGGTTAAGATGGACTCACACTTCAGTTAACCACGCTCCAAGAAACTGCTTGTATACAAACTCCGCAAAGTCTTCTAAACCAGTATAAAGTTATTAAGTTAAGTTTAAAACTCTATTGCAGTTGCTACGCTGTATATAATTATTGGCCTGTCAGCTTGAATCATTTCCCTACCCACCACGCTTCTGTTACAATCTGAACAGGACGACCAGATAGGGCTTCATCAGCAATTTTTGAGCGCCCTTGAGAAAATATATCAACTCAATTACATACCGCTATGACAAACACCTCTTACCGTAAACAGGAAGAATTCCCTTATGAATATCATTTGTAGAAAGTCCTTTTGTCCCCCAAAAATGCACAGCAGCAGTCTTCCTAATAGTATTCCAGCCTTCTGAGCGGTATACCAGTCTACTTAACGTTGATTGTCAGACAAAAACATGTGTGCCCATTTATATACGAGTTACCTGTTTACAAGGCTGGTTTTTCCCACAGATGTGTCGCCAACAAGCACAGCTTTTGTGATCTTTAGTCTGAAAAATAAGAAAGGAAATTCAATAGTAGATCGGTTATGCATTTCGTGCATGAGTGGTACCCGGTTGAAGAGAATTGGACCACTGTAACCTTCCAAAAATCTTGTAAAAGTCACTAAAGAAGGCTGTCTGTGGGGAAGGCAACCTCATTATAAATGTTGTTGCTGTTATATGTTGTGCCCCCAATGAGTAAGTTTACTCTTTTATCCACCCTCAAAATGTAGTTAAGTGGGGGGTTGTAGTAGCTTCGCTTGCATCCCAAGCATGCTGATGAAGGTGGACCGCAGTACTTCAGCCAGTTGTGCTATGCTTGGCTTCATCTACGTAGCGCTCACTACAACAGAGATCCACATCTCGTCAGCCAGACTGCCTTGAAAACAGCCTGTTTTAGGGAATGCGTAATGGAAGAGAGATAGTGGTCTTTGTCAGTGTATTGTGCCTGACCCTGATGGGACGTCCTGGTCAGTATGTTGTGCCTGACCGGACTAGCGTCTCAGTTACCCACCTCGTCATGTGATTATTGCCATTGAACCAGATACAGACTTCCTGTAAATGGGCCAGCTGTAGTGTTCGCCCTATGCTTTGCTTGGAACAAAAAGATTAATCATATATTCAGGGCTTGACAAAAGTGCCCGACAGTGACAAGCAGCAATTTTTGCTTGATGAGTAAAAAAAAAAATCAGTTTATAATTGTTAATGATGTTTTTAATCGTTCCTTCTTCTTCTTCTGCGTTCGTTCTCAATCTACCGCTACCAAGCCCTGTACAGGTCTTCGCAAGTAGCAGGATGTAGTTCGGAGAACGGAATGTGTTGTGTCGCTAGTTTACAGCTTGGCTGCGATATTTGGCACCTTTTGGTCCGACACATCCGTCTTCGGCGGCTTAATCGTTCCTATATTACGACTCTCAGCGACAGCTGTTCATGCAACAACTCAGATTCATATCAGCCAAGGAGAACGGTTATTCTAACGGAATCCAAGCCATCTCAAGTCCCAAACATGAAATAAAATACAACATGGGATTGCTGTCTCAAAAAACAGATTTAGTCCTACAGTGGATTTCGGCCAACAGTGGGATCCCTGGAAATGAGAAAGCAGATGAGCTCGCAAAAGCCGGAAGTGGTGGCAAGAAGATTACCCATCCACAGAGCTATAAAGAATTAAGACACTCATCAAACGATCCATGACAAAATGGAGAGACCAGGCCAAAGTTGTTTCTCTTACCCAACACGTCCTGTTCTGTTTTCGGCACAAGCTGCTTTGACTTTAGGATGAAAGTGAACCTTCTGGTAGGGCGTTGCTTCTGTGTTATAAGGCTGAAACACAGCGACAGTTTTAGTTAGTTTTTAACAATTAGGACATTGGCATAGTTTAGTCAAAGAATCAACATGATTGCACACTGTTTAACCCATAACCATGCACTAACTCTGTAGCACTAGTGAGGATTGGGTAGATTTTTGTACATAATTTTGAATTTTGCACAGGCGGTGGCCATTAAGCCTACCGTTTTATATTTTCAGTTACTGGGGGATTTTTAACATGCGCAACACTGCACACGGACGTTGGATCTCAACTACCCAGAAATCTAGGGAAATACCAGAAAGTCCAAGTGAAAAAATCCTAATCTCCACCGTGACTTGTCTCTCTGTCTTTAAAAAATATTTTCTAATATTTAATCTGGACCTATCTTTAAAAAGATGGTGCCGTAACTGGCCGCGAGTCTACATTTCTCTACTGTTTTGGATTATTATGGATGCCGCCAGACCACGGATTTGCCTGGAATTCACACTAGTCGACAACTTACACTTGTGTTCACGGATACGTGGATTTGTTTTCCGTCTGGACTTGTTATTTCGTTCTTTTTTTGTGATTTCTTCCATCCGTTTATCCTGGTCTGGACGCCGGCTGAATGGCGCTACGCTTATACCTGTGTCGTATCTCACGGGTTAGTTCTGCCGGTTCACCTTCACGATTATGGCGTGTGGGAATTTTAGATGCTACTATGATGAACTGAATACAGCTGGGGAGAGATGCCAGACTCACTCACACGCTAAGTGTTGTCCATACGACCTCTTGTGGTTATCGAAAAGGCACGACAAACTGCGTTAGATGCCTTCCCACCTTTCTACCCTGCGGGTTACATGTTTACGGAATGGCTTCTTAGGCTCTGTGAGTGAGGTTGACAAAAGGCGCAGTTTCTTCCTCACTTTAATCCAAATCTCCGCGCAAGTCACCCATTTCAGCGGACACAGCAAGAGATACGACTGTCCACACGGCTGAACAAAGAGAGTGGTCTTCATCACTTGTGATGGACAAAATTTCTTTAAACAATTTGAAGTTGAGCCTTCTTGTTCTTGTAGCTGGCTGTACTTGGAAAAAATTGGTATAGTCTTTATGTATCCTTTCCCTTGCTTATCGATTATATTATAAACTTGTTCTTCTTCTGTGTTCGTTCTCATTTCCCGCTACCAAGCCCCGAACAGGGCTTTGCAAGCAGCAGAATGTAGTCAGGAGAACCGAATGCATCATGTCGCTAGTTTACAGCTTGACTGCGATATTTGCACATTTTGGTCTACGCATCCGCCTTCGGCAGCATATAAGCTTGTAGTAGTCAACTTGAATTCTTCTCTTTTATAGACACTGTAGGCCAGTTCGTCTGAGACTTTCCTCATAACTTTAATTTTGGAATCCTATATCAGTTTCGTAGCTCTTCTTTGTATCCATTCTAACATATTTATATTAACTCTATGATAAGGACTCCACACATGAATACAGTACTATAATTTATACCACACTGACTAATGCTTTATACAGTTGGACTATCGCTTCCTTGCTTCTATGTACAATGTTGCTTTTTATCCTGCCCAATATATGCCCTTTTCACTGTTACCTGGACTTGTTCCCACACCTTACCTGTATGATCTATTATAATACCTACGTCCCTTTCCTTTTCTAGCTTCCTAATATTGTTCTCTCCCATGCTGTAAATATATTCCTTATTTTTTGGGTCTTCATTAAACTTCATCATCTGCCAGCTATCAGACCATTTTTTAATCTTATCTACTTACGGTCTCAACAGATTCACTCTGCCTCGGATAAGACCCTGTCGCATATTTTTGTGTCAACTGCGAAATTTGTAATCAGGACCTGATATCATTCATTTGATTATCATATTGACAAGTCACAAATCATTGTTAGTTTCAAAAGGATGAGTTATTGCCCATTGCGAAGCGATGATGGCCACAACATCAGACGGTTTTGTCTTAATAATGTGATGTGCGCTGTATGTGGATTATAGTGAGGAAGAATATGCGCTGGTTATCAATCTCCCGAGTTACCTTGGATCAGTGGGAAGACTATTGGTCGAGACGATTGGAGATAACTTGGGATACAGGCACTCTGGTCTTAGCTTTCGTGAGACCAGGAATAGGTTGAAACTTGCGGGGCTCGATCGCCCACCGTTTCCGTTCATCACTGTGAGTATGAGAGGCGAGTGCCTTAAGCCTTACTTAACGTCTTGACTAAGCGACTTAACAGCCCCATCCTCAACACTTCTTATTCGTATCTGACACCATGCTTGTTGGGTCCCAGGTGATACTGTTGTTTGCTGCCCTTTCGCACCACGGTAAGAAATTGGCAAGCCTCTTCACTCGTCCCTTTAACGTAGACTTTATTTTTGTTCTTTAACTATACTATAATAACTAAACTTACCATCGAAAAGTTGGTGATCACTCTGTCAGACGCTACAGCTGAAATAATAGTTCGGCCTGACGACATTTTGTCTCTGGGCATGTGAAAATGAAACCACAGTACTTCAGTAAACGATCTGATTGTAAATAAACGTTATGAATTGATGAAATTATCTTTAACTAATTAACAAAAACTCGAGAGTTAATGTGGAAGGGTGAACGACAAACAGATCACTAAAGGAACGTAACCCGGAAGTGGATACTAGAATGATGCTGAAAGAATAAAAACTAGAAATTTAATCAATAGCAACGAAATACAAACTACTACATGACTGTCTAATGGTTAGACAATTCCATGATGGCATGTTGGCTCGAGTTCAAGATCATAGGGAATACTCTGAGCCCTTTTGTGTTACAAATAGAATGAAGCAAGGATACATCCTGGCCTTTACCCTTTTCAGCATGATGTTTGCTGCCATGTTGACTGATGCATTCAAGGGCAGTGATGCTGGAGTCAGTCCCCTATCGTCTAGACTGTGAGTTCTTCAATATGAGGAGACTGCGGGCAAAAACAAGAGCACACATTGAGACCATTTGTTAACATCTCTTTGCTGATGACTACGCTATCAATGCCCATGCAGAGACAGAAATGCAATGTACTGGTGACATGTTTACAGCTGCTTACGATAACTTTGGTCTCACCATTTCTACTAGAAAGACTGAAGTGCTAAACCAAACAGCCTAAAAGAAATGTGCACAGTGAGCTATCTATCACTATCAATAGTCAGAAGTTGGTCGGTAGAACGCTTTGTATACCTTGGTAGCACACTCCCCAGAGCAGTCCATATTGATGATGAAGTAAGCTCGATACTTGCAGAAGCATGTGTAGTATTTGAAAAACTAAGATCCACATTTTGGAACCGGAGATGAATTAAGCTTATAACCAAAATGAAGGCGTATGCGACAGTCGTCCTACCAACTCTTCTGTACGAATGTGAAACCTGCACTGTGCACATTCAATATCTGACGAATCTTTACCACTATCATCTGGACTGCCTAAGAAAACTGCTTAACATAAAATGGCAAGATTGGATCACAGATGTAGAAGTTCTTTCGTGGGCTGGGACAACATAAACACAGCTCTGTGCAAATCGCAGCTTAGATGGACTGGCCATGTTATCCGCATGTCAGATGAGCGGCTTAGATGGACTGGCCATGGTGTCCGCATGTCAGATGAGCAGCTTAGATGGACTGGCCATGTTGTCCGCATGTCAGATGAGCGGCTTAGATGGACTGGCAATGTTGTCTAACCCACGTTTATTAAATGTTGTTTTGTCTGTTCTGTTCCGAATAATCGACTTCACTGCACTCCAGACATACTCATATGTGCTCAGTATCTCTCAGTAAATGATGAAGGGTGGGTATACTGGGGTTTTTGTAGTTCCCTGGTTGTACCCACTTGTGTTCTAGTTTGCTCAAAGATCTTCTGTCTATAAATTCATCTACCGCGGATAGACTTCAAAATATCAGTCCTATCTATATCCTGTATGCCTGTAATTGGTTTATATGAAGCAAGGATGTCTGCTCTTAAGTTGTCCTGAATCCCAGAACGACCAGGACAGTAGATCCAGACCAGTCCTTCTATGTTCGATTTCTGAACACCTGCCATTTCCTCATGGCTCTTCTGTACCTACCGAACAAGGATTTGATGTCTGAAACGATGACTGCTCCTGTTAAAGTGGTCACAGATAGCCATCTCAGAGTTGCAGTCACTGCTTCCATCTTCATTCTCGTACTAGAGATTGCTCAGAGACGATCAGCCATCTCACTTTAGCTGACAAGTCCCAACTAGATATCTCACTTCGTAGCCTCGATATGATGGCATCACATTACTTCATGTTATCAACTTATCAACCTTGAACTCTGCTCTCCCGCTGCACCACAATCTGCATTCCCTTCCTAGGATTATGTTATTTTGTGGTAATCTGTCTTTCCATCACCAGTGTGAACACGTTCTTCTCTCTTGACTATCGCCTCAACTGTGGTCACCTGTTCAATTGTTCCCTCTGCCTGTGCCATCCATGGTCCTCCTCTCTTCTGTTCGTCCGTTCTCAATCTCCCACTACAGGGGACGGCGTGGCCTAGTGGTTAAGTGGCATGGCTCACAACCGGAAGGTGCTGGGTTCGATCCCCATCACAGCACCGGCCATTACCCCGGGGAAGCAAACCCTTAGAAAATGCAGGAGGAAGCAGACCCTTACATAAAATGCATGCTGAAGTCGGACGCACTGGGCCGACAGGCGCAAAATAAAAACCACAGTACAACGCACACCGCCTTGGGGATTAGAGAAATAAGGCGAAAGCAACAAAAAAAAACAACAAAAAATCTCCCACTACCAAACCCGGAGGGCTTTGCAAGTAGCAATATGTTGTTCAGAGAACGGTATACGTTGTTTCGTAGTGTACAGCTAGCTTGACTGCGATATTTCCACATTTCGGCCCGACACATCCGACTTCAGCCTACATTTGTGAGTACCAGGTTAGCCTTCCTTCTTCGATCCCTTCCCCTTAGACAGTCTGCTCTATTGCAGTCCGTTATCCAGGATCACCAAGTGGAGGTGTAGAAGGGTCTTGGCCGCTTTGGTTCGCTGGCCCTGACGCTAGCAGTCAGCTTCACTTCTCTTACCTCTGCAGCTTATGCGCTGCTTATCATCTTGACCCCGTTCCTTTCTTAATTCTTGATCCCTTGATGTCTGAGGTTTTATTGCCCGGTGGTCTTTGTCTGTATCAATGATGTACATTACGGTCTCATCGTGTTTGTTTGATGTTGTTGTCGTTGTCGTCGTTGTTGTTGTTGGTGTTGTTGTTGGTGTCATTCTTGTTGTTGTTGTTGTTCTTGTTGGTGGTGTTGTTGTTGTCGTCGTTGGTGTTGGTGTTGTTGTTGTTGGTGTTGTTGTTGTTGTTGTTGTCGTCGTTGTTGTTGTTGTTCTTGTTGGTGGTGTTGTTGTTGTCGTCGTCGTTGTTGTTGGTGCTGTTGTTGTTGTTGTTCTTGTTGGTGTTGTTGTTGTTGTTGTTGGTGTTGTTGTTGTCGTCGTTGTTGTTGTTGGTGTTGTTGTTGTTGTTGTTGGTGTTGTTGTTGTTGTTGGTGTTGTTGTTGTCGTCGTTGTTGTTGTTGGTGTTGTTGTTGTTCTTGTTGGTGTTGTTGTTGTCGTCGTCGTTGTTGTTGTCGTCGTTGTCGTCGGCGTTATTGTTCTTGTTCTTGTTGGTGTTGTTGTCGTCGTCGTCGTCGTTGTTGTTGTTGTTGTTGTTGTTGTCGTTGTTGTTGTTGTCGTTGTTGTTGTTGTTGTCGTTGTTGTTGTTGTCGTTGTTGTTGTTGTCGTTGTTGTCGTTGTCGTTGTTGTTGTTGTCGTTGTTGTTGTTGTCGTTATTGTTGTTGTTGTTGGTGTTGTTGTTGTCGTCGTTATCGTCGTTGTTGTTGTTGTTGTCATTGTCGTTGTTGTTGTTGTCGTTGTTATAGTTGTCGTTGTTGTTGTTATCGTTGTTGTTGTTGTCGTTGTTGTTGTTGTTTTTGTTATTGGTGTTGTCGTTGTTGTTTTGGTTGATGTCATTGTTTTTGTTGTCGTTGTTGTTGTTTTCGTTGTTGTCGTTGTTGTTGGTGTTGTCGTTGTTGTTGGTATTGTCGTTGTTGTTGTTGTTGTCGTTGATGTTGTCGTTGTTGTTGTTGTTTGTTGACGAAGAAATGGGAGATAAGGAACATATGATATCATTTTGTGAAAGTTTCAGTTTTCTGTGGCGAAATGTGATAAAGGGTGTGGGGGTGGGGGGGGGGGGGGTGTGGTGAGGTCGTTTGAGTCTTTGAATAACTACAATTTTATGAATAACTGATGTACACTAGTACACACCAGAAAGTTTGTGTATCTCGTTTTTGCACATAGTCTCCTAGCCTGGCAAAATGCTTTGTCCACCTGTATACTAGCTTGTAGATGCTCTCTAAAATAAAGTGTTGTTTTTTTAGGACATTAATCAATCATGTACCGCCTCCATTATCTCGTTGCCATTGACTTTGAACCATCTGCTACACACTTTCTTATAACCCAGGTCTTCATAGATATCTGTGTGATCAGCGACATGACTAATGTTGAAATGTATGGCTATTTCTTCAATAGTGAATCGCCTGTTGCCACGGACTAGCTGGTTGAGCTACTGTTTCACTGTGTGAGTTGGGGAGAAAGACTAACGTCAGGTCAGGCAAAACATACTGATCAGACATGTTAGTTGGGGTCGGGAAAAATATACTGATCTAACTATGTAAGTTAGGGTCAGGTAAAACAATACTGATCAGATTTTGTTAGGGTCAGGTGAAACCTACTCATCAGACATGTTAGTCGGGATCAGGCAAAACATACTGATCAGACATGTTAGTCAGGGTCAGGCAAAACATACTGATCAGACATGTTAGTCAGGGTCAGGCAAAACATACTGATCAGACATGTTAGACAGGGTCAGGCAAAACATACTAATCAGACATGTTAGTCAGGGTCAGGCAAAACATACTGATCAGACATGTTAGTCAGGGTCAGGCAAAACATACTAATCAGACATGTTAGTCAGGGTCAGGCAAAACATACTAATCAGACATGTTAGTCAGGGTCAGGCAAAACATACTAATCAGACATGTTAGTCAGGGTCAGGCACAATATACTGTCCAAGGCCCTCGCCTTGATTTCCTCGTAGTCTTCCCCGGAAACGGGCTGTTTTCATAGCAGCCTGACTAGCGAGATGGGAATCGGCGTGATCCCCGTAGTAGTGAGTGAGACGCAGATGAAGTCAAGCAAAGCCCAATCGCCTGATGGACCCTGGTCCACCTACATCAGCACGCTCGGGATGTGAGGAAAGCTACAACGTCCTTTCAGGGCGCACACAAAGAGTAATCTTACTCAAGGTGGGCATTTAGCAACAACAGTGTCAGCTACCACAGCTGGTCTCCAACTCCGCGGTTCATCAGTTTCGTTTTATCTTGCATTTTGAGATCGTTGTACTCATTCATACACTCTATTCTAATTAACTCAAACAACTGTCTACATACCTAACCTTCATTTTTCTGTAGATTTCATAAAGTTTCCCACCCTCTGGCAACAACAAATAAAATAATGCCTCATTGTTTTTCAATGGTGCAAATCGACAGTGGGGATGCCATGTTGTACGTTATATTGCGCATGCACATACTGCTCGATCGTTAAGACGCGTATGTAGGGTATTGCTAAAGCGCCATTTTGTGTCCTGAAATATTATTCTCCATTGTATTTTTATTTAACGTGTTTGCCTCACTAGTTTCTACTAGTGGAGGCGCGCCTATTCCACCCTAAACCCTAGTCAATTGGGCGATATTAAGACGCATACACCAGTGCTTAAGTGTACTTATGCTAGGTTTGTGCTCTCTCAGAAGCCAGCCCAAAGAAAGTGCAATGGAGGGGCCTCACCCTGAAGGTGCGTGTGAAAGATGTGCAAGAATGTAATTGTTAGACAGAGTCAAATGAAACAAGAATGTGGGGAAAGAAGAGAGAGTATCCCAGAGTTACCAAGTTTCTAAGTGTCTCTTCCAACTTTATTTTTTATTTTACGTGTTTGCCTCACTAGTTTATACTGGCAAAGGCGCGCCTATTCCACCCCAGACCGTAGTCAATTGGGGGATATTAAGACACATAAACCAGTGCTTGGATGTATGTGTGTGTCTTACGTACCTATGCTAGGTTTGTGCGCTCTCAGAAGCCAGCACAACAAAAGTGCAACTTTCTATTGTATACTCTTCCATGTGCTTTAATAATAAAATTCATGTTTCTTTATGATTGTCCGTCATGTGTGTGTTGCATTTGCGCGTGTATGCGCGTGCGTGAGTGTATGTGTGTGTATGTGTGTGTGTGTACGTGTGTGTGTGTGTGTACCAGACCCACTCAACCCAACTAAATATCCGGTGCACTGTGGAAAATGTTTATTGTGACGTTTTGCATATTTATCCCCCCTAGACCTATTTACTTCCCCTTTCACAATAAAAAAAAATAAAAAAATAAAACACTAAAGTTGATTCTTTCACAAAAATACAGTTATTATTTTATTGCTATAACTGGATATGATCACATCAATTACAGACAAAGTTTTACTATCTAATTTCTGTTATCAGAGGGTTTTGGCACTTAGCCAGTGGTTCCCTGGTCCTATCCTTGATCACAATTTCGTTGTTCCTGGCCCTAAAAACATAATTTCCTGTAGCGTATCATATATAACCTGAGTGGTCCGCCGGGGTCTATGTGTATGACAAGGGCAAGAATAGCACCACTGCCCCACAAAGAGCATGTCGTAAGAGGCGACTAACTGTGTGACATGGCACAACACCGGCCATGGTTGGGTGGTTTGTTAAGAGCAGCATAAATGGCGCCTAACAGACTGCGAGTCTACCTTGCTCTTGTGTTTGAGTCTATTATGATGGACTCGTACATCAGTTAACCAGCCTCCATTGTGGAGTAATAAGCTGCTCGAGCCTAGCCCTCTAAGCAGGAAATCCTCCTCCCGGCTACATCCAGCTCACACCAGAGATGGGACGACCTGCACAGAGCCTATGCATCCATAGAAGTACAGGTGACTAAGAATCGTAATAATCATATATATATATATAAGTCTGGGCTGGACGTCCCACTCGTTAAAGGAAAGTGAAGCGTCTGTAATAGCTTCTCCATTGCAGGTGTAGAGATCGCCGCCGGATTCACTGTTCGGCTTGCCGGGCAGGAGTTTCCATGCCAATGGCCTTTTCCATATTATTGTGTCCCCAGCAGCACCGTCATGAGTCGACCCAGTGTCTTACGGATCCTGAAGTGGGGCGCGGCTGAGTACCCGGTGGTATAACTGGGGGGGGGGGGGGGGATTGGGCTCATTAGCCTTGGTTGGCAACCAATCTAAGAGAAGGTAAACTTTGACTCCAAATCCGGGTGGACGAAGCTCGTTAGCTTATTAAGGCAGTTCGCCTAAGAGAGGATGAACTCTGATTTTAAACCCACAAGATCCAGAGAGTGCTAGCTAGTCTTGGGACGATGAAAGTATCATAGGATGTCTTGAGTAACTAGCATCTGCTGGTAACGACTTCACTTCCTGGTGAAAACCTCTAGAGAGAGTAGGGCTACGGTAGTAAACCCAGACAGAATATCCGGAGTGGTATCAATGGTTTCAAAATTGCGAACTCATTCCGGCAGCTGAGCTGGTGTCACATGTTCATGTTTTGCATTCCTTTGGATTACACCAGCGAGGCCGAGAGGGGGGTCCTACAGTTTGGGCAACCTAGAGTCTCCACATTCAGCGCCCAGGCTTGCGCCCTTAGAGGCTACTCACAGGGTGTCACGCGAATAGTCTGCAAAGACTGAGACGCGTGTGCCCGCGCGTGCGTGCGCGTGTGCGTATGTATTAGTATACATATACACACACACATGTTAAACACGTCGATCCACACACATACATACACACTCCCTCTAAGATCTCCCATCACTCGTAGGTTTCACTTCACAGAGACACAGAAACGCCAACCCAAACACCCCCCCCCCCTCCCTCCCTCGGCTTTTTCTCACACATCGCCACTTTCCTTCTCTGCAGTATCAGATTTGCCAACTACCTTCCCCCGCCCCCTCTCGCGCGCACGCGCACACATTCACACACACACGCACGCACCCACACATCCACCCACCCACGCACCCGCATACCACACACCACACACACCACACCACACACACCACACACACACACCACCACACACACCACACACACCACACCACACACACACCATACACACACCACACCACACACACACCACACCACACACACACCACACACAAACACACCACACACACACCACACACACACAAAACACACACAAAACACACACACCACACACACACACCACACACACACACACCACACACACACACACACACCACACACATACACAAATAGGCCAATATACTTAAACTTAATCATGGCAATTCACAATTACACACACAAGCCTCACTAAATCAATCAATTAATCCATGGGTACAGCTCCCTGTGGATCATGGGTGTTCAACAAATACGCTGCAAATCATCACATTTTCATATTACTATATTTGTTATAGGTTTATGTAGCTTCAAGTTTCTACAAGATGAAGTGACCAAATCCCATGCCCAACCCTCCTTAGTCGCCTCGTACGACACGCATTTCAAGCTACAGTGTTACTGTGGACGGCGTGGGCTAGTGGTTAAGTGACACGGCTCCCAACCCTAAGGTTCGATCCCTATCACAGCACCGGCCGTTACCCCGGGGAAGCAAACCCTTAGAACATGCAGGAGGAAGCAGACCCTAACATAAAATGCATGCCGAAGTCGGATGCACTGGGCCGATAGGCGCAAAATAAAAACCGCAGTGCAACGCACCCCGCCTTGAGGAATAGAGAAATAAAGCGAAAGCAAAAGGGTTAATATTCTCTGGTTTCCTCTCATGCCCTTGTTGTTATTGTTATTCTTGAATGCCCACAATGATTAGAATTACTGTTTTCTGCCCCCTAAAAAGGACGCTAAGTCGCGGTTTGCCGTAGCTTTCCTCACATCTCGAGTGTGCTGACGAAAGTTGATCGAGGTCAACAAGGCGGCTGTGCTATGCTTGGCTTCATCTGCGTGTCGCTCAGTACTTCGTGAATCACGTCGATTTCTCACCTGATTAGCCACGCTGTATTTAAAAAAACTCGTTTCCAGGAAGGACTACAAGTACGCTAAGGTCAGGGTCTTGTCCAGTATGTTTTGCCTGAACCTAGCTAACATGTCTGATCAGTGTATTTTGCCTGACCAGACGTTAGTCTTTCTTTCCTCTTGCCTTGGTAATACTCGGGTGCAAAATTTACGATAATAAATCCACTGCCACACTTATAGCGTATGTATAATCAATGTACGCACGAACAAGCTTGTCACACGTATATGTATATACATCAATTCACGTTTAACATAGTCACAGGTTCCAAAGAGGTACAGGCAGAAGTAACTAAGCCATAACTGAGTCCAAAAAGGGGGCACAATAAGGGAATCTCTCTAACATTGCTTTGAGATTGCTCAAACGGATAACTTTAGAACATTGACCAGACGGGATGTACTTGTTATTGTTCAGAATTGTCGCTCACCTTATGTGGAGATCAGAATAAACTGCTGCTAGGTCAGCATGACCATCGTCAGAGGGACTGGGAAAAAAAGTTACACCTACAGGTTGTCCAGGTGGCGGGGAATGCTAGGCGTGCCATCACTGCAGATGAGCCGAGAAAATAAAGGGAGCAAAAAGATACTTCACTCACATGCATATGCTACGTTTCTGGCAGGACGTGACGTTCCTGAGACACAGTCACACTGGACTGCCTCTCTTCCGGGATAGTACAAACTAGTACATTTCATATCATATCATATCATTGCCAAACCCTATAGACACGAGTGGGGAAGACTCGATAGTCCTGCAAGACAACTTCCCTAAGAGAGACAACTCTGACCAAAAACAACTGCTGCCTTGCAGATAGGCTGGGGACAGCCAAAGGCTAAGGAGGGCATCCCTACAGAAACGCCTGTTGAAATCGGATGCACTGAGCCACAGCCTTAACAAAATAAAACAGTGTAAACAGCGTACGATGAAAAAGAAGAAGTCCAACTTATCGCTTACATATGGTCAAGGTCACTCTGACACGAGCAGGTAGTTCCTAGTTTATTGACCAATTGCTCACCAATGTCTGAGAGGTGAGGGAGGAGTTAACAGACCACGTGTAAGGCAGGTATCAAGGCTGACAGCACGATCTGAGAGGTGAGGGAGGAGTTAACAGACCACGTGTAAGGTAGGTATCAAGGCTGACAGCACGATCTGAGAGGTGAGGGAGGAGTTAACAGACCACGTGTAAGGTAGGTATCAAGCTGGCTGACAGCACGATCTGAGAGGTGAGGGAGGAGTTAACAGACCACGTGTAAGGTAGGTATCAACCTGAAGGCTGACAGCACGATTTGTTTGGGCCTGAACTCTTTCCAACCACGAATCAAGATGGAAGCTATAGTCCGTCTTTTAATTAAAAACAAGATCCGAAGCAATTTTTTAATAAACTGCATGTTTGATCCAAATGATTTTTCGCATGCAGCGTTAGAGTTTCCATGACGTTATGTAAATATTTTTTTGTCTAAGAAATGTGATGTATTTTGAAAAATGTATTCATTAGGCTATATTAAAAGCAGCCTGACTGAATTGGGCATAAGTTTAACATGTAAACGGTACACAGTCGTGCTGTTTTAAAAATAGATGTTTTATCATTTGAATTCAATGTGTAAAAACAAGTTCTTGATTATCTCGTGCATCAATTAGACACTTTGTCAAGTGTGGAAAACAACCAAGGCCATTCAAGTGAAACTGACGTTCATCAAAAGCGTATCTGGATATTATAGTTTGTAGGGTTGTTTTTGTAATATATAGTTGCTTTTTTTCAAAAAAATGTCATTGATATAAATTTGAAAATGAGTTGGAATTGTACATTTATAACAATGCAAAAGGTTGCCGTTTTACTATCCGCAAGAAATCTAAGATGGGTTATTTATATTGCGATATCCATGATCCAGGGAAACAAACGCAATTGGCGCTTGGTCTGGATAGATGAACCTTTTACCGTTAGATTGGACAGGGCTCAGAGTGCTCTCATATCAAGCAAGGCAGGAAAAAGAAATTTGACGATTTCGATAGAGGTGTCATATAACAGAAGATTTTGAGACTGTTGACGAAAAATCAACTTGTTACTCCTCAGAAACTAAAATTAACATTGCATTCCGACTGAACTATTGAAATTTCCAAAAGTACTCATTGGAAAATTGCAAGAGCGGCCGGCTTTACATTCAGGAAAATTTTAGGCGGCAGGACTAATAATAGCTGTCCATCGTTGTCGATGAGGACCGCCGACATCATCCTTGTCACAGATTTCCCTGTTGGGTGTGGGTGCGCATTTGGCTGAACAGGCCAATGCGGGTACGAAAACATCTGCTACATATCAGGCACACGAGGTTTGTAGAAGGGGATAGTGTTCCCGCTGCTCGGGATTTCCGCGTCTCGCGTCTGCTCTGGGCTTTCACAACACGATCGTCTTCACCGGCAGCTACACCCGATTTGACTGCGCTTCTCCAGTCAGATCTGTTTTGCGCAAGACATTCCCAGGTGTCGATGTCTATCTGGCAACTTTTCATTGAGTCCTTCAGACCGTCTTTAAAACGTTTCTTTGGGCGCCCTCTCTCGCGCCATCCCTCTCTCAGCTCGCCGTACAGAAGCTTCTTTGGGAGCCGCTCGTCTGACATACGGACGAAGTGTCCGGCCCATCCTAGCCGTGCTTTCTCTAGCAGTGCATGTATGCTGGGCATGTTAGCCCTCGAGAGAACCTCGACGTCAGTGACACGATCTTGCCATCGGATGTGGAATATTCGCCTCAGGCAACCTGTGTGGAAGTGGTTTAACCTTCTTGCATAGTCAGAGTATGCAGTCCAGCTTTTGCAAGCGTATAGTAGGGTTGGAATGATGGTTGCACGGTAGACTTTGAGTTTGGTCTTGACGCTGATGCCACGACGTGCCCAGACCATCCAGCGCATTCTACCAAAGACTGTGCTGGCATTTGCTATTCTGAGGCGGCAGAATTACTATATGTAAAAAGCCACATTTTATTGCTACCAGAAGCAAATACTTGAGACATATACGTGAACGGCGTAGGCAATGCTATGATATTGTATACTTGGACGAATCCTGGGTCAATGCTCACCACACCTATGGTAAAGAATGGCAATCAGTTGACGGTGAACAGAAAAGACAAATTTCAAGCAGCAAAGAGCAGCGCATTATATTAACGTTTGCCGGAAGCAGTGAAAAAGGACTTGTCTATGAAGCTGAACTTTTTGAATTAAAAAGTACTGACCGAAGAGACTATTGCACTTAAATGAATGGACACTCTGGAAGCAAAGCTCTGTAAGTCGAATGACTTACAATTCTGAATAGACCGTCATGCCTAGTGATGGATAATGAATCTTACTTGACAATCTTAATGGACAATGAATCCTATCACAATGCAGTATCAGAGGAAGACAAAGTACTAACTGCATCAAATACAAAAGCTCAAATTAGGACGTGGCTAGATAAGGAAACAGTGAATTTCGACGATACGTAATTGAACCCAGAGTTGTTGTAGCTTGTGAGGAAGACAAATAAGACAGAGGCGTATCATATTGACAAAATCATTGAAGAGTACGGTCACACTTGTCTTCGACTACCTGCATATCATGCACATCTAAACCCTACAGAGCGTGTGTGGGTTAAAGTGAAAGGACAAGCTGCCCAACAGAACGGGACATTTAAAATGTGTGGTGTTGAAGTGCTGACACGTGAGTAGCTTTCAAAAATAGACATTCAGTTCTGGAAGAGTTGAACATGTGCTCAGGGATGAAGTGTGTTGAACATGTGCTCCGGGAAGAAGAACAATACGGGCAACGAGAGGGATTACAATTTGTCAAGCCAGTAACAATTATCAACCTCTTTGAATCGACAGATTTGGATGATTAATATCATCTTTTGTGTCAATACTGATTAGCAGACTTGAAAGAATTAGCGTATGTTTATCAAAATAATTAAGTGAACATACAATGACAACAAAGACATTTCAATATTCAAATGCTTTAAGCAACAATTTTTATATACCATTGTAGTCGATTGGTGACCGAATGGCTGTACTAACTGTTGCCTATTGGTGCCATATTTGCAATTGTACATGGCTTGGCTTGGCTTCGTTCGTTTTCAATCTCCCGCTACCAACCCTGAAAGGGGCTTAAGTAGCAGAATGTAGTCCAGAGAACGGAATGCGATATATGCACCTTTTGGTCCAACACATCCTACTTCAGCAAGCATTTTTTTAGTAACGGTTTAGCATTCCCTCTTCGATCCCTTCTCCTTAGCCAGTCTGCCCTGCTGCAACCAGTTATCCAGGATGACCGCGTGAAGGTGTAGAAGAGTCTTAGCAGCTCTGATTCGCTGGCACTGACGCTAGCAGTCAGCTATGGGTCGCTGACCACTGCAGCTCATGCGCTGCTCCGCATCTTGATCCCCGTAATTGTACATAAAGGGTAAAACAAACAATCAATTGATCTATCAAGACATTAAAGAGATACGCCTATGAACAAAATACGACGAGAAATTAAGTTGTGTACTGTAAAATCTTAAATTTAATGCCATTTCTAAGCAATGGTCCTAAACGATCATAGGAATTCACCGATGTGCAAAATTATTAACATCTATGGACTAAAAAAATATCATTGTTTTATCGTCACGGATATTACAAAGTTGCATGCGAAAAATAATTTGGATCTGACATGACGTTTTGTTGAAAATTGCTTCGGATCTTGTTCAGGAATTAAAAGACGGACTATAGCAGGTCAACGGGTGTGGGGATTGTTTTTCTAAGTTGACGTTTAATTTTTATTCTGGTGTGTTGAACAAAAAGCACATCAGTGGAAAAATAAAGAAAGAAGCGTGTTAGATACATTTCCTGTCAAAGACAAGCACACGTTATGACAAACTTTTACACGCGTAAGACTCCTGACAGCCGCGGACGGATGGAAAAAGGAAGAATAAATAAGTGGCGGGGGCTAGAGCGACTACACAATCATTCTCTTGGATATTCCTCACTCTGATTTGTACCTTTGTCTTGTGTAGGAGGTTGCCATAGGATCGACAGACTTGACAACAGGCTTGATAAAAAACCAGCCACATCGGCCATATCCGATTCTAAGAATTGCAGCCATTATCTGTAAGTATTGTGTACGAATGTAGGTATCTAACTGATCAGAAATCGATTATCTGTAAGTATTGTGTACGAATGTAGGTATCTAACTGATCAGAAATCGATTATCTGTAAGTATTGTGTACGAATGTAGGTATCTAACTGATCAGAAATCGATTATCTGTAAGTATTGTGTACGAATGTAGGTATCTAACTGATCAGAAATCGATTATCTGTAAGCATTGTGTACGAATGTTGGTATCTAACTGATCAGAAATCCATTTGGACGAATAAAGGTCAGAGGCAATATAATTAGAAAGTGAACCGCACTTGATATTCATGTGAATGTTTGTTTGTTTTGTTTTGCGTTCGCCTTATTATTTCTCTATTCCACAAGGCGAGTGTGCGTTGCACTGCAGTTTTTATTTTGCGCCTATCGGCCCAGTGCATCCGACTTCGGCATGCATTTTATGTTAGGGTCTGCTTCCTCCTTCATTTTCTAAGGGTTTGCTTCCCCGGGGTAATGGCCGGTGCTGTGATGGGGATCGAACCCAACACCTTCAGACTGTGAGCTGTGCCGCTTAACCACTAGCCCACGCCGCCCCCTTCGTGTGAATGTAACAAAACTAAAGCAGGTAAAAGAATTTCGGTATTTGGAAACCGTTTTTACTGAGGATAGCAGACACAATAGAGAGATAAAGGCAAGGATACTGAGGCAAACGCTGTCTCATACCAGCTGTCACCTACCAGCTGTCACCTACCAGCTGTCACCTACCAGCTGTCACCCACCATATGTCACTTACCAGCTGTCACCTACCAGCTGTCACCCACCATCTGTCACTTACCAGCTGTCACCTACCAGCTGTCAACTACCAGCTGTCACCCCCCATCTGTCACTTACCAGCTGTCCCCTACCAGCTATCACCTACCAGCTGTCACCAACCAGCTGTCACCCACCATCTGTCACTTACCAGCTGTCACCCACCATCTGTCACTTACCAGCTGTCACCTACCAGCTGTCTTTACTACTAAGACATCACATAATTTCCCTCCAAGCAAAAAAGCAGATGATAAAAAGTATCTCCATCCCAACCCTGTGCTACCAGTGCCAGACATGGACATTAAATAAGGTCCAGCGACTGTCAGCCACGTACAAAATGCGGTGCCTACGAAAGGTCCCTAACAACAACAGAAGAGACTGAATCACAAATATGAGTATTCGGGAGAAGGTTGGAACAATTCCCTGCCAATGGTGCATCGAGCAACAGAGAATGAATTGGTTTGTCCACATTTTGAGAATGCAACCAGACCACATTGTTCATGCAGCCTTCTGCAGGAGAAAATCAGGAAGAAGGGCTAGAGGTAGACCGAAGAAAAGGTGGATAGACAGCTTAAACGAGACCTGCCATAAATTTGGGAAAAATGTTACTCGGGCCACGAGAGAGGCGAAAGACAAACACATACCACGACACTGGGCTACAACCTGGTAGAAAGTGAGACCACACTGGGCTGCAACCCGGTATAAGGTTACACGACACTGGGCTACAACCCGGTAGAAAGTGAGACGGCACTGGGCTACAACCTGGTAGAAAGTGAGACCACACTGGGCTGCAACCCGGTATAAGGTTTCACGACACTGGGCTACAACCCGGTAGAAAGTGAGACGGCACTGGGCTACAACCTTGTAGAAAGTGAGACCACACTGGGCTGCAACCCGGTATAAGGTTACACGACACTGGGCTACAACCCGGTAGAAAGTGAGACGACACTGGGCTACAACCCGGTAGAAAATGAGACCACACTGGGCTATAATCCGCTAGAAAGTGAGACCACACTGGGCTACAACCTGGAAGAAAGTAAGACCACACTGGGCTACAACCCGGTAGAAAGTGAGACCACACTGGGCTACAACCCGGTAGAAAGTGAGACCACACTGGGCTACAACCCGGTAGAAAGTGAGACGACACTGGGCTACAACCTGGTAGAAAGTGAGACGACACTGGGCTACAACCTGACAGAAAGTGATACCACACTGGGCTATAACCTGGTAGAAAGTGAGATGACAAAAGAAAAGAAAAAGAAGGTCTTCAGAAATTCATAAAAGCATTGTGCATGAATAAAGATTTAGCTAATAGAAAAGAGTTGCACCTCAGAAGATCTATCTATTTTCAGTCCACTTATGTCGTTAGACGTAGTAGGTAGGTGTGACCTTCTTTGTTTCATATCGTTTGGCAGGTGAAAATCCGCTGGTGACTTGCCAGATCAATCCCAGGATCTGAAGTACCTACTCTCGCCGACAACTGTACTGGAAGCTCATCGCCCTTCACATCTCTGCCATCCTCTGTACACCAGCGACTTTACTGAAAATGACCTTTAAATCCTTAAAGTCTAAACACTGAACTATAGGAGGACCCCCATGTCTGTGCCTGGAATGTTTAGATCTCTGTCTGTCATCTGGCACCATTTTGAAATTGTCCTGAATCTGTTTCTTTGACCTCGGTCGTCGTCTGCGATGTGTTAAGTGATTTCCT
Organism: Ariolimax columbianus; assembly: GCA_036924085.1. Lineage (NCBI taxonomy): Eukaryota > Metazoa > Mollusca > Gastropoda > Stylommatophora > Arionidae > Ariolimax > Ariolimax columbianus. The sequence continues at coordinate 18,940,496 of JAVGWX010000015.1, read as the reverse complement.
TCAAATTTTCTCGTGTTGAAATGGGAACCTAGGTTTATGTTGGAGTCAGATTTCAACTTTAGGCTGCAGTCATCGTAAATCTTTCTTTCTGGACTATTGAAGAAGTGAGATGTTGCAGAGACGCCTAAATACGTTTTTCTTTGACGTGTGTTTAAAGTTAGCTCGTGACAGCTACCTGATGAATTGAACAGTGAAGATTTCGACCTCATTATTGGGAAAGTATGATTATTTGCATCTTCAAGAGTAGATTTACATCTGCAATCTAGAAGGTCGTTGGTGTGGTTAGAAATATTGCTTTGAAAGCTGTATCGTCTAGGAGAAACTGATCTAAATCTGAGTATATTGTCAGAATCTGATGATCTACTCATTTCAGGTTTTCTTTCTGAATTGTTTTTGACGTATATTGAAGACGAGCCCGTAGACGACCCGGAAAATTGAATCGATTTTAGCTGTTTCAACTTTGCCACAGAAGCCTTGTTCTGATTTTGATGAATACTTGCGTCTAGTTCACACAGATAAGGATCAGGGGACCGTGTTCTTGGACTCTTCGTGCCGCTGGTTTTCTTGGGAATGCAACATGGGAATTGGGTCCCGTGATTGCAGCTCTCTGGCGTCGTCTGCTGGGGGGATGGCCACTGTATGCAGACAAGGTTTGTGGGTAGAGGTACTTGCAATGTGTTTTTCCTGTACGATTTATCAGTTCTGAAACTAAAATCCGGAGATACAGATCTGTCCGAATTTGATAAAAAAGACAGCTTTCTCTTTGGAGATGATAGTATTGTTGTACATTTGCCGTTTTGATCGTTCGATGCATTGTCAGTTGTTGAAACATTACAACCGTTATTTGACTCGGTATAGTTAGTCCCTGGTTTTGCTTTTATTTGGCAGTCACTTTTGTTTGGCGTTTCTGTGCGTTTATGAACTTTTACTGTAGTTTTTGTCTTTCTATCGAGTTCAGGCGGGTATAAATTGTTATACTGTTCAATTATGCTGTCCAAAGACTTGCAAGATGAGATGGGAGTGTTTGAGTAATTTGGATTGAGAAGCTGTCTCCGCTGACTTGGGGACACATCCCTGCTTGATTGTGGGCTCGTTGGTATTGAATGTAGCAGTGTCCAGCTCTTGACGGTTACAGATACCGGTCGAATCGAAGATCGACTTCCCATTTCGTTTCGTGAAACTCTCGCCCATTTGTTATAATAGCCAGCTTCGTATGGTACAGCTTCTATGATTGGCTCGCTTAGAGAGGGCAACGCCTCTAATAAATCAGCGACTGATTGAACATCGCTGATTCGACTACCGTTTTTATCTTTCAAGGTGTGCGTCACGCTTATAAAACTGTCTACTTCCATTACACGACAAACTACTGTTTCTGTCCCAATTTCCATCCTCCCTTTTTAAAATGTTTTACACTATTATTTGCAAAACAATATACATGTGTCACTTAAACAGTCACACTGTAATACTTCAAAATACTTGCTTAGTCTCGTCCATACAATAGTATTAATTGCAATCATTCTGAGACGCATACAAGGCTATAACAATTGCCCCGGGATCGTTCTACACAGCACTAAATAACACACAGCAAGTTATTAATAGCTATATTCAGTTTGGCCACCAAAAACATCGCATCACTGATAATATATGCTTGTTAATAAGTTTTCTAGGACTTAAATATATTTATAATATTTTATGATGTTAGATACCAGTTGTAATCTCATTTTGTCTACCAAAACATTACGTGATTCTGCTTTTTGAATCCGCTGGTCCGATATTTACTGACAGTGTTGAGCGATTTGTCTGGGTCTACCTTACTGATCAAGATGGCGTTCAGCGCACTTACAACTGACACACTAGCTTTAAAAAATCAAGGGGGTCGTTGTGGTCGAGAGGTAAGGCACTCAAAGCGATTAACGGAATTTGTGGACGATCGAATCCTGTAAGTTTCAAACGACACCTGGTTTCAAGTGAGGTGGGATCAGAGTGCCTGTATCCTGAGTTGCTTCCATTCGTCTTAACATATGTCTTGCCACTGGGCCAAGGTAGCTTGTGACCAGAGAAAGAGGTTGACAACCAGCGTAGTTCTTCCTCACTATATTCCAAATACAGGGCAAGTTACACCATCAGGACAAAGCGGTCTGATGATGTAGCCATAATCCTTTACGATGAGCAACTAAGTAACAATCAATCAATGGAAATCTTTCACCTTACTGTGGAGCATATGCCGTCCGTCAACCAACAACTCCCAAGTATGTACGAGGCGTGTTCACCACGTTGGATACACGAGAAGTGCATAATGACGTTCCATCTGGCTTAACAACCAGCTACTAATATACAATTGTGCATGTGCTCATTATTAACGCATTCACAGGTTCTGCTGCATACCGCTGAGAAAATGGCGGGTGCCATACATTCATCGCATAACGCAAGCAGTGTATGGGGACTGAAGTGTCTTGCAGACAACAGTGGAGTACTGGGCACAGATGTTGAAGGAAGGACGGAAGATAATGAAAGATCTTCCGCGACCAGGAAAGCTGCATATTGTTGCGCCAGAAAAAAACATCGCCTATATTAATTCAGCAATACGGGTGAAATGTCGTCGGAGCTTACGATCGCTAGCAGAAAAATTCGCTGTGTCGCTTGGAACAATTAAACTGGTGGCTAGGAAGTAATTAAAATATCGGAAGGTGTGTTCACAATCTGTGCTGACCAACCGCCATATGGAAGAACGCATAAGGTAGAGTTTGAACCACTTGCTGCGTTATTTTTTCTCATAGGGCATCCGACGTCTACCCAAGCAGCGGGATGCGTGTCTGAATGCCTGTGACGACTTTTTCTAACGAACCCCGGGGCATGCTTGCTTCATAACAGTTGCTTTGTTTGGCTTGGCTTGGTTTGGCTCGTTCTCAATCTCTCACTACCAAACCCTGATAGGGTTTACGTAGCAGAATGTAGTCCAGAGAACGGAATGCGTTGTGTCGTAGTTTATAGCTTTACTGCGATATTTGCACCTTTTGGTCCAACACATCCGACTTCAGCAATTATTTTTTGAGTACCGGGTTAGCATTCCCTCTTCGATCCCTTCTCTTTAGCCAGTCTGCCCTGCTGTAGCCTGTTATCCAGGATCACCGCGTAGAGGTGTAGAAGGGTCTTGGCAGCTTTGTTTCGCTGGCCCTGACGCTAGCAGTCAGCTATGGTTCGCTGGCCCTGACGCTAGCTGTCAGCTATGGGTCGCTGACCACTGCAGCTCATGCGCTACCAATTGCTTTGTTTAACTTTGCTACGCCTGCTGATGTTCCTTTAATTTGTTTGTAATAAATCCACTGGAGCGGGCTTCATCTGAACGCGTCTCGTATGTCTTCTGCCTTCTTCACCAACACAAGCCAAGATTGTTCTTCCAGACACATATCAGACTCCAGTTCTTTTCTCCGAGAATGTTTTAATCAGGAAAGCTCAGACAACATCAATATCAGGAATAGTTGATGTGTATTAGGAGAGCATACTAAAATCAATTAATAACCACCTGTTGCATGATGATACTGCGATGATCGATAAATCAATAATTTAGGAAACACAGAGGTTTGCCATCGATCCTGTCCCAGCTGAGAGAGAAGCCCACGAAGACTGAACGTCCGGGGAAATACAGAAATCACTTCAGTATCCATACAACTCGATATTTGCTGGCAGAAAGCAACATCTACGGGCATGATCAGAATCCAAAAAGGTAGTGATTCTGCAGACACAACATGGAATGACAGTCTTTAGAATTTCTTCGGGTTTTCTAGATGCATTTACAATGCTGGTTTCTTGCGTATGTGAATTCTGAGGAGGATAAAGAAATTTGGTTATAAAACGTTATCTGCGTTGGATGAACAAACGTTTCTATGTGCGATTTCAATACGAGGAGTTAAAAAAATAACCTTACCTTTCACTTAACAGAATATACGATATTGAGGGCTTTTTCACCAACTCGTAAATGAAATCTTGTCATTCAATAAAAAGTACAATAAACTGTCGCTGTTTGACCCTATTTAGATATGTGGCCCTACCTCGAAAAAAGAACAAAGTTCAAGTACAAGGGCAGATGAGTAAAAAGGTGACACTGGAGCAAGGAGTACCCCAAGGGGGAGTACTGTCACCCACACTTTTTCTGGTGTATTTAATAACATCACAGAGAATATACCAAGAAAAGTCCACAGCTCCATGTTTGCAGACGATCTGGCTATGTGGACCTCTGAAAAAAATCACACCATAGCAAACAATCGGATGCAGCAGGCCCTAACATCGCTGGAAAAGTGGGCGAACTCATGGCTGGTCAAAATAAACGAGGAAAAAACAACATGTACGATATTCTCGCTTTCAAATAAACCACAGAACTCCAAAATAAGTCTTAACGGAAAATATCTAACGACAACCCAAACTACTTGGGAGTCACATTTGATCGGCGCATGACATGGAAAAGTCAGATCGAGAGAAACCGAATGAGAGCCAGACAAAGAATGGCAATCATTGAGGAAACTTGCGGGCACAAGCTGGGGAGCAGACGAAAGTATACTAAAGAAACTGTACAGTGGAAGAGTGAGACCAGTTCTCGAGTATGGCATTGCGGCACGGACAACAGCAGCAAAGGCGAACTTTGATAAAATTAGCAAACTTCTAAACCAAGCCATGAGAGTTATAACAGAAGGCATGAAATCAACGCCAATTGTAGAACTTGAAAAGATTACAAATCTGCCATCCATGACCGACAGAAGAGACTGCAGAGCCTAGCAGCAAGCAGAGAAACTAAGAAGACTGACAGATCATCCAATGCATCAGAGACTAAATAGATTTGGAAATGGGAAACTAAAGCGGAGAAACTTTGCAGAAATAGCCAAAGCAAAGATGAGCGAAGACCCTATGAACACCGTAACAATACCAAAGCCCATCTCTACTGTACGCAAACCCACATGGAAGCAGCATATCATTTCGGAGGTGATAGAAAATATACCAGGTATTGGAAACAAAATAATGCCTATTACCAGTTGAACAGAAGAGAGCAGGTCGTGGTCTTCAGACTCCGCACAGGCCAGAACAGACCGAGGTACCACTTATTCAATAAACTGAAGATAGGTGGCACTGACGAATGCACCTGTGGTACAGGGAAAATGACCACTGAATATCTGCTGCAAAATTGCCCGACATACGAGGACCAGATAAAGCACATGTGGCCATCACCGGTGGCAACACAAGACAAGCTCTATGGCAGTGTCGACAGGAGGACAGCTGCTTTCTTCGAACAAATACAAGTTGACGTCTGACAGTGTACGAAGAAGAAGAAGAAGAAGAAGAAGATATGTGGCCTGCGTTGCCGATGATGTTCCCGCCCACCAGCTCTTAAAGCAGGTCATGGATGGAATGCGACCCGTCATGGACCTTCCTCCTATCTCGTCTACACACCATCTGGTTAATTCAAATGAAAAATATAGCATCTTCAATGCATGCAGCCTGGGACTAGTCATACTCACGAAAAGTGGGCACTTGGGACCTCGTCGGTTAAGCAACACACATACATGCCTACCTTTGAGTGAAGGACAGTTGTCAACAAACACACATACATGCCTACCTTTGAGAGAAAAACAGTTGTCAACAAATACATGCCTACCTTTGAGTGAAGGACAGTTGTCAACAAACACACATACATGCCTACCTTTGAGAGAAAAACAGTTGTCAACAAATATATGCCTACCTTTGAGAGAAGGATAGTTGTCAACAAATACACATACATGCCTACCTTTGAGAGAAAAACAGTTGTCAACAAATACATGCCTACCTTTGAGAGAAGGATAGTTGTCAACAAATACACATACATGCCTACCTTTGAGTGAAGGACAGTTGTCAACAAATACATGCCTACCTTTGAGAGAAAAACAGTTGTCAACAAATACACATACATGCCTACCTTTGAGAGAAGGACAGTTGTAAACAAATACACATACATGCCTACCTTTGAGAGAAGGACAGTTGTCAACAAATACACATACATGCCTACCTTTGAGAGAAGGACAGTTGTCAACAAATACATGCCTACCTTAGAGAGAAGGACAGTTGTCAACAAATACACATACATGCCTACCTTTGAGAGAAGGACAGTTGTAAACAAATACACATACATGCCTACCTTAGAGAGAAGGACAGTTGTAAACAAATACACATACATGCCTACCTTTGAGAGAAAAACAGTTGTAAACACATACATGCCTACCTTTGAGAGAAGGACAGTTGTCAACAAATACACATACATGCCTACCTTTGAGTGAAGGGCTTTGCTAGTAGCAGTATTTTATCAGAACAGGATGCGTTGTGTCATAGTTTACAACTGGATGTTATTCTTCTCTTTCCCGAATGTAACTTATAATTGTTTAAATCGTTTTGTTAAAAAAAACATTATCCTGCTGTTCACAATGTTATTATCGGTTGCTGCAGTAATTACAATTGTTACTCATTTTTAAATTTACGAAGACAGGGTCAGTAAATAGGTCACAAATGGTTATTTTAATTTAAAAAAAAATCTAAATAAGATACAAACTTGTAAACCATTTATTATTGTACTTACATTATTCCTTATTTCTCAAAATATCTTCCACCAATATTGTTTATATCGTTTTATCAGTGCACACAAAATCTGCAGCATAGAAGTCTTTGGCCTGCTGTCTTGGTCACACTTGCAGTTCTTGTTCAACCTATTCGTCATTCGCGAAACGTCTCCAGGAAAATCATGCATTATACTGTAAGCTAAACCATGCGAACACCCTATTGTAGTTTCTACTATTCACCCATCCATCCATCCATCCATTTAGATCTATCTATCTATCTATCTATCTATCTATCTATCTGTCTGTCTGTCTGTCTGTCTGTCTGTCTGTCTGTCTGTCTGTCTGTCTGTCTGTCTGTCTGTCTGTCTGTCTGTCTGTCTGTCTGTCTGTCCGTCTGTCCGTCCGTCCGTCCGTCTGTCTGTCTGTCTAATCTATCTAATCTATCTAATCTATCTTATCTATCTACATGGCGGGTGAGATACGGAATCCGTTCAGAGTTGATCAGCGAGCGGTGATTCGGATTCTAACAGCTGAAGGATGTTGACCAGTTGACATTCATCGCAGAATGCAGACAGTGTATGATGATAAAAGCGTATCGAAGAAAACAGTGAAGAACTGGACAACGATGTTTAAAGAAGGACGCGAGTTAACGCAACAATATGCGCCTGGCCTGGTCTCGGAAGATCTTTCGTTAACTCTCGTATATATTTATTTAGGTTTGAAGCAAATTAATTTTCAGTTTTTGAAAATCAATGCATGCTTGTTTCGATGTTACTACTTCGCACTATAATATAGATAAACTGATTAATATTAGATATAACTTGCAAGGAAAATGGTTCAGAAAATAAACATATCAGTAAATTTTTTATTTGTTATTCATTGGCCGAATCAAAGCAAAGGCCGCCGTCCATCGTAGACGATGATGGCATAATTTATTTTGCTAGCGCTATTTTTAGTAAGGATGAACTGTCCTACTTTTTATCCTCACTCTCTCGTCTCGAGCCGCCCGACCCAAGTGGCAAGTCAAGGACAAGACGACTAGGGGGCGACTACGAGATGCAGAATAAATAGGTTGTAAAAACTAAAAGACGTTAAGGCCAATTTATACGTCAAAATATTGTAAGAAATAGGCTTACTTACTTAGTCGCTCCTCTTCTACCGTGAGGTGTAGAGGTGTAAGAAATAGGCAACACACTTTAATTGAAATAAACAAATCGTTTTAGACACAGAACATTGTCGTTTCGGCAAAATTTAGTAAAGAGAACTATTCTAGTCCTTAACAGTAAAGTATAGGATCACATAATAACCTGAATCACCGTTCTGAGAAACAAAAAACTTTTCCACTTTAGTGACTAATGGTCCTGCAGGGTTTCGTTAGAAGTAACTTCAGTGGCTCAAGGTCCGGAAATAGTTAAATTAACATTTTTTACCCGAAAACGACTATTAATTAAACTGTTAAAAGATTTTTACTCCCGTTCTTTGGTGATAGTTAAATTATAAAACAATGTTGAACAGTAATTTAACTGCCACAGTACATGTATCACTAATGTACAACCTTACAACTTGTTTTAGAGTGATACATTCCTGGGAAATTTAAAGAACAGTGTTTAAATGGCAGGGTCAATGACCCGCGTATCTCTCACAATAAAGGAAACGGGATTGCACCCTGTTCGAAGCACGATTCCGTCTACAAAGCTGTAAAAACGTACCTGATCCATAGTTACGGAAAGCAAGACAACCAAGAAGAAAATTGATAACCCGATCTCCCGATACCTGAGCTCTATCACTCCCGTCTCAAGCACTTCATTCCTGATTCCAGTGTCTGCTGTCTGCTGTGGGATTCACTCCCCTTAACACAATTTACTGAAAGAATTATGAGCCTAGTTCAAGTGGTTCTCATAGTTTTGACACTTGTGGACACACATGGATCACTAAATAGATGAAAATAATATAACAATTAATGCCTGGTTGTTTAAAAGTCGCTTTATGGCTTTTTGTATTTTCTTCTTCTCTTTTCGTTTTCGTTTTCTTATTATTATCTTTTTGTTGACCAAAGTGGTCTACTGGGATCTTTGTGTATGACAAAGACAAGAATAGTAGTACTGCCACACAGAGAGCATGTCGTAAGAGGCGAATAACTGTTTGACACGGTATAACACCGGTCATGGTTAGGGAGTTTGTTAAGAGCAGCATAGATGGCGCCTAACTGGCTTAGGATCTATTTGCTTTAGTATTTCAGTATAGTATGATTGACTCACACATCGGTTAACCACCCTCCGTGGTACCTGTCCCAACGCAGCGGAGTTATAGGCTGCTCGAGCCTAGCTCGCTAAGCAGGAAATCCTACTCTCGGCTACATCCAGCTCACGTCAGAGCTGGGACCTGCATCTGTCCTTGTAGAAGTGCAGGTCGACTTAAACTATCGTCCTTGTAGAAGTGCAGGTCGACTTACACTATCGTCCTTGTAGAAGTGCAGGTCGACTTACACTATCGTCCTTGCAGAAGTGCAGGTCGACTTACACTATCGTCCTTGTAGAAGTGCAGGTCGACTTACACTATAGTCCTTGTAGAAGTGCAGGTCGACTTACACTATCGTCCTTGTAGAAGTGCAGGTCGACTTACACTATCGTCCTTGTAGAAGTGCAGGTCGACTTGCACTATCGTCCTTGTAGAAGTGCAGGTCGACTTAAACTATCTATTTCCTCTTGTTGTTACAAATCCAGTGACACCAAGCTCTCGCCCTTTTGCCCAATGCCATGTAATAGTATCTGCAATAGATTATTTTTTTGTTATTTAGTGCCATTCAAATTGTTCCATTTATCTCACCTTGGAGGAAAAAGAATTTTTCTAAAATGGCTTTGAGCACCGAGCACTGAAAGAGATGATGATCAACGATTTCATATGGGTGTGTACACAGCTGGCACTCTATAGGGTGTTGTAGTTGGATTCTGTTCAGGTACTTGTTTAGTGGGATGTGTTGGGTTCACATGTCCAGAAACTATGCCCTTCTTTGTTAGTTAATTGATACTGCCATTTAGATCCGGTCGTCCCATGTGTATGCATGTATCCCTCCCTGCGTTTCCAGTAGTCCATCTTTTCATTTCTTTCTCCACTCCATCTTTTCATCTCTTTCTCCACTACATCTTTTTTCTCATTTCTAGTTCTTATTTTATTTTATCTTAACTTAAATTAACTTCTTTTTACTGGTTTAGAAAAGGTTGTATACTACCTCTTTATACTGTTTGTTAGAAGACACTGCAGAGTCTGTATACAACTATTTTCTCGAAAAGTAGTTAACCAATACTCGAGTCCATCTAAATAGACTCAAACACTAGAGCAAAGTAGACCAGCAGCCTTTTAGGCGCCATCTTCGCTGCTCTTAACAAACCACTCAACCATGGCCGGTGTTATGCCATGTCACACAGTTAGTCTTCTCTTACAGCATGCTCAATGTAAAGATTCTTTTCCATCTTCTTTCTTTCTTAACCACCTTCTGTTCATTCCTTTATTCTTCTTCGGATACCTAGAGACACGTGTTTCAAAGTCCAGAGTTCTCTGCATCGTATTTGGGATATTGTTTCCAGAACCTTCCTTCAAACCTACAGGTCAAGTCTGCACGTTTCAGACCTGCATGAATTTCTGGACGTGCAGTGCAATAAGTTGGAGAATATTCTAACCTATAGGCGTCCTTGAAAATGTTTCAAATTATTCCAAATTTTAAACAAAATAGATTAAAATGAGGCTTGTTTGTTTCTACTAAGGTCAAAGTTGTCCCATAACATACACTGCTTTCGGGGACAACTTGTTTGATATTTCATTTTACGAAGTCATAGTTTCTTTAGCAGATGATCAAGTCGTACCAGGTCCACCCTTATGAACTGATAACCAACTGGGTCACATAGAAGACCTCGCATATAAATTAGACCGCCGGGGCATCAGTGGTGGATTGACCAGACTTTGAGAAGCACTGGTCTAAAAACATATGACGTTTTTGTTGGGCTGCTGTTACAAGCTCGCGTTAAGTGAAGGGCCGTAACTCTGTGTGTTTGTGTGTCAGAATCTTCGATTAGGATTCCATTGTGTATGAACGATAGGTCGTACAAAAGGCAAGGACAAGCGAATTGAACAGTGGCGTAACTTTTTCTTGAGATCACCTCGTTAAATGTTTCACTAATGTTATTTAAGACACATCGCTCAGATGCCCTTACGACATCTTAAGGTTACTGGAAAGACGAGGCGAGACGAGACAGAAGAAACTATATCTTGTATAAAATCGTATCCCAGAGAAAAGGCGACGAGCAGCGCAAGAGATGCAGCGGTCAGCGACCCATAGCTGATTGCTAGCGTCAGGGCCAGCTAACCAGAGCTGAGCAGCGCAAGAGATGCAGCGGTCAGCGACCCATAGCTGATTGCTAGCGTCAGGGCCAGCTAACCAGAGCTGAGCAGCGCAAGAGATGCAGCGGTCAGCGACCCATAGCTGATTGCTAGCGTCAGGGCCAGCTAACCAGAGCTGAGCAGCGCAAGAGATGCAGCGGTCAGCGACCCATAGCTGATTGCTAGCGTCAGGGCCAGCTAACCAGAGCTGAGCAGCGCAAGAGATGCAGTGGTCAGCGACCCATAGCTGATTGCTAGCGTCAGGGCCAGCTAACCAGAGCTGAGCAGCGCAAGAGATGCAGCGGTCAGCGACCCATAGCTGATTGCTAGCGTCAGGGCCAGCTAACCAGAGCTGAGCAGCGCAAGAGATGCAGCGGTCAGCGACCCGTAGCTGATTGCTAGCGTCAGGGCCAGCTAACCAGAGCTGAGCAGCGCAAGAGATGCAGCGGTCAGCGACCAATAGCTGATTGCTAGCGTCAGGGCCAGCTAACCAGAGCTGAGCAGCGCAAGAGATGCAGCGGTCAGCGACCCATAGCTGATTGCTAGCGTCAGGGCCAGCTAACCAGAGCTGAGCAGCGCAAGAGATGCAGCGGTCAGCGACCCATAGCTGATTGCTAGCGTCAGGGCCAGCTAACCAGAGCTGAGCAGCGCAAGAGATGCAGCGGTCAGCGACCCATAGCTGATTGCTAGCGTCAGGGCCAGCTACCCAGAGCTGAGCAGCGCAAGAGATGCAGCGGTCAGCGACCCATAGCTGATTGCTAGCGTCAGGGCCAGCTAACATGAGCTGAGCAGCGCAAGAGATGCAGCGGTCAGCGACCCATAGCTGATTGCTAGCGTCAGGGCCAGCTAACCAAAGCTGAGCAGCGCAAGAGATGCAGCGGTCAGCGACCCATAGCTGATTGCTAGCGTCAGGGCCAGCTAACCAGAGCTGAGCAGCGCAAGAGATGCAGCAGTCAGCGACCCATAGCTGATTGCTAGCGTCAGGGCCAGCTAACCAGAGCTGAGCAGCGCAAGAGATGCAGCGGTCAGCGACCCATAGCGGATTGCTAGCGTCAGGGCCAGCTAACCAGAGCTGAGCAGCGCAAGAAATGCAGCGGTCAGCGACCCATAGCTGATTGCTAGCGTCAGGGCCAGCTAACCAGAGCTGAGCAGCGCAAGAGATGCAGCGGTCAGCGACCCGTAGCTGATTGCTAGCGTCAGGGCCAGCTAACCAGAGCGGCCTAGACTCTTCTACACCTTCACGGGGTTTTCCTAGATAACAGGCTGCAACAGAGCAGACTGGCTAAGGAAAAGGGATCGAAGAGGGAAGGCTAACCCACTACTCAAAAAATGCCTTCTGAAGTCGGATGTGTTGGACGAAATGGGCAAATATCGCAGCCAAGCTGTTATCTACGACACAGCGCATTCCGTTCTCTGGGCTACATTCTGTTACTTCTAAAGCCCTCTTCAGGTCTTTGTAGCGGGAGATTGAGAAAAAACGAAGCCAAGGCAAGCCATATCCCAAAGAAATTCTTTCCCTTGCCAAAACTCCAGCCTGCGCCACAGTCATACCCAGGCATTTCTGGATATTTTGGTGCCATCGTCTTCTTCGTCTACCCCTGCCTATTTTACCTGGCACCATACCTTCCATCACTGTTCTCTCGAGACCGTTGTGTCTCTTGATGTGAGCAAAGTATTAGCATTTTCAGGGCATAATGGAATTGATAAACCAGTTCTCCTCTATGTTCAACTCTTGCCTAATGTCTACATTTGTCTTTTTCTCTGTCCAGGGTATTCTGATGATCGTTCTGTAGCATTTTGACTTGAAGGATTCGATTCTTTGTCTAAAAGTTTTGGTAATCGTCCATGATTTTCAGCCATAAGCTGCCACAGGAAAAACACAGGCTCTCAAGACTTTTACTTTTATCATTTTGTTGATGCTCTGCCATAATTTCTTCAGGCTGTGCAGTCTCTGCATTGCCATAGCTAGTCTTCTTCTGATTTCTTTCGAGCAGTCGCCATTCTTGTCAATTCTGGAGCCCAGATATTCAAAATGTGTGACCTGATCTATTTCCTCACCACCCACTGTAAATTTATGCTGACATTGTGTTTTGTCGGTGGTCATTATCTTTGTTTTGTTTATGTTTATAAATAGTTTTTGATCTCCCGAGATATATCCGTCAAATAACCCCAGTTACAGCAACCAGGTCACGTCAGTGGACTCAGGCTGCATACACGGAATGTTTCAAGAATTCTCATCTTTTTGCAAGACCATCCAAGTCTCGGAGCCATACAGAAGGAGTGACTGGGAGAGGTGACTAACATCTGATCAGGGTCAAATAAAACATACTTGCCACGACTATTACCTCACGTACGTGTAGTTTCTCTTGGAAACTGGTTGTTCCAGAAGGAGGAAGAAACAGAGAAAAGTAAGAAAAAGAAGGTGACGAAAAGAAAGACAACTAAAAAGAAGACAAAATGAAGAAGAAACATAAAAGAGGAAAAATTACAAGAAAAAAAGAAGAACAAAGACTGTAGAGAAAAAGAAAACAAGAAGAAAATTAAGAAAAACTTGAAAAAGAAGATGAAGAAGAACAAAAACCAAAAAGACGAAGGTGAGGAAAATTAAAATGAAGAAATAGATGAAGATGCAGAAGAGGAAGAAAACGAAGAAGAAGAATAAAGAAGAAGAAGAAGGAAAAGGAGGAAGAGGGAGAAGGAAAAAAAATAAGATGAAGAAGAAAAATAAAAGGAAGAAGAAGAAGAAACAGAAGCATGCGAAGAAAAATATAAACATAGAAGAAGAAGAAGAAGAAGAAGAAGAAGAAGAAGAAGAAGAAGAAGAAGAAGAAGAAGAAGAAATCAAACGCTGATCGCACAAAAAGACGCTCCCGAGATATATAAATAATGTGTACAATCAGCGAACGTTGCGAACCATCACCAACAAAAGGGAGAGGTAAGATCAGATAGGGAGGGGAGGGGTTGAGGGAGGAGGAGGCGTTCACGCTGAGCTATGGTGGCGGCGGAAGGAGGCGATGGCAATTTGAGTGAGGCAAATCGATAAGGTTCTTAGAGGCGAGGTTGGTTGGTAAGTGCGCTTGCCTGTGTTTGGTTGGCAGGCTAGAAGCGGGGATGTCGTTACCAGGTAAGGGTTTAGTTAGAGGTGTGGTAGGTCGGGAGGGAGAGGGAGGGAAGGAGGCAGGCAGGCAGGGAGAGGGGAGGGAGCTGGTGAGTCTGTCATAGAGGGGTGGAAGAAGTGATGGAGGGATGGATTGGGAGAGAAATGCGTGAGTGAGGGGGAAGGAGGCAGTGCGGGAGAGGGGAGGGAGTTGGCGAGTGAGTCAGAGAGCGGTGGAGGAAGTGAGGCAGTGAGGGAGGGGTTGGGAGAGAAGTGCGTGAGTGAGGGGGAAGGAGGCAGTGCGGGAAAGGGAAGGGAGTTGGCGAGTGAGTGAGAGAGGGGTGGAGGAAGTGAGGGAGTGAGAGAGGAGTGTGCGAGAAAGGGGGAAGGATGCAGAGTAAAGGAGGGAGTGAAGGAGGAAGAGGTGAGTGAGGGAAGGAGTGAGTGAGGGAAGAGTACGTGAGATGGGGAATGATAAACAGTGTGTAACAGAGGGAGTGAGGGAGAAAGAGGAAAGTGAGGGAGTGAGTAAGTGAGGGAAGAGATGAGTGCGCGAGAGAGGGGAAGGATGCAGTGAGTAAGGGAGGGAGTGAGGGAGGAAGAGAGGAGTGAGAGAGTGAGAGGGTGAAAGAAGAGAGGAGTGCACGCCAGAGGGGGGAAGGATGCAGTGAGTAAAGGAGTGAGAGAGGAAAAGGGGAGTGAGGGAGTGAGTGAAGAAGAGTACACGAGAGAGGGGAGGAGGGAAGGAGAGAGAGAGTGAAAGAATAAAAAGTGCATGAGTGAGAGCAGGAGTAAGGGAGGAGTAAGCGAGAAAGGTGGCGAGGGAGTGAGAGGAGGGGGGCAGTGAGTGAGAGAGGGAAGGAAGCAGTGAGTGAGTGAGATTGGAGAGTATGAGAGATAGAGGGAGTGAGGGAGTGAATGAGTAAGTGAGTTTGAGAGGGGGAGTGAGTTAGAGAACAAATATGTGTATTCAGATTGGTCCATTCTTTTATGTTGTCCTCCCACCTCTTTTTGGCCCAGCCTCTTCGTCGTCTGCCGTGCACCTTTCCTTAGGGGATCGTATTTGCAAGACCATTTGATCTCGATATGTGACCTTACCAAGCGAGTTTCCTTCTTTTGACCTTTGACAAGAGGTCTTCAAAGGGCCCTATTGCTGTTACAATTCGTTCTCGTATTTCCTCATTTGTAACTGTAATCTCCATGGCATGTATCCTCCGCTGCAGATCAACTGTAATTGTCCATGCCTAATAAGCATAGAAGAATATTGACAGGATCAATGTACTCTTTAATCTGATCTTTGTGCAAATGGCTAACCGTTTGTAATGCCTGATTGTGTTAAAACTCAACTTAACGTCTTTATACTGGTTTAGAAGACTCTGCAATGTCTGTATACAAACAGTTTCATTTACACCACCTTGCTCTAAAAGCTATGCGCAACCAATTTATTCTTAAATGCATTAATTGTCCCTGCCTTCACTACCTCCTGTGGCAATGCATTCCAAGCATTCACCACTCTCTGAATAAAAATATATTTCCTAACATCTAATCTGGACCTCTCTTTAGTTAATTTGTAGCTATGCTCTCTTGTTCTTGTGCATGATTGTATTTATCCATTCCTTTGATCATCTTATAAACCTTATATTAAGTCACCTGTAATTCTTCTCTCTTCTAGACACTCTAGGCCGGTTTTTCTGAGTCTTTCCTCATAACTGTAATTCTGGAATCCCACTATCAGCTTTGTCGCTCTTTTTTGTATTAAGCCATGCAAGCGCCGCTATTGTCTGTGCTATTCTGGCCAACACCTCATATTTTGATCCTTCATCACTGACAATCAAAATCAGATATTTAAAACGGTCGACTACTTCGAGTTCCTGACCGTTAGCTTTTATCCTACTGTTGAAGCCCTCGGCGTTGTTTGTCATTAATTTTGTTTTTCCAGCGTTAATCTCCAGACCATAGTCAAGAGCTGTTTCATCGAGCTTGCAGATCCATTTCTCGTCAACCGTCAATACCAAAAAGATGCTACCTGTAGCCAAATAAAATAAGTCTTGATGACAAACCGTCCAAGACATGTGACTATATCCTCCAATTGTCGACCTCGTGACATTCCAGCGCGTTTTGATAATCAGAACCAATCAAAATTACGAAGAATGGACTGATCAATGACCTAGTCCTGAGTTGGTACAACAGAATATTGTTGGCTTCCTCGCCTGGACTGACGACAAGGATAATGTGAATGTGATGTGTTAAAGGAAGGGGTATGGGTCTCGATATAAGGTGTTCGTCTCGGGTGCTGCAGGTCGCGGGTTCAAATCACTGAAGAGACCGATATTTTTTCACGTAGATCATCGGGTAACAATTTCTTCTGATATCTGAGTAGTGAGATCAGACACACGTGTGCAGTGGTGCGCATGTTAAAAATCTCTTGGCCGTTGTAAATAGAAAAGAGTAGGCTTAGCGACCGCTGCTTGGGCAAAACTTAAGTAAACAATCTACTAAACTATTCTAGGAATTCCCGCTCCACAGAGAATATGTCGTAAAAAAAGAGACTGGCTAAAACATCAGTTTTTGTTATATGATTAGCGGAGCGGCATAGATGGCGCCGGGCAGGCTGTGGTTCTACCTTGCTCTAATTTACGCTTCCATCACCACCAGTTTAAAAAAAAATAACGATCGTATATTCCAGGAGCTACCAATCAAGCGGATTTTCGCCTGCTGTAAAATATGAAACAAAGGAGGTCTCGCCTTCCCATGAAGTCTAACGACACAAGTGTGCTGAGGATAGTAGTAGTAGTAGATGTTCCATTGAGACATGAATATTATATCAAGGGTTTCACAAGGGTAACACGTTTGAGAATCGCTTCTCTAGCGCCTATTCAAAATGTATATTTGCATGCTCTTTCTTCCATTTTTTCTATCGGTATTTCTCAGAAAGCTTTATTTTTACTTAATTTGTAAAGCATTTTGTTCTGTTCAGTAAAGAATCAATGTCACCGCAATCCGAGAACACCCATAGGTGCTCAATCCCTCACATCAAATGACAAAGAGAGTAGATAATTATGGTTCAGGTTGCACGTTGGTTGTACACACTCCTGCCCCGTCCTCTCAAGCGCTCTGCTGGACTAACATCACGTCAGATCATCCCGTAAACAGTGAGGTCGTTGGGGCACATGAAGACATCCTCACAACCGCACGCCACCCTTCTCTGTCAGCGGCCACTGTCTGTGCCTCTTGTCGGGTCACGGGAGACAGGTGTTAGTGATGACTCGAACAGAACATCACACACAGACAGATTCTTACACGTACGTGGTCTCTCGTTGCCTTTCAATGTTGGTGTGCTTATGTGGCTTCTAATTCTATCTCTCTATTCTGGTCACTCACTGGCTAAGTTTTGTAGTTTTATCCAGCTACTGAGTCTTTGTCTTTCTGCTACCTACTAAATTGCACGGTAGAATTCCCTTCTCTGCTCCTTCTGATCTGTCCTGTCTGATCTCTCCCCCAGCTTATATGCTAAAGCTCCCCGCTTTGGTCAATGACTTCTACTTTCTTGAGTTCATTTCCCTCAAACTTTATTTGAACTGGCGTGTCCCAGAGAAAGGCTGCCTTGTTTTTCTACTAAATGACTTAGAGGTCGTGGAATTCCCAGTAGAATCGTGAGAAGAGAACCATTTTGGCTGAACAGTTTTAAACTGCATTGTTTGACAATTAAGGACAATGCCCCGTTCAATGAACTCAACCTCTCGGGCCGGGTTCTTAAGTTATGTGACGGTACCACGAACGGAATTTTCAGGGCTGCCCTGGCGTTAGCTCGTTTGATCCTTGTAGCTCTGCTACACAAGATCGTGGTCGCTACCTATATCCGCTCCTGGAAAACTAACATATTATTTTTAAATCCTGCAATCCGCAGCATGGACAACAGCAGCAAAGGCGAACTTTGACAAAATTAGCAAACTCCAAAACCAAGCCATTAGAGTTATAACAGGAGGCATGAAGTCAACGCCAATTGTAGAACTTGAAAAGATTGCAAATCTGCAATCCATGACCGATAGAAGATACTGCAGAGCCCAGCAGCAATCAGAGAAACTCAGAAGACTGACAGACCATCTAATGCATCAGAGACTAAATAATTTTGGAAATGGGAAACTAAAGCGGAGAAACTTTGCAGAAATAGCCAAAGCGAAGATGAGCGAAGACCCTATGAACGCATTAACAACACCAAAGCCCATCCCTACTGTACGCAAACCTACCTGGAGGCAGCATATATTTCCAGAGGTGGTAGAAATATACCAGGTATTGGAAACAAGAACAGCCAGACTGAAAAAAGAAAGAAGAGACATAACCCTGAGGTACATAACGAAAAACTACCCAAGCATGGACTGGACCCATGCTTACACCGACGGCTCTGTAACAAACACAACACAGAACGGAGGGGCATGGGTATTCCTTAGCCTATAAAATGGTAGAAAAACAACACTATCAGTGGCAACTGGAAAATATACAAGCAATTTCAGAGCGGAGGCAGAGGAACTGAGGGCTGCAGTAGAAGAAATGGTGACATGCAAAAGAAATGAAAGCCATATAGTCCTGCTTACAGATGCCCTGGCCGTAGTCACAGCACTAAAAAGCCAGAAAAATACTGAACTTAATGATTTAAGAGCAGTACTCTGTCAACTATGCCAGCATTCCGCACCAAAAAGAGTAGTGGTACAGTGGGTTCCATCCCACTGTAACATCCAAGGCAACGAGGAGGCAGACAGACTGGCAAATGAAGGTGCAAGATTACCACAACCAGATACTAGTGTGACATACGAAGAGTCCAAAAGGCTTATAAGAGCTAGATACATGACCAAATGGGAAACAGAACATACTGGCTACACAAAAAATGATGCCTATTACCAGTTGAACAGAAGAGAGCAGGTCGTGGTCTTCAGACTCCGCACAGGCCACAACAGACTGAGGTACCACCTATTCAATAAACTGAAGATAGGTGGCACTGACGAATGCACTTGTGGTACAAGGAAAATGACCGCTGAACAGCTGCTGCAAAACTGCCCGACATACGAGGACTAGAGAAAGCAGATGTGGCCATCACCAGTGGCAACACTAGACAAGTTCTATGGCAGTGTCGACAGCCTCAGGATGACAGCTGCTTTTTTCGAAAAAATAAAGGTTGACGTCTGACAGCGTTCGAAGAAGAAGAAGAAGATTGCAGTGTCTTCAAGAAAGAGGCGGTCGTTGATCATTTGAAAATGTCACCTCTGTCCATTATCAATGACTCTACTGTGGGTACCCTAAACCAATGTTTTTTACACATGTGGACCGGTGAAACTAAGACAAATTCGTCGCGGACCACTCATACAGACATTTTTTTAAAGCGCTATTTATATAGTATTTTGTGAATTCGTTTTAAAATCGAATTTTATCAAATGAAAATTGTACAGCTATTTAAAATAACCAAAGCAGTAAATAAAAAGGCTAATATTAGAACATCGCGTAGCATGTCCTTTGCAAAACGTTCCTCTCTTGGAAACCAATGTGTAAGATTCTCAATCCCTGGCCAGCTGTCCCGCCTTGGCCTCTCTCCACAATTCCGACATACAACGATTGTCATTGACGAATGCTGCGGTAAACTATGCAGACAAGACAAAACATAGATGAACTAGTAACATGATGCTACGAAACGATGGTCGATGGAGCCCGGCATCAGAAATCTGGTACGCTGGAGATAAAACAAGACGACGTGGAAGATCTCCAATGCGTTGGTCAGACCTCATTGCTCTACACAACATCCCAGGCGCCTCTGGAGGAGGGCTTACCATGTACTGGACTTCAGTGGCTCAAAACAGGATCCGATGGAGACGAAGTTCAGACCATCAGCCACGCGGATGAACGGGTCATCAAGAGGAAGATCAAATTATTTAACCTCGATGTCCGAATTCCCACTGCATCAGTCTTTGCATTCTCTCCCCAGAAAGATAATGGCCCGGTTGCAAACTATCATGTTACCTCCCTTGTGAATCCATTATTTCCCTTTGTTTATTGCCTCTGCTATGGTTACCTGCCCAATTGTGAAGCAAATTGCTGTTCGTCAATCCCGTGTCATGAAGACCACTCTCTCTGTTCAGCCCAGTGGACAATCTTTTCCTTTTGTTCTGTCCGCTGAAATGTGTGATGTCCTCGGTGATTTGGATTAAATGAGAAAGTTTTGCGCCATTTGTCAACCTCGCGCTCTCGTCCATGGACAGTGTGGGCTAGTGGTTAAGTGACACGGCTCACAAGCCGAAGGTGCTGGGTTCGCTCTCCAATCACAGCACCGGCAGTTATCTTTGCTAAGCAAACTCTTAGAAAATGCAGACGGAAACAAGATCCCCACATAAAATGCATGCCAAAGTCGGATGCACTGGACCGACAGGGGCAAAATTAAAACATAGTGCAAAGCACATCGCCTTTAGGACTAGAGAAGTAAGGCAAACTGAATATTTTAAAAAAACGCTTGTCCTGAGCTACCTTTGGCCAGTAGCAAGACATTACCGCCACGACTTGAGATAGCATAGGATGCATATTTTTCTTCAGGGTTTTTTCCAGAAGTCTTTCCCCTAAATAGGTATCCCACAAGGCAGTAGAGGAGTCGGTATTATATCCCTCCTAGCTCACTAGAGGAGTCGCCTATTCTCTTTAAATACGAGGGGGCTTCGAATGGAAACTATTAAAGTTGGACAGAAATTAGAGAAAAACCCATGCCTTTGTACTGTAACTTGTTCAAATGATTGCTAAGAATCTCAAGAGTGTCCTGCACGTGCTATCACTATGCAGACGAACAACATGACGTCATAATTGCAGTTGAAAGATGGAAACCTCACTACTGACATGCACGAAAGAAGAGCAGCGTTATGTTATCGGTTTTTGAAGCAGCGAATTGATGAAACCTATCAAAATTCATCGACGAATGAAGATCCTGTACGGTGATGAATGCCTTTCAGTTCACTCACAGTCAATCTCAAACGGGAAATTGTAGACTCAGGCCCACTTCCACAAGATGGGTTTCAAAGACACTGTCACGTGCGATTGTGGAGCACCCAAGCAAACACCAGAACATATTCTGCAACAATGACTTACCTATGCAGACCAAAGAGAAGCAGTCTTGCCTGGGGGAACGACCATGCTCGAAACGCTGTAGGGGACCGGCGAAGACCTGAAACGCACAGTCTCCTTCGTGAACCTCACCGGGCCGGAAGCATAGCATCATGGCCGACGAAGAAAAGGGCGATTTTTTTTTTTTGCGAGACGGTGAGCAGCTGCAATCGACTCCACGGTCACTATTCTGTGTGCCTGACCCGGTCGTGAGCAACCTGTCACAGAACTCAAACCATTTTTAAACTTCCTACTTCACTCATACACTTGCTGAACTGAAAGGCATGCATCACTGTACAGGAACTTCATTCGCCGATGATTTTCTATGTCCCCAACCACTCCCTCCCCCCCCCCTCCCCCTCTCTCTCTCTTCGCTGCTAAAAACGGATAAAGGAACTATGTTTCACTTTTGTATATATCAATAGTGTGGCGGCCATCTTTTAACTGCAATTATGACTTCATGATGTTCGTCTGCCCCGTGATGGCACGCGCAGAGAACTCTTGACATCCTTAGCAACCGTATTAACAAATTTAAAAACAAGAACATGGTTTGTCTAATTTCTTTCTCATTTTTATGGTTTTCATTTGTAGACTCCTCGTATTTAAAAACCGACTTTCCCCCAGTTAATCATGAAAAACCTCCACACCTGATTCAATCTGTTTACATATATTTATTTGTCATCTCGGTCCAAACAAGACTGTCCCCTGGATGGATACATACGGCCTTTGGTCTGGGCTTTTGAGACCTCTACTCTGGAAACTCATCAATACACATTCTTTTAACACGACAGCAACAAAGGGAATACATCATTGCGCAAAGGTTTATCTTTTCGGCTGAGCATACACGGATCTGTGGATTCGCTTGCGCAAGAACAAATAGCCCCTGAAATCGTCAATATTGATAGTTCGTGGCAATCAGTCCGTTGGTGAATATAGTCTTAGGTTCTGAACTGATATTCAATATTGTTCCACATCGATGAGATCTAAGAAAGATGCATGACGTGTGGCATGACATATGGATATGCTTGTCTCCTGGAGATGATTGCAGTACTAGAGAGTTATCGAGTGGTCCGGATACTAGGATATGTCTACTTTGGATCTTGGTAATCCTGTATCATATATGGGGTATTGTTCTAGAAACTCCGAAATCTAGTTTATTCTATCTTGTATTCTTTGTATTCCTGTATCATACTTGGAATCCAGGTATTCTTCTTCTTCTTCTTCTTCTTCTTCTTCTTCTTCTTATTCTCCTTCCTCTTCTTCTTCTTCCTCTTCTTCTTCTTCTTCTTCTTCTTCTTCTTCTTCGTTCTCAATCTCCCGTAGCCAAGTCATGAAAAGAGCTTTTCAAATGGCAGGATGCAGTCCAGATTTAGCAGCTTGACTGCGATATCTGCACATTTCGGTCCGACACATCGGACTTTAGCAGACATTTTTGAGTACCGGGTTAACCTTCCCTTTTCGATTCCTTCTACTTAGCCAGTCTGCTCTGCTGCAGCCGGTTATCTAGAATTACCTCGTGGAAGTGTAGGAGGGTCTTGGAATCACTGGTTGACTTACCCTGACGCTAGCAGTCGGCTATGGATCGCTGACCGCTGCAGTTCATACGCTGCTCAACATCTTGAGAATCCTGGTATTCAAACAAGCATGTCTGTTGCCAGGTAACCGAATGCTATCGGCTATCTATAAGAGGTATCTCGGCTATCTGTAATAGGTATCTTAAACTTCTTGTGGCTTACTAGTTCTGGAGGAAGATACAAATAAGGGGCTAAGTGGTCTCGAGTTAAGGTCTCTGCCTCGGGTTTCGGAGATCGTGGGTTCGAATCACGATTACAACCGATATTTTTTTAATGCGGATTCTCTTTCCCTGGTTTCTGGGTAGTGAGATCGGACTCCTGTTTTCGGTGTCGATCACGTTAAAAATCCCTTTACAATTAGAAATCGAAAAGAGTAGACTTAACGGTCGCTTCCCAGAGAACATTTTATAAATTCTAGTTAAAAATCTACTCACATTATTTGTACCTGTATCACATTTTGGGGTATTGTTGAAGAGATCCGCATCATCATCATCAGTCCCGTAACCTGAAAGGTCATTGGGGCACCGGTATTGCAGATTGTTGGATCAGTTTCTGCCATTCCACCCGGTTTTATGTCAGGATATCGAATCTTCTGTCTGGACGAGTTAACCTCAGTGGTATGGTTGTCATTGTTGTGTATTTAAACGACTGAAACATTTCTGATTGTGTCTTGGGCCGTTTTGCACCTGGCGGAGCCCATCCCTCTCCAGGCAACCTGTCTCTCCATAGTGTGAATTTTTCTAAGATCTCCCTGTCTACTCAAGCATGGCGTCCCGTGTTCCCTCTTATGGCTATGCCTTTCCGCATTCTTTTTTCCGGCCTCTTTTTCATCTTGGCTGTTTGCTTTTAATCCGCTCTTGTATATTCTGTGTTCGACTTTATCCTATAATATGTCGATTGAAACAATTCTCGGTGCTTTGGCGAGCGCGTCCGATTGAAAAAAGGCACATAAAACACGATATCTAAAAGGAATCTGTAACACTGCAATTGTAGACCCAAAGATAACAGAAACACACACACGATTCAGAGGCGAATCAGATCAGCACTCATGTTGGCCGTCGAAACGGAAGGACACAGAGAGATCAGAGATGAAATTCAGAAATCTAATTTATTTTCTCTCCTTTTCTTGGTATTCCTGTATCATATATGAATACATGGGAGAGGAGTGGGCTAGTGGTTATGTGACACAGCTCACAACCGGAAGGTGCTAAGTTCGCTCCCCAATCACAGAACCGGCCGTTACCCCGTTGAAGCAAATCCTTAGAAAATGCAGGAGGAAGCAGACTCTTACATAAAATGCATGCCGAAGTCGGATGCATTGGGCAGACAGGCGCAAAACAAAAACATAGAGCAGCGCACACCGCTTTTGTTGAATAGAGAAATAAAGGGAATGCCAAAAAAAAAATATATACGAGTTTTTTAATTGACCTGAAACTCCGAAACCTAGTTCATTTTCATTCTATTTCTTTCTATTCCTGTATCATATATGGAATATTCTTATAGAACTCAAACTCAGAAATATAGTTCAATTTCTTTCGTATTCTTAGTATTCCAAGTATTCATATATCATGTATGAGAAATATTGCTCTAAAGCTCCAACTTCAGAAATCTTGTTATTTCTCTTGTATTTCTTGTATTTTTGGTATTCCTTAAGCATGTGTGAGAAATATTGTTCTGGGGGTGAACTAAAAAAAACCTGGTTATTTTTTTCTTGTATTCATGGTATTCCTGAAGCATGTGGGAGAAATATTATTCTATGGGTGAACTCAAAAACCTAGTTTTTGTTTCTTGTATTTCTGGTATTCCAGGTATTCCTGTATTATGTGGGAGAAATATTCTACTAAAGGGGAAACTCAGAAACGTAATTTTCTCCTGTATTTCTGGTATTCGGGGTATTCCTGTATCTTGAATGACATTTTGTTCTGGATCTCACTCAGGAGCCTAGTTGTTTTATTTTTTGTATTCTTGGTATTCCATATATTCTTGTATCATGTATGGGAAATATTTTCCTAGCGCGCAAATTCAGAAGGCTGCGCCATTTTCAACAAGGTTTTGATTTATGCGTGGGGTAGGATCTGCAATATCATGAGTTGGAAAGTCTTCTACCATAGATCAATTATATCACACTCTTGTCTCCTATGAGATGCTCTCAGCGTGGCAGTTATTGGAGTATCTTCTTGTTGTAAGTATTGTATATTTTTTTTTCTACGCTCCTTAGTTTGTTGTTGTTGTTGCTGTTGTTGTTGTTGTTGTTGCTGGTGTTTCTGTTGTTGCTGCTGTTGTTGCTGATGTTGTTGTTGCTGATGTTGTTGTTGTTGTTGCTGATGTTGTTGTTGCTGTTGTTGTTGCTGCTGTTGTTGTTGCTGTTGTGGTTGTTGTTGTTGTTGCTGCTGTTGTTGTTGCTGATGTTGTTGTTGTTGTTGCTGTTGTGGTTGTTGTTGTTGCTGCTGTTGTTGTTGCTGTTGTGGTTGTTGTTGTTGTTGTTGCTGCTGTTGTTGTTGCTGATGTTGTTGTTGTTGTTGCTGTTGTGGTTGTTGTTGTTGCTGCTGTTGTTATTGCTGTTGTGGTTGTTGTTGTTGTTGTTGCTGTTGTTGTTGCTGTTGTTGTTGTTGAGAACATATCCTGAATGACCGCTCCCCGTATACAGACCAAAGAGAGGCAGTCTGGCCTGGGCGAGCGACCATGATCGAGAAGCTGTGGGGGACCGGTTAAAACCTGAAACGCACAATCTCCTTCGTGAACCTCGCAGGGCTAGAAGCACAGCATCAGTTGATGAAGAAGGATAAACAGATTGTATGTACGTCCTTAAATTAAGTGACGGCTGCTGTAACTTTTCTTACATCCCGAGCGTGCTGATGAAAGTGGGCATCGATCCTCTAGGTGGTTTTACTATGCTTGGCTTCATCTGTGTGTCGCACACAACTGCTGGGATTACGTCGATCACTCAAATCGTTACACAGACTGCCAGGAAACAGCCCGTTTCCATGGAGAACTGCATGAAAGTGAGGCGCGGGTCTTTGGTCAGTGTATTTAACATGAGGAGAGGGAGCCAAACGTCTGGTCAGGCACAACATACTGATCAGACATGTTAGTCAGGGTCAGGCACAACATGCTGATCAGACATGTTAGTCAGGGTCAGCACAACATATTGATCAGACATGTTGGTCAGGGTCGCCACAACATACTGATCAGACATGTTATTCAGGGTCGGCACAACATACTGATCAGACATGCTAGTCAGGGTCAGGCACAACATACTGATCACACATGTTAGTCAGGGTCGGCACAACATACTGATCAGACATGTTAGTCAGGGTCAGGCACAACATACTGATCAGACATGTTAGTCAGGGTCAGGCACAACATACTGATCAGTCATGTTAGTCAGGGTCAGGCACAACATACTGATCAGACATGTTAGTCAGGGTCAGGCACAACATACTGATCAGACATGTTAGTCAGGGTCAGGCACAACATACTGATCAGAAATGTTAGTTAGGGTCAGGCACAACATACTGATCAGACATGTTAGTCAGGGTCAGGCACAACATACTGATCAGACATGTTAGTCAGGCTCTGATAAATATATATTGGTCAAGATCCTCACCTCGGTTTCCTCGTAGCCTTCCCTGAAAACGAGCTGTTTTCACGGCAGCCTGGCTACCGAGGTGAGGGAACGACGTACTCTCCGTAGTAAGCCACACGCAGATGAAGCCAAGCATAGCACAACCACTAAGAGGATTCCGGTCCACCTTCATCAGCACGCTCGGGATGTGAAGCAAGCTGCTGCAACCCGCCAATTAACGTCCTTTTCAGTGCTCACAAAAGAGTAAACCTACGCATTGTGGGCATTCGAAACAACAACAACAACAATTTCGCATGACCTTGACTAACATTAACCGATCCGTGGCCTTAAATCTGTAATATACCCTTTCATCGACATTGGATGTGACTTTGTTGTTGACTTTAACTTCTGCTCGATGCTTGCACAAGAACGTACAAATCAGAAGATTGAGTTGGTTGGGACACAACGTGATACACGAAAGTCTTCTATAGAAGATACTAGAGGGCAAAATCCAGAGGAGGAAGCTGAACGGGACGATCACAACTGGATCGGGCATGCAGGACATTAAAGTACGAATCTATGCTGTAATAAAGACAGCTGCAGAGGATAGGATCAAATGGAGAGGCATGCTCAGATAACCATACAACTTCATACTGATCTACAAGAGGATATGGTCAAATGGAGAGGCATGCTCAGATAACCATACAACTTCATACTGATCTACAAGAGGATATGGTCAAATGGAGAGGCATGCTCAGACAACCTGACAACCAGTCTCGGGACTGACCAACCAGAGGATAGGATTGACGTTGTTTTGCGAATGTCCACAATGAGTAGGATACTCTTTTATGCGCCCTGAAAAGGTCACCCAAGTTGCGGGTTGCAGTAGCTCTCCTCACATCCCGAGCGTTCTGATGAAGGTGGACCGGTGTCCTACAGGCTGCTGTGCTATGCCTGGCTCCATCTGCGTATTTCTCACTACTACGGGGATCACGTCGAACCTCACCCCGCTAGCCAGACTGTTGTCCCCGTCCAACGAGGAGGTCAGGTGAGGGTCTTGGCCAGTATATTACTACTGGCCCTGGCTAACATTGTCTGATCAGTATGGTTTGCCTGACCCTGGCTAACATTGTCTGATCAGTATGGTTTGCCTGACCAGACGTTAGCCTCATATACCAAAGGATAGGGTGAAATTGAGAGACATGCTCAGACAACCTTGGGCCACTCTCAGGACTGACCAACCAGAGGATATGGTCAAATGGAGAGACATGCTCAGACAACCTTACAACCAGTCTCAAAATTGAACAACGAGAGGATAGGGTCAAATGGAGAGACATATCAGACAACCTTACAACCAGTCTTAGGACTGAACAGCCAGAGGATATGATCAAAAGGAGAGGCATGCTCAGACAACCTTACAACCAGTCTCAGGACTGACCAACCAGAGAATATGATCAAAAGGAGAGGCATGCTCAGACAACCTTACAACCAGTCTTAGGACTGACCAACCAGATAATAATGTTTCGATCCTCTGACTATTTTGAATTTGAAATCAATGTCCTTTCCTAATCCACGTTTTAAAAGCCATTTTCGTTGCACTGTTAGCTGGGCCCATTATTATTTCAGATGCAGTAAATAATAAAACACACAGCAGGTACTCTGATTAGAATTGATAGAGCCACTGTAACATGCCACGCATGTTGTGACTAAAGAAAGTTGTTTGTGGTTAGGATCCTCATCATGCAAAACGGTTGCTGTTTAAATTGATACATCAATCGTCAGGGAACAGGCTTCCTGTAGAGGGGTCAGTTGCATTGTGGGTATATGTTTCCCAACTGTATTGGGGGCTTTTGTTTCTCAGTTATATTTTGGGGCCTTATACTTGTATTGGGGGCGTTATGTGTCCCAGTGGTATTTCGGGCCTTATACTTGTAATGCTGGCCTTATGTTTCCCAGTTGTATTGGTGGCATTGTACTTGTACTGGTGGCCTTATGTTTCCTAGTTGTATTGGTGGCATTATACTTGTATTGGTGGCCTTATGTTTCCCAGTTGCATTGGTGGCATTATACTTGTATTGGTGGCCTTATGTTTCCCAGTTGTATTGGTGGCATTATACTTGTACTGGTGGCCTTATGTTTCCCAGTTGTATTGGTGGCCTTATACTTGTATTGGTGGTCGTGTTGTTTCAGTGGTATCGGTGGCTTTATACATCTCAGTTATATTGAGACCATATACTTGTATTGGGGACCTAATACTTGTATTGGGAGCCTTATACTTGTATTAGTAACCTTATACTTCTCAGTTGTATTTGGAGCCTTAGACTTGTATTTGGAGCCTTATACTTGTATTTGGAGCCTTATACTTGTATTTGGAGCCTTATACTTGTATTTGGAGCCTTATACTTGTATTTGGAGCCTTATACTTGTATTTGAAGCCTTATACTTGTATTTGGAGCCTTATACTTGTATTGGGAGCCTTATACTTGTATTGGGAGCCTTATACTTGTATTTGGGAGCCTTATACTTGTATTGGGAGCCTTATACTTGTATTTGGAGCCTTATACTTGTATTTGGAGCCTTATACTTGTATTGGGACCCTTATACTTGTATTGGGAGCCTTATACTTGTATTTGGGAGTCTTATACTTGTATTGGGAGCCTTATACTTGTATTTGGAGCCTTACCCTTGTATTGGGAGCCTTACACTTGTATTGGGAGCCTTATACTCGTATTCGTAACCTTATACTTCTCAGTTGTATTTGGAGCCTTGTACTTGTATTGGGAGCCTTATACTTGTATTGGGAGCCTTATACTTGTACTGGGAGCCTTATACTTGTATTTGGAGCTTAATACTTGTATTGGTAACCTTATACTTCTCAGTTGTATTTGGAGCCTTATACTTGTATTGGTAACCTTATACTTCTCAGTTGTATTTGGAGCCTTGTACTTGTATTTGGAGCCTTGTACTTGTATTGGGAGCCTTACACTTGTATTGGGAGCCTTATACTTGTATTGGGAGTCTTATACTTGTATTTGAAGCCTTATACTTTAATTGGGAGCCTTATACTTGTATTGGGAGCCTTATACATGTATTGGTAGCCGTATACTTGTATTTGGAGCCTTATACTTGTATTTGGAGCCTTATACTTGTATTTGGAGCCTTATACTTGTATTGTGAGCTTTATACTTGTATTTGGAGCCTTATACTTGTTATTGGAGCCTTATACTTGTATGGGTAGCCGTATACTTGTATTTGGAGCCTTATACTTGTATTTGAAGCCTTATACTTGTATTTGGAGCCTTATACTTGTATTTGGAGCCTTATACTTGTATTTGGAGCCTTACACTTGTATTATGAGCCTTATACTTGTATTTGGAGCCTTATACTTGTTTTTGGAGCCTTATACTTGTATTGGTAGCCGTATACTTGTATTTGGAGCCTTATACTTGTATTTGGAGCCTTATACTTGTATTTGGAGCATTATACTTGTATTGGGAGCCTTATACTTGTATTTGGAGCCTTATACTTGTATTTGGAGCCTTATACTTGTATTGTGAGCCTTATACTTGTATTGGTAGCCTTATACTTGTATTGGGAGCCTTATACTTGTATTGGTAGCCTTATACTTGTATTTGGAGCCTTATACTTGTATTGGTAGCCGTATACTTGTATTGTGAGCCTTATACTTGTATTGGTAGCCTATACTTGTATTTGGAGCCTTATACTTGCATTTTGGAGCCTTATACTTGTATTAGCAGCCTTAAACTTGTATTGTGAGCCTTATACTTCTCAGTTGTATTGGCAGCATCGCTGATTCACTTGGAATCAAATAAATCGACTCTTCGTCGTTCGTGCTGATAAGGACGTTGTGTAGTAGTTTGCAGCGAGGTTGTGATGTCTGCGCCTTTTCGTTCGACACATCCGGTTTCATTTAGTCTGTTTTGGATACAGAGTTTGCCTTCAAACTGCTATCCCTATTCTATTAACCAGACTACACTAGTGCAGCCTGTTTTCTGGGTCGTCGCCTGATCTAGGTCAACTCTGGCTCGCTGACCGTGATCCAAACCGCGAGCTATGAGTAGCGATAGGTTCTGTCAGGTCATTCACTGCTGCATCATCTGCCTCGTTCTGATACACTCGATACTTAAGGTCAGTCTGGTTTATAAAGGTGGTTGTTGTGGTTGCTGTTGTTGTTGCTGTTGTAGCCGTTGTTGTTGTATGAAGCTAATAGTGCTAACTTATGACGACGGTTCTTTTGTGGTGGGTTACATCGGTTCTCCTCACATCTCGAGGTGTACTTGAGTAGCTTACCAGTGGCTGTAGTGCAATGCAAGGTTTCTGAGTAAGCTTATCGCCATTCAGGGTTGCAATGTCGCTGGGGAGAAGAGACTAACGTCCGGGGAAATAAACGGATTAGACTAGTCAGTTTCAGGTGAAACATACTCAGCAGACTAGGTTAGTCAGTGTCGAGGTGAAACATACTGATAAGACTATGTTAGTCAGGGTCAGGTAAAACATACTGAGCAGGGTATGTTAGTCAGTGTCAGGTGAAACATTCTGATCAGACTATGTTAGTCAGGGTCAAGTAAAACATACTGATCGGACTATGTTAGTCAGGGTCATGAAAAACATACTGATCAGACTATATTAGTCAGTGTCAGGTAAAACATACTGACCAGACTATGTTAGTCAGGGTCAGGTAACACATACTGATCAGACTATGTTAGTCAGGGTCAGGTAAAACATACTGATCAGACTATGTTAGTCAGGGTCCGGTAAAACATACTGATCATACTCTGTTAGTCAGGGTCAGGTAAAACATACTGATCCATGTTAGTCAGGGTCAGGTAAAACATACTGATCAGACTATGTTAATCAGTGTCAGGTAAAACATACTGATCAGACTATGTTAGGCCGGGTTCAGGTAAAACATACTGATCATACTATGTTAGTCAGGGTCAGGTAAAACATACTGATCAGACTATGTTAGTCAAGGTCAGGTAAAACATACTGATCAGACTATGTTAGTCAGGGTCAGGTAAAACATACTGATCAGACTATGTTAGTCAGGGTCAGGTAAAACATACTGATCATACTCTGTTAGTCAGGGTCAGGTAAAACATACTGATCCATGTTAGTCAGGGTCAGGTAAAACATACTGCTCAGACTATGTTAGTCAGGGTCAGGTAAGACATACTGATCCATGTTAGTCAGGGTCAGGTAAAACATAGTGATCAGACTATGTTAGTCAGGGTCAGGTAAAACATACTGATCAGACTATGTTAATCAGTGTCAGGTAAAACATACTGATCAGACTATGTTAGGCCGGGTTCAGGTAAAACATACTGATCAGACTATGTTAGTCAGGGTCAGGTAAAACATACTGATCAGACTATGTTAGTCAAGGTCAGGTAAAACATACTGATCAGACTATGTTAGTCAGGGTCAGGTAAAACATACTGACCAGACTATCTTAGTCACGCGACTAGATCCTCATTTCGCGCTGTCTTGCCTTTTTTATGTTCTATTCTGGTAAGAATTTACATCATTGCACTCCGGGCAAATTCATAGGAGCATAGTACCTCCTAGCAGATGGTGAAGAGTGTAGATGATGATAGTTCCTGTACGGCGCTGGTTTTACACACTCCTGCTCCGATCTTTTAGCTGCCCTTCTCTGCTGCTCCAACGTGTGATTTCAAAATCCTGCAATCTGTGCTTCGCTGGTTCACTGACTGCGATGTGGTCATCCACTGCACCCGAGTGCATATCCAGTAGCCCTGACTTGTCTTGCCACTGGTTAAAGTTGGACTCGGACGATAGAGTGAGGTCGACGAACAGCGCAACCCTTTCTCACCTAAATCAAATTCATCACGCAAGTCCTTCTCTTTTCATTTATCTAGTACTAACACAGTCGAGTCTTGTGATGACGGGGGAGCGACGAAGCGGAGAGCGTAAGTCCGCTGACATGCTAAACTACAGTCAAAAAGCTGCATCAGTTGCGGAACTCCTGCTGAGCAATAAAGCGGATGAGATACATGGATTTTCTGACAATCATGATCACCGTCTCACGAAGCGAACTTTCCATGACCTCACTGCCTGCGAGTATGCAGATCCCAAATCTGACTCGTCAGCCATCTCCGAACCCATCCACAACCCGGGTATACAGAATACTCAACTGGAAGGACTGGCTAAGTGAAAATAGAAAAGGTACCCATCACTCGTGATGGACGAACAACAATGACTGCGATGTTTTAATCCAAAATCCTGTAATTGATCAACTTCAAAATGTCACTCATATCCAGTGCCAATGTCTCAACTGCAGGTGCTCCCGAAGCTCGGGTGGCAGTGCTCTCATTCATGCAAACCCCATCATGTTCTAGACAGTGATTCCATACACGCTCTCATTCATGCAAACCCCATCATGTTCTAGACAGTGATTCCATACACGTTCTCATTCATGCAAACCCCATCATGTTCTAGACAGTGATTCCATACACGTTCTCATTCATGCAAACCCCATCATGTTCTAGACAGTGATTCCATACACGTTCTCATTCATGCAAACCCCATCATGTTCTAGACAGTGATTCCATTCACGTTCTCATTCATGCAAACCCTATCATGTTCTAGACAGTGATTCCATTCACGTTCTTATTCATGCAAACCCCATCATGTTCTAGACAGGGATTCCATACACGTTCTCATTCATGCAAACCCCATCATGTTCTAGACAGTGATTCCATACACGTTCTCATTCATGCAAACCCCATCATGTTCTAGACAGTGATTCCATTCACGTTCTCATTCATGCAAACCCCATCATGTTCTAGACAGTGATTCCATTCACGTTCTCATTCATGCAAACCCCATCATGTTCTAGACAGTGATTCCATACACGTTCTCATTCATGCAAACCCCATCATGTTCTAGACAGTGATTCCATTCACGTTTTCATTCATGCAAACCCCATCATGTTCTAGACAGTGATTCCATTCACGTTCTCATTCATGCAAACCCCAGCATGTTCTAGACAGTGATTCCATTCACGTTCTCATTCATGCAAACCCCAGCATGTTGAAGACAGTGATTCCATACAAGTTCCCAGAGATTCGAATCATCCGTATCCACCATCCACTCATGCCACATCCAGCCCTTCTGCACCTTCCGAAACAAGAACTGAGGGCCACAAACGATTACGTCATCAAAGACGTTTCCGATAACCCCCCATCATAACCGGTCACTGACCAGATCTCCATTCTGTTCTTTCACATTGTTATCAAGTATGCACTGCTCCTCTCAGCCACGACCCTGCCTCTCACTCTAGCAACGAAGCCCCAACCGGTTTTCTTACGGAGCACCATAGGTCAGGTCAGGTCAGATCAGGTTAGGTCATGTTAGGTCAGATCAGGTCATGTCAGGCCATCCCGTAACCGGTGAGGTCGTTGGGGCAAACATGAAGACATTATCAAAAACCCCACGCCACCCTTCTCTGTCTGTATCCGCTGCCTGTGCCTCTTCTGGTCGGAGATTCGTCCATTCTTTTATGTTGTCCTCCCACCTCTTTTTGGTCCGGCCTCTTTGTCGTCTGCCTTGCACCTTTCCGTGGAGGATCGTATTTGCAAGACCATTTGATCTCGATATGTGACCGTACCAAGCGAGTTTCCTTCTTTTGAGAGTTGCCAAGAGGTCTTCAAAAGGCCCTATTGCTGTTGTAATTCTATCTCGTATTTCCTCATTTGTAACTCGATCTTTGTACGTGACGTTTAAAAGTCTTCGGAAACATCTCATCTCCAAGGCCTGTATCCTTCGCTGAAGGTCAGCTGTAACTGTTCATGTCTCACAAGCATAGAAGAATATTGACAGGACCAGTGTACGCATTAATCTAATTTTCGTGCATAGTGCGAACCGTTTATCTTGCCACATTTTGTTAAGCCGTGCAAGCGCCGCTATTGTCTGTGCTATTCTGGCCAACACCTCACATTTTGATCCTTCATCACTGACAATCGACCCTAGATATTTAAAACGGTCAACCACGTCGTGTTCCTGACCATTAGCTTTTATCCTGCTGTTGAAGCCCTCGGCGTTGTTGGTCATTAATGTTGTCTCTCCAGCGTTTATCTCCATACCATAGTCAAGAGCTGTTTCATCGAGCCTTCAGACCCATTCCTGTAGTACTGCTTCTGAGCCCGCCAACCCGTCGATGTCATCTGCAAAACGAAGGTTGGTAATCGTTCGGCCCCCTATCTTGACAGTACCAACGTGACCTCCAGGATTCTGACAGCATCAGAATACTGGGAATTTTCACTTAATAGTCTGTAACCTCTAGGTCCACTCTCCCACTGCTCTACGCTCAATATTCTCTTCCCAGGGTGATACTGTCCCGAGACCTACAACAACAAAAGTTTCCTGCTATTGTTGTTTTCGAATGCCCACAGTGAGTAGGTGACTCTTATGTGCGCTCTATAAAGGAAGTTCAGTGGCGGGTTGTCGTAGCTTTCCTCACATCCCGAACGTGCTGATGAAGGTGGACCGGGGTCCTCCCGGCGGTTGTGAAATGCTTTATCTGCGTATCGCTCACTACTACGGGGATCACGTCAAACCTAACCTTGTTATCCGGACTGTTGTCCTAGGCAAAAGCCCGTTTCCAGGACGATCAACGAGGCGGTCAGACGAGGGCCTTGACCAGTATATTTCTCCTGACCCTGGCTAACATTGTCTAATCAGTGTGTTTTGCCTGACCCTGGCTAACATTGTTTAATCAGTGTGTTTTGCCTGACCATGGCTAACATTGTCTAATCAGTGTGTTTTGCCTGACCCTTGCTAACATTGCCTGATCAGTGTGTTTTGCCTGACCCTGGCTAACATTGTCTAATCAGTATGTTTTGCCTGACCCTGGCTAACATTGTCTGATCAGTGTGTTTTGCCTGACCATGGCTAACATTGTCTAATCAGTGTGTTTTGCCTGACCCTTGCTAACATTGCCTGATCAGTGTGTTTTGCCTGACCCTGGCTAACATTGTCTAATCAGTATGTTTTGCCTGACCCTGGCTAACATTGTCTGATCAGTGTGTTTTGCCTGACCCTGGCTAACATTGTCTAATCAGTATGTTTTGCCTGACCCTGGCTAACATTGTCTGATCAGTGTGTTTTGCCTGACCCTGGCTAACATTGTCTGATCAGTGTGTTTTGCCTGACCCTGACTAATATTACTTGATCAGTGTGTTTTGCCTGACCCTTGCTAACATTGCCTGATCAGTGTGTTTTGCCTGACCCTGGCTAACATTGTCTAATCAGTATGTTTTGCCTGACCCTGGCTAACATTGTCTGATCAGTGTGTTTTGCCTGACCATGGCTAACATTGTCTAATCAGTGTGTTTTGCCTGACCCTTGCTAACATTGCCTGATCAGTGTGTTTTGCCTGACCCTGGCTAACATTGTCTAATCAGTATGTTTTGCCTGACCCTGGCTAACATTGTCTGATCAGTGTGTTTTGCCTGACCCTGGCTAACATTGTCTAATCAGTATGTTTTGCCTGACCCTGGCTAACATTGTCTGATCAGTGTGTTTTGCCTGACCCTGGCTAACATTGTCTGATCAGTGTGTTTTGCCTGACCCTGACTAATATTACTTGATCAGTGTGTTTTGCCTGACCCTGGCTAACATTACCTGATCAGTTATTTTTGCCTGACCCTGGCTAACATTGCCTGATCAATGTGTTTTGCCTGACCCTGGCTAACATTACCTGATCAGTTATTTTTGCCTGACCCTGGCTAACATTGCCTGATCAATGTGTTTTGCCTGACCAGACGTTAGCCTCTTCATGCCAAAAGTCCCCTGCACTTTAATATATACATTCACCGTCTCTTATTGAACTGTCATTACTTGTTTTTTTTAAAAATTATTGTATTAAATGTTACCATTTAACATACAATATGTTTCTGCTGCTCTTTACTGTGAATTAAAATACACACTTCTAATCAATTGTTTCAGGTAAATATTTCGTGTTTTGTTGTCACGGGCAATAGGAATCAATCGATGAACGTAATTGCACGGCATTTCCGAGAGCAGTATTTATTTGTTAATATCTCATATTTCGTTTTTACCACCAGGAATTTCCCAATATGTGTTATATTGTATTCGTTCTTTTCTTTCTATGCACGTGTGTTTCGCGGAGCCGAATGGGGAGCAGAGTTAGTAATAGTGTAGTCTGTCAGATATATTGTTTAAAAAAATGATGCAACACAGTCGTAGCCAGGTGCAAGAAACGCTATGCAGGGTGAGGGAACCTTCAGACAAACTGGGACTAAATATTTACAAAAAGACAACTCATCACCATCGTCTCTTCACTTGGGATCAAGATGCTGAGCAGCGCATGAGCTGCAGGTGGTCAGCGACCCATAGCTGGGATCAAGATGCTGAGCAGCGCATGAGCTGCAGTGATCAGCGACCCATAGCTGGGATCAAGATGCTGAGCAGCGCATGAGCTGCAGGTGGTCAGCGACCCATAGCTGGGATCAAGATGCTGAGCAGCGCATGAGCTGCAGTGGTCAGCGACCCATAGCTGACTGCTAGCGTCAGGGCCAGCGAACAAGAGCTGCCAAGACCCTTCTACACCTCCACGTGGTGATCCTGGATAACAGGCTGCAGCAGGGCAGACTGGCTAAGGAGAAGGGATCGAAGAGGGAATGCTAACCCGGTACTCATAAAATGCTTGATAAAGTCGGATGTGTTGGACCTAAAGGTTAAAATACTTGTGTCGTTAGACGGCGTAGAGAGATGTAGTTTTCTGTCGCGTGCCAGCTTTGTCGCCGATGTTGTTATCATTCTGTGTTTCTTCAGTGTCTCACTGACACCATCTATCCATCTTTTTCGTGATCTGCCTCTTGCTCTGCAACCCTGGTGTCTGGTATTGTAGATACGAGCAGCTGGTAACTTTGGTTGCATTCTTGTCAGGTGTCCGAACCATTTGATTCTTCGCTTTTCTATGTACTCCATGCACGGTCTTGCACCCACCGTCTGTCTGATTATTTCGTTTCACAATCTGTCCAGCCTTGTGACCCGACACCCTTGTGACCCCCACAACCTTTCTAAAGCCCATCATTTCGCATACAATGATTTTTCTTTCTTGTGTCTTAAAAAACTCATCATGCTCATCATGTAGCATGTCCTTTATAGAACGTTGCTCCCATCACAGTCTGTCTGAAAGAAACTCGTTCTCTTGCCAAAACTCCAGCCTCCGCCACAGTCATACCCAGGCATTCCTGGATATCTTGGTGCCATCGTCTTCTTGGTCTACCCCTTCCTCTTTTACCTGGCACCATACCTTCCATCACCGTCCTCTCAAGACCGTTGTGTCTCTTGGTGTGACCAAAGTATTTGCATTTTCTAGCCAAAATGGAATTGATAAACCAGTTCTCCTCTATGCTCAACTCTTGCCGAATGTCTACACTTTTTTTTTCTCTGTCCAGGGTATTCTGTGGATCTTTCTGTAACATTTTGACATGAAGGATTCGATTCTTTGTCTAGACGTTTTTGGTAATCGTCCTTGATTCACAACCATAAGCTGCCACAGGAAAAACACAGGCTCTCAGGACTTTTACTTTTATCATTTTGTTGGTGCTCTGCCATCATTTCTTCAGGCTATTCAGTCTCTGCATTACCATAGCTAGTCGTCTTCTGATTTCTTTCGAGCAGTTGCCATTTTTGTCAATTCTGAAGCTCGGATATTCAAAATGTGTGACCTGATCTATTTCCTCACCACCCACTGTAAATTTATGCTGACATTGTGTTTTGTTGGTGGTCATTATCTTTGTTTTGTTTATAATCTAAGAAAGCTAACCTGTTTAAAATGAGCCCATTAAACAAAGAGCCAGTCGTGCCTGGGAATGAGGCACTGGAAGGGAGGAGGACACCTTCATTAATGTGGGCAACCTCATTAACACTTCTGGGGGCACACAGGTAGATTTAAGGGTTAGAATTTGAACGACAAGAACAGCATTCCTGTTAATGAATAATGTGTGGAAATCCAGGGACATGAAGACTAATACCAAGTTGTTTGTTTGTTTTCTTATGGCTTTAAGCGCCGTGGGGAGCTTAATTAGTCTGTCCTGCGCCAAATGCGTTCCGTCGGTCAATGTGAGCTCGTATCGCTGCATAATCA
Organism: Ariolimax columbianus; assembly: GCA_036924085.1. Lineage (NCBI taxonomy): Eukaryota > Metazoa > Mollusca > Gastropoda > Stylommatophora > Arionidae > Ariolimax > Ariolimax columbianus. Next base: position 18,902,020 of record JAVGWX010000015.1, on the reverse strand, counting down.
CACTAATGCCATCTGTCCACCTGCCTCGTGGTCTCTTCCTTGCCCTGTAGCTAGATCTACCAGTGTTGTACGCCATCAGTTGAAGTTGATGAGGGCGCATTCTCATGAGATTACCAAACCGACTTATTTTCTGCCGGGAGATGTACTCTGCACAAGAAGTAGTGCCGTGCCGATCATGCTACGAATGTCGTCGTTTTACATTGTCTTTCCTGGTAACATCGATGACCTTCCTCAAACTCTTCATTTCAAACGTCGAAATTATGCGCTCACCCGTCCTGGAAGAGGCCATGTTTGGTACTGGTAGCACAAAGTCGGCATAAACTGTTTATCAGCTATTGCTTTTTTGTCAAACTAATGATCGGGTTCCTAAGCCGTGGTGACAGCTGATAAGATGCTTTCTGACAACTAGTCTCGATTTCCCTGTCGATCCTGCTTTCTACCTACAAAAAACATCCCAAATACTTGAACTCGTAGGCCTGTTGAACAGCAATATCATTTACACTGATTTTGAGTGGTCCAGGTGTTCTACTGATTGTGACATTTCCAGCTTGAGCATGGGTGTTTATGGCAGAGGAGATTGGGCTGGCGACTCTGGGAACAAAGGTTGCCTGAATGTGTGCCAAGGTCAATCACGGCCTCAAACGAAAGAGGGGCTTAAATGGAAGACTTAGTCTTGTATAGGGAAGGGGTAGGAGAGGGGTGTTCGGAGCTGAGGTCGGGGCTTGTAGTTGACCACTCTGGCGTTTTAGCGAATTAGCGTAGTGGGGGGGGGGGGGGGGGGAGGTGGTGACAGTCAGATGCCGCCACGACCTGCTACGACATTTTGAATGACACGGATTCAGGGATAATCATTCAATAACAATTAGTTGGGGATAGCTCCAAATTAGAGTCATGTCTAAGTTAGACAACCAACAACAGACCATTGAACAGCCATTTTTTGCTCGAGACCATAAAATACTCTGCAAAGATGAACTCAAGGAGACTGGCTAGGAGAGCGACTGAGAGGCTGTCAGGAGTCTGTGAGTTTGCAGGATAACTGGACCAGCATGCACCTCGAGTTTTGGTCAGTCGCTCTATAGGTGTTTATGTACTTTATGTAAGGGTCTGCTTCCTCCTGCATTTTCTAAGAGTTTGCTTCCCCGGGGTAACGGCCCGTGCTGTGATGGGGATCGAACCTAGCTACTTCGAGTTGTGAGCCGTGTCACTTAACCACTAGCCCACACCGTCACCTCATATGTCTTTCTACGTTAACCCTATGCATGTTCTATATTTTCTCTGTTATTTTCGTCAAAGCGGTGAGACAGAGACATGTGTTATTCTTTTACCTATTTAGTGCCAGAGAGTGCTGGAACGATGAGAGCATCATCGGATGCCTCAAGAAGCTGTCATCCCCGTTACCAACCACGGACAACGATTCCTCTGCCTTGTGAAGACCTCGGGAGAGGGTAAGGCTACGGGAGTAAACCCAGACAAAAATCCGGAATGGTATATTCCGTCTTTTAATGCATGAACAAGATAAGAAACAATTTTCTACTAAACTGCATATCAGATCCAAATAATTTTTCACATCCAGCCTTATAATATCCATGACGTTTTGGAAATATTTTCTTCTCTAAGAAATGTTATGTATTTTGAAAAAATGTATTCATTAGGCCATATTAAAAGCAACCTCGCTGAATTGGACATCATTTTAACATGTATAAGGTGCACACAGTTAAGCTGTTTTGAAAAATCAACTCTCTGGAAACTAAAATTAGCATTGCAAGGTGCTCTGGGTCCTGTATTGTGCCCCAGTCACATTGCCCCATCGTTTCATATTCCTCTTGCACCAGTTCGGAGTCTGTTCAGCGACTTCCATGTTGTGTATGGTAGATGATGTCCGGGCACAGGTTCCTCCCGAAGTTCCATCTCTGAGGCCTACATCAATTCGTGCCATCCTTCAGGGTTTGTCTGTGTTGCTTTTTGGAAGCTATGTCTGGATTTGAGTCTTGTGTTCTGTACCTGATGTCCAAACATTGGGTGCCTTGGGTCGTGCTCTGTACCTGATGTCCAAACATTGGGTCCCTTTGGTCGTGCTCTGTACCTGATGTCCAAACATTGGGTGCCTTGGGTCGTGCTCTGTACCTGATGTCCAAACATTGGGTCCCTTTGGTCGTGCTCTGTACCTGATGTCCAAACATTGGGTACCTTTGGTCGTGATCTGTACATGATGTCCAAACATTGGGTGCCTTGGGGTCGTGCTCTGTACCCGATGTCCAAACATTGGGTGCCTTTGGTCGTGCTCCTGTTTTTCTCGTTCCATTTCTGCTTCAACCCTTTTCGGATCTCGGGGGGTTCTATGCCAATTATGGGGTATATTTTATCAATGGGGTGGATTTTATGCACTCTGATACCATCCGACCCGTCTCATTTATTGCTGTGTCAATTAGTTTCGCATGAGCAGAGTTTTTCCAGACTGGTGCAACGTATTAAGCTACGGAAAAAAAACACAAGTGTCGATGTCCGAAGGACTGACGGTTGTGGCAGCCAGTTTTCGGATGATATTATTTCTTGCGTGTATCTTACGCTTTGTTTCCTGACAGTGCATCATGTAGGACAATGAGCGGTTCAACTTTACACATAGATATTTGGGAGCCGAGCAGTATTCAAACTTCTGCCCCTGCCATCTAATCTGAAGAATATATACTGTAGATCAAGTCTTTTTGTGGACATGTTTAAGTTATGATATTTCAATAAAAACAATAATAGTATTGAAACAATTAAACATGTATTGTCGATTATTCCACATTGCAATGATATCACGTTAGAAGGCCACATAAGACTTGACGGATCGCATGTAGCATGCGAGCCGCGTATTTGAGGTTACTGGCCTACAGTACATGTTTCTATTCTTGCTATGGCGATTTCCGTATCGCTTCATGAATAAGTCAGTAGTGCTGTCTGTCGCTGTCTGCGTTAAAGAGAATTAATTGTGTTTTGATTGATACGGCTAGAACAGCGGGGAAGAGAGACTAGGACTGCGGGGAAGAGAGGATAGGGCTGTGGGGAAGAGAGGATAGGGCTGTGGGGAAGAGAGGCTAGGACTGTGGGGAAGAGAGGCTAGGACTGTGGGAAAGAGAGACTAGGACTGTGGGGAAGAGAGGATAGGGCTGTGGGGAAGAGAGACTAGGACTGCGGGGAAGAGAGGATAGGGCTGTGGGGAAGAGAGACTAGGACTGTGGGGAAGAGAGGCTAGGACTGTGGGGAAGAGAGACTAGGACTGTGGGGAAGAGAGGCTAGGACTGTGGGGAAGAGAGACTAGGACTGTGGGGAAGAGAGGATAGGGCTGTGGAGAAGAGAGGATAGGGCTGTGGGGAAGAGAGGATAGAACTGTGGGGAAGAGAGACTAGGACTGTGGGGAAGAGAGTCTAGGAACGTGGGGAAGAGAGGATAGGGCTGTGGGGAAGAGAGGATAGGGCTGTGGGGAAGAGAGACTAGGACTGTGGGGAAGAGAGGATAGGGCTGTGGGGAAGAGAGGCTAGGACTGTGGGGAAGAGAGGCTAGGACTGTGGGGAAGAGAGACTAGGACTGTGGGGAAGAGAGGATAGGGCTGTGGGGAAGAGAGACTAGGACTGTGGGGAAGAGAGTCTAGGAACGTGGGGAAGAGAGGATAGGGCTGTGGGGAAGAGAGACTAGGACTGTGGGGAAGAGAGGATAGGGCTGTGGGGAAGAGAGACTAGGACTGTGGGGAAGAGAGGATAGGGCTGTGGGGAAGAGAGGCTAGGACTGTGGGAAAGAGAGTCTAGGAACGTGGGGAAGAGGGGACAGGACAAAGTGGAAGAGAGACTAGGACTGTGGGGAAGAGAGGCTAGGGCTGTGGGGAAGAGAGACTAGGACTGTGGGGAAGAGAGACTAGGACTGCGAGGAAGAGAGGATAGGGCTGTGGGGAAGAGAGGATAGGGCTGTGGGGAAGAGAGGATAGAACTGTGGGGAAGAGAGGATAGGGCTGTGGGGAAGAGAGACTAGGACTGCGGGGAAGGAAGAGAGGCTAGGACTGTGGGGAAGAGAGAATAGGGCTGTGGGGAAGAGAGACTAGAACTGCGGGGAAGGAAGAGAGGCTAGGACTGTGGGGAAGAGAGGCTAGGACTGTGGGGAAGAGAGGATAGGGCTGTGGGGAAGAGAGACTAGGACTGTGGGGAAGAGAGGATAGGGCTGTGGGGAAGAGAGACTAGGACTGCGGGGAAGAGAGGATAGGGCTGTGGGGAAGAGAGGATAGGGCTGTGGGGAAGAGAGGCTAGGACTGTGGGGAAGAGAGTCTAGGACTGTGGGGAAGAGGGGACAGGACAAAGTGGAAGAGAGGCTAGGACTGTGGGGAAGAGAGGCTATGGCTGCAAGGAAGAGAGGCTATGACTGTGGGGAAGGAAGAGAGGCTAGGATTGTGGGGAAGAGAGGCTAGGGCTGTGGGGAAGAGAGGCTAGGACTGTGAGGAAAAGAGGCTAGGACTGTGGGGAAGAGAGTCTAGGACTGCGGGGAAGAGAGGCTAGGACTGTGAGGAAAAGAGGCTAGGACTGTGGGGAAGAGAGGCTATGACTGTGGGGAAGGAAGAGAGGCTAGGACTGTGAAGAAAAGAGGCTAGGACTGTGGGGAAGAGAGTCTAGGACTGTGGGGAAGAGGGGACAGGACAAAGTGGAAGAGAGGCTAGGACTGAGGGGAAGAGGGGACAGGACAAAGTGGAAGAGAGGCTAGGACTGAGGGTAAGAGAGGCTAGGGCTGTGGGGAAGGAAGAGAGGCTATGACTGTGGGGAAGAGGGGACAGGACAAAGTGGAAGAGAGGCTAGGACTGAGGGGAAGAGAGGCTAGGGCTGTGGGGAAGAGAGTCTAGGACTGTGGGGAAGAGGGGACAGGACAAAGTGGAAGAGAGGCTAGGACTGTGGGGAAGAGAGGCTATGGCTGCAAGGAAGAGAGGCTATGACTGTGGGGAAGAGGGGACAGGACAAAGTGGAAGAGAGGCTAGGGCTGTGGGGAAGAGAGGCTAGGACTGTGAGGAAAAGAGGCTAGGACTGTGGGGAAGAGAGTCTAGGACTGCGGGGAAGAGAGGCTAGGACTGTGAGGAAAAGAGGCTAGGACTGTGGGGAAGAGAGGCTATGACTGTGGGGAAGGAAGAGAGGCTAGGACTGTGAGGAAAAGAGGCTAGGACTGTGGGGAAGAGAGTCTAGGACTGTGGGGAAGAGGGGACAGGACAAAGTGGAAGAGAGGCTAGGACTGAGGGGAAGAGGGGACAGGACAAAGTGGAAGAGAGGCTAGGGCTGTGGGGAAGAGAGTCTAGGACTGTGGGGAAGGAAGAGAGGCTATGACTGTGGGGAAGAGGGGACAGGACAAAGTGGAAGAGAGGCTAGGACTGAGGGGAAGAGAGGCTAGGGCTGTGGGGAAGAGAGTCTAGGACTGTGGGGAAGAGGGGACAGGACAAAGTGGAAGAGAGGCTAGGACTGTGGGGAAGAGAGGCTATGGCTGCAAGGAAGAGAGGCTATGACTGTGGGGAAGGAAGAGCGGCTAGGATTGTGGGGAAGAGAGGCTAGGGCTATGGGGAAGAGAGGCTAGGACTGTGAGGAAAAGAGGCTAGGACTGCAGGGAAGAGAGGCTAGGACTGTGAGGAAAAGAGGCTAGGACTGTGAGGAAGAGAGGCTAGGACTGTGGGGAAGAGAGGCTAGGACTGCGGGGAAGAGAGGCTAGGACTGTGGGGAAGAGAGTCTAGGACTGTGGGGAAGAGGGGACAGGACAAAGTGGAAGAGACGCTAGGACTGAATGGAAGAGAGGATAGGACTATGGGGAAGAGGTTCGGACTGTGGGAAAGAGGCTAGGACTGTGGGGAAAATAGGCTGACTGTGAGGAAGAGAGGCTGACCGTGAGGAAGAGAGGCTGACTGTGAGGACGAGACACTAGGACTGTGGAAAGTGAATTTTATGGTTTTCTTTTACTACTACTACTAATGTTACTACTGCTACTTCTTTTACGGCTACTACTACCACCGTTACTTCTACTACTACATCTACTATTACTACTACAACTATTATTGTTACTACCACTACTACTAACGCTACTTCTACTTTTACTACTACTTTTTTTTTTTTTGTGTTCGCCTTATTTCTCTAATCCCCAAGGTGGTGTGCGTTGCACTGTGGTTTTTATTTTTGCGCCTGTCGGCCCAGTGCATCCGACTTCAGCATCCATTTTATGTAAGGTGCTGCTTCCTCCTGCATTTTCTAAGGGTTTGCTTCCCCAGGGTAACGGCCGGTGCTGTGATGGGATCGAACCCAGCACATTCGGGTCGTAAGCCGTTTCACTTAACCATTAGCCCACTACTATTACTAACGCTACTAATATTACTATTACTACTACTATTACCACTACTGCTACTAACGCTACTAATATTACTATTACTACTACTACTACTATTACCACTACTGCTACTAACGCTACTAATATTACTATTACTACTACTACTACTACTATTATCACTACTGCTACTACTACTACTACTATGGTGCACTCAAGACAGGCAAGCGTTCACTGGGTTGACATAATGTAAAATTCGCTCACATCTTCCTCGAAATACTTCCATACTGATTTTTCCTCGCGAAAGTCGCTTGTTATACGTTTCTTACAGTCGTTCAGTGCGGCAGGTTGCCGTTACTTTGTGTATGTGGAGAAGTCATCGTACCAAGAAACAAAACCAGTGCCTACCCAACTGAACACGGAGAGATTGGAGGGAACACAATTGATACACAAGATCACAGTAACATTTATTTAAACAAACCAAAATTACCAGCAATGAATAATAAACAAAACAAACAAGTTAATCATAAAAATAGGTAAATTCACAAAGAAACAACGTTTTCACTAAACAGTGTTTATTGACATTCGTTTGCAGTATAAGTATACTGTGGTCTATTCTTGGGGTTAGTCAAGAAGTTACGACACTTGCCTCTCACAGGGATAAACGGAAACGGTAGACGATCGAATCCGGCAAGTTTCAAGCGACAGCTGGTCTCACGGGAGGTAAGACCAGAGCGTCTGCAACCTGAGTTACCTCCAGTCGTCTCGACCAATAGTCTTGCCACTGATCTAAGGTAACTCGGGACAAGAGTGAGATTGATGACCAGCGCATATTCTTCCCCACTATAATCCAAATACAGCGCATATCACATTATTCAGATAAAACCGTCTGATGCTGTGGCCATCATCGATTCGCGATGGGCAATAACTTATTCTTGGAATTGCATTGAGGGGAAAACCCACTTGAAACGTCATATTCCACCGCTGACTCAATAACATGAGCTCAAGTATTTGGGCAGTATTTTTCGGCAGACGGTAGGATCGACAGGGAAATTGGGACTAGGTATCAGAAAGCATCTGCGGTGACTTATCAGCTGTCTCCACTGCTTAGACACCCGAGCATTCATTTGGCAACAAAGAAACAGCTGATAAACAGTATATTTATACCGATTCTGTGCTACTAGTGCTAAACATGGCCTCTGTCAAGGGCGCAAGAGCAGAATTTCGACTTGTGAAATGAAGTGTTTGAAGAAAGTCATCGGTTGTTACCAGAAGAGACAGAATGCGGAATGACGACACTCGAAGTATGGTCGGCACTACGTCTTGTGTCGAATACATTTCCAGTCAGAAAATAAGTTGGTTTGGTCATCTCATGAGAATGCACCCTCATCATCTTCCACTGATGGCTTACAAGGCTGGTAGATCTGGCTACAGGGCAAGGGGGCGGCCACGAGGTAGGTGGAAAGATGACATTAGAGTGATTGTGCAACGACAAGGGCTCACATTGACCGACGCAACGCACTTGGCGCAGGATAGACAACTTAAGCTCCCCATGACGTTTAATGGCACAAGTGGAAAGGAAAATAAATAATTAACTAAATAACAAAACCTATATTGTGCCAAGGATTAAAATCAATCCATGCTTCACACAGAGAAATAAAATAAATTCACGGTACAAAACACAACAAACTAATGTTGAGAGTGATCATTTTACAGAATTCTGCCCTAAAACCAACTACAAATCCATCTTTTGTTTCCCGAACACGCAATTATAGCTGCACTGATAGTTGACACATGCAAGATCCGTCATTTAGTCAGCCTTGACATGTGACGTTTCAAAGGGGTTTCTCTGTGAGTCAGAAGGCCTGTTTCTACAGTAGGCCGTGGACATAGTGACAAATGCAGAGGTAAACTCTCGCACCATTGAGAACACAAAGCTGCAGACCAATCCAAGTGCAGATGTAAACTGAAGAGCCATCTGATACTGGGTGAATAGAATTTCTTGCAACACCGACAAGGGAGACAACAACATAGCAGGGAGAGAGTACAACAAAACTTCATGAGAGTTAGCAGCTCGTTGTCGCATCATCCTATAGTCAGTCATGGCTGAAAGAAGCTACTACTACTTCTACGCTCGCACTACAACTACTGCTACTACTACTGCTACTAGTACTGCTACCACTACTGCTGTTACTACTGCTATTACTGCTACTACTACAACTACTGCTACTACTACAACTACTGCTACAACTAATACTACTACTACTACTACTACTATTAGTACTGCTACTAGTACTGCTTTTACTACTACTACTACTACTCCTACTACTACTGCTACAACTACTACTACTACAACTACTGCTACAACTACTACTAGTACTGCTACTACTACTGCTATTACTACTACTACAACTACTGTTACTACTACTGCTACAACTACTACTACTACTGCTGCTACTACTATTAGTACTAATACTGCTATTACTACTACTACTACTACTAATACCACTACCATTACTACTAATACTGCTATTACTACTACCACTACAACTACTACAACTTCTATTGCTACTAATACGGCTATTACTACTGCTACCACTACTGCTACCACTATTACCACTACTACTACTAACACTACTACTACTTACACCACCACTACTACGGCTACCACAATTACCACCACTATTACTAACACTACCACTACCACTACTACTACTACCCCTACTACTACTACCACCAGTAATGTTTATTATGAAGGAATCATTTGATCATCCATTTTGTCTTTATACAATACATGGACCATTAACTTGACGTATTACGATAGATTATTTTCACTTCGCATTAACCTTCCTCCATTTACACAATCCTTGGGTCATCAAGATTAACATCATGTGGCTTTTTGTCCAACAACTTGACATAATGTGGCCCTTGGTCCTAAAAGGTGTCTTTATGCAGTTCTTGGTCCAACAACTTGATGTAATGTGGCCCTTGGTCCTAAAAGGTGTCTTTATGCAGTCCTTGGTCCAACAACTTGATATAATGTGGCCCTTGGTCCTAAAAGGTGTCTTTATACAGTTCTTGGTCCAACAACTTGATGTAATGTGGCCCTTGGTCCTAAAAGGTGTCTTTATGCAGTCCTTGGTCCAACAACTTGATGTAATGTGGCCCTTGGTCCTAAAAGGTGTCTTTATACAGTTCTTGGTCCAACAACTTGATGTAATGTGGCCCTTGGTCCTAAAAGGTGTCTTTATGCAGTTCTTGGTCCAACAACTTGATGTAATGTGGTCCTTGGTCCTAAAAGGTGTCTTTATGCAGTTCTTGGTCCAACAACTTGATGTAATGTGGCCCTTGGTCCTAAAAGGTGTCTTTGTGCAGTCCTTGGTCCAACAACTTGATGTAATGTGGCCCTTGGTCCTAAAAGGTGTCTTTGTGCAGTCCATGGTCCAACAACTTGATGTAATGTGGCCCTTGATCCTAAAAGGTGTCTTTATGCAGTCCTTGGTCCAACAACTTGATGTAATGTGGCCCTTGGTCCTAAAAGGTGTCTTTATGCAGTCCTTGGTCCAACAACTTGATGTAATGTGGCCCTTGGTCCTAAAAGGTGTCTTTATGCAGTTCTTGGTCCAACAACTTGATGTAATGTGGCCCTTGGTCCTAAAAGGTGTCTTTGTGCAGTTCTTGGTCCAATAACTTGATGTAATGTGGCCCTTGGTCCTAAAAGGTGTCTTTGTGCAGTCCATGGTCCAACAACTTGATGTAATGTGGTCCTTGGTCCTAAAAGGTGTCTTTGTGCAGTTCTTGGTCCAACAACTTGATGTAATGTGGCCCTTGGTCCTAAAAGGTGTCTTTGTGCAGTCCTTGGTCCAACAACTTGATGTAATGTGGCCCTTGGTCCTAAAAGGTGTCTTTATGCAGTCCTTGGTCCAACAACTTGATGTAATGTGGCCCTTGGTCCTAAAAGGTGTCTTTATGCAGTTCTTGGTCCAACCACTTGATGTAATGTGGCCCTTGGTCCTAAAAAGTGCCTTCATGAAGCCCTTTTTCCATTTATGCAACCCATGGTCATACAAATTATCTTAATGTGGCCCCTGTGACACTAAAATTATCTGTATGTTACATGGAGTCATACAAATTGCCTTCATGTGTCCTTTGTACACTAAAATTATCTGTTTGTTACCATGGAGTCATACAAATTGCCTTCATGTGTCCTTTGTACACTAAAATTATCTGTTTGTTACCATGGAGTCATTCAAATTGCCTTCATGTATCCTTTGTACACTAAAATTATCTGTATGCTACCATGGAGTCATACAAATTATCTTAATGTGACCCTTGGAAAATCAACATTATCTTTGCCTGGTCCTCATGTTGGTTGAGATCGAGACCCCTTCCTTTGACTAAACATATCTAAAACAATGTATTTGAACTAAGTCTGCGCTTGTACGCAGTTATATTCCCTGGTGGAGCTCTCTAACTCGTCTGTCTTCTCTCCATTTCTGTATCAAAGCCATCATTTGATTACTTGTGCTTTTCTGTCTCTGGGCATCCATTCTTTCAAACTCTCCTGGTCGTAATCTTTGGCCGAAGACTTCCATCTGAAATGAAGTGAACCAATATTAGTGTTAAAATCTTAACCAGAAGCTGTCTTCATGCACCGTGACTGACAGAATGGGGATAACAAGAGGGAAGGCACAGACCAATCAATCAATAGTACGCTCAGGCAACTGGGGCCCGTCGCATCGAATGACCATATCCAGGACCACGTCTGATGCCTGCGTCCCAGGCGACCTGCAGTTCTATTGGGGAGCTGGCGATCTGTTTTAGTCAGGTGTTGCGAGGGCGACCTGCAGTTCTATTGGGGAGCTGGCGATCTGTTTTAGTCAGGTGTTGCGAGGGCGACCTGCAGTTCTATTGGGGAGCTGATGATCTGTTTTAGTCAGGTGTTGCGAGGGCGACCTGCAGTTCTATTGGGGAGCTGGCGATCTGTTTTAGTCAGGTGTTGCGAGGGCGACCTGCAGTTCTATTGGGGAGCTGGCAATCTGTTTTAGTCCGGTGTTGCGAGGGCGACCTGCAGTTCTATTGGGGAGCTGATGATCTGTTTTAGTTAGGTGTTGCAAGGGCGGCCTGCAGTTCTATTGGGGAGCTGATGATCTGTTTTAGTCAGGTGTTGCGAGGGCGACCTGCAGTTCTATTGGGGAGCTGGCGATCTGTTTTAGTCAGGTGTTGCGAGGGCGACCTGCAGTTCTATTGGGGAGCTGGCGATCTGTTTTAGTCAGGTGTTGCGAGGGCGACCTGCAGTTCTATTGGGGAGCTGGCGATCTGTTTTAGTCAGGTGTTGCGAGGGCGACCTGCAGTTCTATTGGGGAGCTGGCGATCTGTTTTAGTCAGGTGTTGCGAGGGCGACCTGCAGTTCTATTGGGGAGCTGGCGATCTGTTTTAGTCAGGTGTTGCGAGGGCGACCTGCAGTTCTATTGGGGAGCTGGCGATCTGTTTTAGTCAGGTGTTGCAAGGGTGGATCTGAGGATGTCTCTAGGATGATCCTGCCAGAGCATCTTGTGGGCTGAGACTTCTCGGGGGAGGCGGACAACATGACCAAAGAGGAAGAGGCGACGATGATTAATCGTTCAGGCAATGCCTGCAGGTTGAGTAAGTCGAACTACTTCACTCTTGGAAATCATGTCATACCAGACGATTCCAAGGATGCGCCTGTGGTTGCGCAGGTGGAAGGCCTCAAGACGCTACAGTCTGCTTTAATAGTGTCCAGGTCTCGGAGACATACAGGAGGATAGGGATGATGCAGGAGAAGTATATACGAATGCCTGGTCTCCAGGGAAAACCTTCGCTGGGACCAGTCTCTGCAAAGCAAGTGCATGGATAAAGCCGCTAACCCCGTCCTGCCTGCTGTGCTGCTCATGTAGACTTAGTCCTCAGTGGCTGCAACAGGGTTGTCGTCCATGGTAATGCTCAACGCAGATGAGCCCTTGCTTGGGTTTTGGATTTTCATCTTCGTCCAGGAAATGTGCAAGCTTAGGTGGGCATCCAAACGATCCAGTTCTTCTAGGAGGCAGACCTGGTCCAAAAAATGTGATATGCTTAAACGGAATGTGTTGGTCTGAAAGGCACATTAATTGCAACTTCAAAATGTCCTTTTTAGTATGAACGATACAGGGGGAGAAGAAAGAACAGGTTGATAGAAAACTTTATGCAGAGAAATGAGGTAATGCAGCTAGAGAAGAACTGATCGTCAGTAGTCCATCTCAACAAAACAAATGTGCTGTGACAGAAAGTAGATGTCATACCAACTCTAGGGGACGGTGTGGGCTAGTGGTTAAGTGACACGGCTCACAACCAAAGGTGCTAGGTTCGATCCCCATCACAGCACCGGCCGTTACTCCGGGGAAGCAAACCCTTAGAAAATGCAGGAAGAAGCAGACCCTTACATAAAATGCATGATGAAGTCAGATGCACTGGGTCGACAGGCGCAAAATAAAAACCACATTGCAATGCATACCGCCTTAGGGAATAGATAAATAAGGCGAACAAAAAAAAAATAATACCAACACTTAGCGTTGATAATTATGAACTAGCAGCTGTGCATCAGTTCACATACCTGGGATTCTTCATCAACAACAGGTTCTCTCTAGACCCAGAAATAGAGTCGCATTGGTAAAGTCTATGCCAAACAGCACAGGCTTAACACCGTCCGCCTACGGCGCCTGTGATCCATTCTTGGAAGGTCAGGTCATCCTGTAACTGGTGAGGTCGTTGGGGCACACATACTCACAAAACCACGTCTCCCTTCTCTGTCAGTGGCCACTGCCTGTGCTTCATCTGGTCGGAGATTGGTCCATTCTTTTATGTTGTCCTCCCACCTCTTTTTGGGATGACCTCTTCGTCGTCTGCCTTGCACCTTTCCGGCGTGGAGGATTGTATTTGCAATACCATTTGATCTCGATATGTGACCGTACCAAGCGAGTTTCCTTTTTTAGACAGTTGCCAAAAGGTCTTCAAAAGGCCCTTTTGCTGTTGTAATTCTATCTCGTATTTCCTGATTTTTAACTCGATCTTTGTATGTGACGTTTAAAAGTCTTCAGAAACATCTCATCTCCAAGGCTTGGGAAAAAAACATGAAAAAGAACTAGTAAAAGAAGTTGATTAAGGTTGAGCTTAATCAAAATTTAAAAATGGGTATGGTCAGATACCGCACCAAGACGAGAACACAAACAAAACCTACGTTACGACCAATAGGCCTTCATCAGGGACAACAACACTGAACTTACAAATCAACATATAAGAAAAAATGGTCAACTCATCTGTTTCAGATGGGAGACGCTTTCTGTCTAAGCGACCGGTCGTGCCAAGTACTCGATAGAAACTGAAATGGGAGCGGTCAAACAAAAAGTGGCGGAATATGCCTGATAAGCCAAACGTGGCCAAATAGTGGTCCAGATAGGAGAACAATGAGAAGGCAATATAAGCCGGGAGGGCGTGATATTGATATAAGAGAGGGGGGAAGAGAACTGATGGAAGAATGGGGGAGGCGGGGGGTGGGGGGGGGAGGAAGGAAGACAAATAGATGGGGGCCAGTGTGAGGGTTTAAGAAAAAGTATGGAAGATATTTATACCATGTGGTTGGAGACAGCCCATACTCGAGATAAGTCTGTTCTCAAGGGCGAATCGATGACGATCGTCAGAGAAGCACGAAACTAGACCAGTGACACTGACGTCAGCCATACCCCGGTGCTCAGGACCATTGAAGTGGCTGGCAATTGGGGAACCAGTGCTGTTGCGGATGTCGTTGAGGTGTTGGTGGAAACGCTCCCGTAGTTCCATACCAGTTTCCCCAATGTAAGTCATACCACACTGGCGGCAGATGATGGAATAGATGAGGTTACGAGATTTGCATGTGAACCCCTCATTGATGAAGAATTCAGCCTTAGGAAAGGTAATGGAGCGAGAAAAGATGACATGAGGGCAGGTAACACAGCCACGTGAATTTTTGCACGGCCTGGTGCCTGGGAGGCTATGAGGGCTGGTGTGTAGGCGACTACTGACCAGCAAGTCCCTCAGGTTCCTGTCACGCTTGTAGGCGACAAGGGGAGGATCGGGAAAAACTTCGCGAGTGGCAGGATCAGAGTGAAGGATAGGGAGATGGCGGAATAGGATATCCCGGACAGAGACGCTGTGAGGGTGATAGGTGAGGACGAGTTTCACACGGTCAGAGGGAGGACGGCGGGTGGGAGTGAGGGAGTCTTGGCGGGAGAACCCGCTGAAGAGCGGAGGAGAGAGTGGTCTCAGGGTAGAGTCGCTTGCGGAAGAAGTCAAGCATCTCGTGGGCCCTGAGAAGGAAGTCGTCGTCATCCTGACATAGGCGTCGGAGGCGGAGGAGTTGGGAGAAAGGAAGCGAATCGCGGCAGGATAGGGGATGGGAGGAAGTGTAGAGGAGGTAGTTGTGGGCGTCAGTGGGTTTGTAGTAGACAGTGGTGGAGAGGCCTGAAGGGCAGATAGAGACAGTGATGTCCAGAAAGTGGACAGACGTGAGGAAAATGTCAGACGTGAACTTGATCGAGGGGTGGAAGTCGTTGACAAAGTCGATAAAGTTGAGGAGATCCTTCTCCGACATGTCAGTTATACCAATCCCATCGTCGATGTATCGATAATGCATCAAAGGAAAGGGGCCCTGGAATTGAAGCCAGATCAAGTGTTCCAGGTGACCCATGAACAGGCATGCGTAGCTGGGGCCCATTCTGGTGCCCATAGCCACACCGCTGATCTGGTCGAAGAACTGGCCATTGAATTCAAAGGTATTGAGAGTAAGAACGAGTTCTGCTAGACGGACGATGGCAGACGTGGAGATGGATGGGTTAACCCTTCGGTCAAGGAAGAAACGGAGGGCCAATAAACCATCAGAGTGGGGGATCGAGGTGTACAGTGAACAGACATCAAGTAGGAAGAGACGATAGGTTTGGTCAGGGGAGAGGACAATGGTAGAGAAAGTGGTTAAGGCGTGGTTGGTGTCCTTAAGAAATGTGGGAAGACTCTCCACCATAGGTTGGAAGACCTCTCCAAGGCTTGTATCCTTCGCTGAAGGTCAGCTGTAACTGTCCATGTCTCACAAGCATAGAGGAATATTGACAGGACCGGTGTACGCATTAATCTTATTTTCGTGCATAGTGCTCACCGTTTATCTTGCCAGATTTTGTTAAGCCGTGCAAGCTCCACTATTGTCTGCACTATTCTAGCCAACACCTCATATTTTGATCCTTCATCACTGACAGTGTCTTGAAAGGATAGCGTGACAAATGCAGAGATGCATTCTCACACCGGTCTTCTAAGCATATACACTCCCCTTAGGCAGCGAAGATCATGATGGATTGGTCATGTTGGTCGCATGGAAGATGATCATAATCCCAAAGAATATCCTTTATGGACAGTTGGCAGATGGCAAGATAAAAGTCCACAACTGATGTTTAAAGATGTGTGTAAGCATGATATGAAGGTCCTGGACATGAGTCTGACAGCCTGGGAAGACGACGCTGGAGACCGATCCAGGTGCAGATTTACCCCAAAGGTCCACCCAACGCTTGGTGAGAATAAGCTCTTGCAACACAGAGAAGTGAAACAACAACGCCGCAAAAAGAAAGAAAACAACTAAAATATCAGTAGAATTTTCTTTACTAATGGTCTTATCATCCTAGTCAGTCATGACTGAAAAGGGCTGCTACAGTCAGTCATGACTGAAAAGGGCTGCTATAGACAGTCATGATTGAAAAGGGCTGCTATAGACAGTCATGATTGAAAAGGGCTGCTACAGTCAGTCATGACTGAAAAGGGCTGTTATAGTCAGTCATGATTGAAAAGGGCTGCTACAGTCAGTCATGACTGAAAAGGGCTGCTATAGTCAGTCATGATTGAAAAGGGCTGCTATAGACAGTCATGACTAAAAAGGGCTGCTTTAGTCAGTCATGACTGAAAATGGCTGCTATAGACAGGTATGACTGAAAAGGGCTGTTATAGTCAGTCATGATTGAAAAGGGCTGCTACAGTCAATCATGATTGAAAAGGGCTGCTATAGTCAGTCATGACTGAAAAGGGCTGCTAGTCAGTCATGACTGAAAAGGGCTGCTAGTCAGTCATGACTGAAAAGGGCTGCTACAGTCAGTCATGACTAAAAGGGATGCTTTAGTTAGTCATGACTGAAAAGGGCTGATATAGTCAGTCATGATTGAAAAGGGCTGTTATAGTCAGTCATGATTGAAAAGGGCTGCTACAGTCAGTCATGACTGAAAAGGGCTGCTACAGTCAGTCATGATTGAAAAGGGCTGCTATAGACAGTCATGACTAAAAGGGCTGCTTTAGTCAGTCATGACTGAAAAGGGCTGCTATAGTCAGTCATGCCTAAAAAGGGCTGCTTTAGTCAGTCATGACTGAAAAGTGCTGCTATAGTCAGTCATGACTGAACAGGGTTGCTATAGTCAGTCATGACTGAAAAGGGCTGCTTCAGCCAGTTATGACTGAAAGAGGCTACAACTTACTTCTACAGTGGTTTAACAGTGGGTACTATCTACTATAGATGGTGTCAAACAGGCTGCGGGTCTACTTTGCTCTAGTGTTTGAGTCACTAATATAGACAGGCATGTCGGTTAACCAAAAGGCAAAGGCCACCGTCCATCGTAGACGATGATGGCATAATTTATTTTGCTAGCGCTATTTTTAGTAAGGATTAACTGCGCTACTTTTTATCCTCACTCTCTCGTCTCGCGCCGCGCGACCCCAGTCAAGGACATGACGACTAGGGGGCGAATACGAGATGCAGGGGACTCCACATCAAGCGCCCGTGAAAAACACGGCAGAGTGCGGAGTCGAACCCACACCGCCTGATCACGAGGCCGACGGCTTAACCACTTCGCCAAGAAATTGGTTGTATACAGACCCTGCAGTCTTCTAAACCAGTATAAACACGTTAAGTTAAGTTAAGTTCCGTTGATGAATGAAAACTCATGCAAGTTTGGTTTATTGTCCAGCCTACCACCATAGCATTTAGCTACACCTCCCCCCCTCCTTCTTCACCAGGGATGAAGTGTTAGAGACTACTTTGTAATAGGCATTATATTGTATGAGGTGGGGGTGACAGCCCGCTTTCTTGCTGCTTTTTCTTCTCTAATGGTAAACCAGGCACTCATTTACAGCTGGGTCGACTAGAGCATTCTGATAATGAGTATTGAACCCAGCACCCATCAAGATGCTGAGCAGCGCATGAGCTGCAGCGGTCAGCTACGCATAGCTGACTGCTAGCGTCAGGGCCAGCGAACCATAGCTGCCAAGACCCTTCTACACCTCCACGCGGTGATCCTGGATAACAGACTGCAGCAGGGCAGACTGGCTAAGGAGAAGGGATTGAAGAGGGAATGCTAACCCGGCACTCAAAAAATGCTTGCTGAAGTTGGATGTGTTGGACCGAAAGGTGCAAATATCGCAGCCAAGCTGTAAACTACGACACAACGCATTCCGTTTTCTGGACTACATTCTGCTACTTAAGCCCGTTCAGGGTTTGGTAGTGGGAGATTGAGAATGAACGAAGAAGAAGAAGAAGAAGAACCCAGCACCTATACTATGACAAGCAGGGGCTCAATAACTTTGTTACTCAAGCACTCAAATCATTCTTCTTCTGCGTTCATTCTGAAATGGACATTTGCGATGCTGTGTCATAGTTTTACAGCGAGGCTGTGATATCTGCACCTTTCAATCCAGTTCATCCTATTTCAGCCCATCATTTTTTGGACTGGCTTTACCTTCCCTCTTTGATCCTTAACCGCTTAGCAAGACTGCGTGGTTGCAGTTCATTTCCAGGGCCACAACTCGGGGATGGAATAAGGTGTTGGTCATTTATGGGTCACTGACCCTGAAGCAAGCTACCAGTTATGAGTCAATGGCTGCTGTCAGCTCTCTCACTGCTAAATCTTTCACCCCACTCAAAGCAGTGATAGTTCTTAGTTCTTAATCGACCTGTACTTCTACAGGGGCAGATGATCCTGTTCAGGTCCCAGCTCTGGTATGAGCCGGATGTAGCCGGAAGAAGCATTTCCTGCTTAGCGGGCTAGGCTCGATCAGCTTATTACTCCGCTTCATTGGGACAAGCGCTTTATGGCAGGTGGTTAACCAATGTGCGAGTCTATCTTATTAGACTCAAACACTAGATGAAAGTAGACCCGCAGCCTGTTAGGCACCATATATGCTGCTCTAAACAAACCACCTTACCATGGTAGGTGTTATGCCATGTGGCATAGTTAGTCGCCTCTTACGACATGCTCTCTGTGGGGCAGTGGTGCTATTCTTGTCCTTGTCATACACAAAGACCCCGGCAAACCATTTGGGCTGTGATAGAAAGAAATGATAGAAAGAATTTAAATGAAGAAATTCCATACCTGTGCCCGCTTGATATCCTGGACGTTGCTATGGATGTATTTGCCAGTTTCCACATTCAGGCTCTCAGCTTCCTGTCCATCTCCGTTTGCAACTGAAATTATTATAAAGCGGTCAACAATTTTTTTTACACTAATTCAATTCTGATTAAAACAGCTTAGTTTTTTAGACTTTGTAAGTGACTTGCCTCTTTGGTCCCATCTACCCATCAACACTCTAAATAGGAATTCAATGGTGTCTGATAAAACAATTTGATAATTTAGGCGACTGAACCGCCGAAGACGGATGTGTCGGACTGAAAGGTGCAAATATCGAAGTGAAGCTGTAAACTAGCGACACAGCGCATTCCGTTCTCCGGACTACATTCTGCTACTTACAAAGCGCTGTTCATGGCTTGATAGTGGGAGATTGAGAACGAACGCAGAAGAAGAAGAAGAAGAAGAAGACGACTGAAACCTGAGGGTAAAACCTCATTTTTGTGGGGAAAAACCAGTGTATTTTTTTGTGATATTATACGGCTGAAAAACATGGACAGTTACCAGAACGTCAAAGAAGAGAATTGAGTCCTTCGAATCAAAATGTTATAGAAAGGTCCACAGAATACCATGGTCTTAAAAAATGAAGAATGCAGACATTCGACAAGAGTTGGGCATAGAGGAGAACTGATTCATAAATTTCATCATGAACAGAAAGTTAAAATACTTTGGCCCGATAAAAAAAACACAACAGGCGTCAGCGAACGGTAATGGAAGGCATGGTGCCGGGCAAGAGAGACAGAGACAGACCAAGAAGACGATGGCACCAGGATATCAAGGAATGCTTGGGCATGACTCCGGAGCAGGCTGGAGATTTAGGTAGACAGCGAGTTTCGTTCAGACGGGCTGCAATGGGAGTGACATTCTGCAAAGGAAATGCTACAAGATGAAACTTGGCGCAAAGAACATCAAAAATCTCTCATCAGAACCAAATCCGCAACGCAGAAACCAGAAGTGGAACTCCCTTCACTGACATCATAGATGTCACAAAAATACAGATCAGCCGGCCATGTGGTGGGCATACCGATTAGCAGATGGACACGGCGTGTGATGCCCTGGTGGCCATACAACTTTAGATGTCCTCGAAGGTGGCCACGGTTGAGGTGGAGAGATGGTCTGAAGGAGGTCCTGGGTCCAACATGGTACACCAAGGTGAAAAAGCGAAATGAGTTTACTCAAATTTGGCTACCTGGCATCAGACACACGTGGTTGATTGAATACCAGGATTTCAAGATTAGAGATTCTACAGATTAGAGATTAGACTTTCAATAACTTGGCTCTTTTGTCCAATCTACATTTGAAATATGGTATCTTTTTTGGGGGTCATATACAGTTCTTCTCAGCTGTTCTGGGGGCATTTTGCATCACTTAAATAAATAAATTATTCTTCATTCTTACCCATTACTCTTCCTTTTTTTTCTTTTACTACTTCTTCTTGTGTTTCTTATTCTTCATCTTCTTCTTCATTCCTCCTAAAAAGAATATCGTGACGTTGTGTCGTAGTTTATAGCAAGGTTGTAATATTAGCACCGTTCGGTCCAGCACATTTGGTATCAGCTAGCTTATTTTGGGTACAAGGTCTGGCTTCCTATTGCAACCCCTATTGTCATAGCCAAACTACCCTAGTGCAGCCTGTTTCCAGGGCCATCGCTTGGAAAACGGAACAGGGTCTTGGTCAGCTGTGATTTTCTGACCCTGGCGTAAGAAGCCAGCGATGAGTGCTGTCGTTCGTCAGTTCATTCCCTGTGCTGCATCTTCAGCCCTAAACATTATTTCAACACTGGAGCACTGTAACCCTGGTATACAATCAGGCGGATCAGCGTTTCATGCCACACAGTCAAAAGCTATCTCTTTGTTCTGCAAATTCATCGTGTAATCTTCCGTTATTTGCGTTTTGGACTTATATTTGAATTCAATGGACTCTGATGTTGTTTTTGCTTAATGCACACTTTACTCTCGTGCGTCCTTAAAACGAAATTAAGTGATGGATTACAGTAGTTTTCCTTACTCCAAGCGTGCTAATGAAGGTGGACAAGAGTCCTTCAGGCGGTTGTGCTATGCTTGGTTCCATCTGTGTGTAGCTCACTACGATGGGGATCACGTCAATCCCCCCCCCCCCCCCCCCCCTGTCAGCCAGTCTGTCATAAAACAGCCTGTTTCCAGGGCGACCTGTGAGGTGAGTATATTTTGCCTGGCCCTGACTAACTTTTCCGTTCAGTATATTTTGCCTGGCCCTGACTAACTTTTCCGTTCAGTATATTTTGCATGGCCCTGACTAACTTTTCCGTTCAGTATATTTTGCCTGGCCCTGACTAACTTTTCCGTTCAGTATATTTTGCCTGGCCCTGACTAACTTTTCCGTTCAGTATATTTTGCCTGGCCCTGACTAACTTTTCCGTTCAGTATATTTTGCCTGGCCCTGACTAACTTTTCCGTTCAGTATATTTTGCCTGGCCCTGACTAACTTTTCCGTTCAGTATATTTTGCCTGGCCCTGACTAACTTTTCCGTTCAGTATATTTTGCCTGGCCCTGACTAACTTTTCCGTTCAGTATATTTTGCCTGGCCCTGACTAACTTTTCCGTTCAGTATATTTTGCCTTGCCCTGACTAACTTTTCCGTTCAGTATATTTTGCCTGGCCCTGACTAACTTTTCCGTTCAGTATATTTTGTCTGCCCAGATGTTAGTTTCCTCTCTCCATGGACTCAACAATAGTCTGAGATCCAGATGTTGAGGTGCGGAGCAAGTCCAATGATGGAGCAGCAAGAGGGTGGTATAGGGCACCAATTGTAATACTCAATCCACCGTTTATCCATTTCCATCTTTGAAATTCAGGGAGTTCCGTCTGTTACGGTTATGGGCATAAAAGAGTCAACTCATTGGCAAATTTGACGGAAGGCCCCGAATTTCAAAACAGGAAATGGATAAAAGGTGGATTGAGTATTACAATTGACGGGTGTTCAAGAAGAGCATTAACAAATTTTGTGAGATGTCGGATCCGGATGTTGAGAAGTGCCTGAGCTGTTCGAAGCCCTGAAAAGGGCTTTGCAAGTAGCAGGATGTAGTCCTGAGAACGGAATGCACTGTGTCGTAGTTTACAGCTTGAATGTGATATCCGCGCCTTTCGGTCCGACACATCCGACTTCATCAGACATTTTTGAATACCAGGTTAAACTTCCCTCTTTGATCCTTTCTCCTTGGAGAACTGAGATACTAGTCCAGTCAGGTACAACATACTGACCAGGACGTCGCGTCAGAGTCAGACACAATACACTGACTAAGACCACAATCTCTCTTCCATGTAGCGTTCCATGGAAACAGGCTGTTTTCAAGGCAGCCTGGCTGACGAGATGTGGATCGAATGATCACTGTAGTAGTGAGCGTCACTCAGACGAAGCCAAGCACAGCACAACCGCCTGGAAGACCGCGGCCAACTGTCATGCTCAGGATGTGAGGAAAACTACTACAACCTACCACTACGTCCTTTTCAGGGCGCACACAAGAGTAAACTTACTCATTGTGGGAATAAACAACAACAATCCCTTCTCCTTAGCCATTCTTCTCTGTTGCAGCCTGTTATCCAGGATCACCGCGTGGAGGTGTAGAAAGGTCTTGGCAGCTCTGGTTTGGTGGCCCTGGCGCTAGCCGTCAGCTATGTGCCGCTGACCGCTGCAGCTCATGCACCACGGCTCAGCATTTTATCCAATGTGACTCAGCCAGCACAGCCTTCTAATACCTAATAATCCTATAACAGAGAGTTTGACAAAATCACCAACGCGGAGGTATTGCAGAGAACAGGCACTGTCGTGATCTTTTCCAAGCTTAGTCTTCGAAGGCTCCGATGGCTGGGACACACTTAGAGGATGGAGGATGGCAGAATACCAAAATATCTTCTCTATGGGGAATTACAATTGGACAAAAGGTCACAGGGTCGACCACTACTTCGGTACTAGGATGTATGCAAGCGGGAAATGAATGATGGATCATCAATTTGGAATCACGGGAACAGGACACCATTGATCGTGTTACATTGAGGGGCAGAATTAGGCATGGAATACTGACAAATGAGATACCGATCGCAGATAGAGTAAGAACTCAGCGTTTGAGAAAACACGCCATACCATGTGATGCCGCAAACAGTCCTGCTTTTCCGTGCATACACTGTGGAAGACGTTTCTCTGCTCGGATTGGTCTTACGAGTCACATTCTTTATGGTCATGGACTGTAGTTACATCACTTTTTTTCAAAGCACAACTTACTATCGTCTTAGGGTACGGTGTGGGCTAGTGGTTAAGTGACATGGCTCACAATCCGAAGGTGCTGGATTCGTTCCCCATCACAGCACTGGGAAGCAAACCCTTAGAAAATGCAGACGCTTACATAAATTGCATGCCGAAGTCAGATGCACTGGGCCGACAGGTACAAAATAAAAACCATAGTGCGGTGTACCTTGGAGAATGGAAAAATAAGAAAATAAAGCGAACGCAAAAAAAAACCCATCATCTGACAAGACGGAAAGAGCCAATGGAATACTTCTGTACTTATTATTTTGTCCTGCCACCTGATGTTTATAATTTTCCGCAGACAGCTTTCTCTCATGGCTTGAGTATGTTGTCCGTATCTCTACCGCGTTACAACAGGATGCCGAGAAATCAGGCCTGATATATCTACATTGTTGTCTGCAAAGTAAATTTAATGTATCTCCCTGCTTTCTTGGAAAGAAGTACGACGGGCAATCATTCAGTAACAAGACTTTTATTAATAACCTTTTTACAGGTGTTCGAACTATAAATTGTGTTGTGCCTTGTGCCTTATTTTTATACAAAAGTCACTCTGCCTAGTAACACACTTGGTCCATCTGTCCACTAGCTTGTGAATACTCTCTAGAAAAAGTTTTTAACCATCATTTGCAAACCTCTGACCCATTTGTTACACACTTTCTTTTAACTGAGGTCATCGTAGTCAATTGTGTGCACAGCATTGTGACACATTTTGAAATCAATGGTTATTTCATCAATAGTGACTCGCCTGTTGCCGTGGACTAGCTGGTTGATCTGCTGTTTCCCTGTGTCAGTTGCCACTCTTGCTGGTCTCCCACTCCGCAGTTCATCAATGACTTAACTTAACGTCTTTATACTAGTTTAGAAGACTCTACAGAGTCTGTATTCAACCAGTTTCTTGGAGGGTGGTTTAACCAATGTGTGAGTCCATCTTAATAGACTCAAACACTAGAGCTAAGTAGACCCGCAGCCAGTTAGGCACCATCTATAGCTGCTCTTAACAAACCACATATGAAAAGGTACAAATAACTTGGATAGATTTTTAACTTGAATTTTGTCCGGGCAGTGGCCATTAAGCCTACTCTTATTTATTTCCAACTATCAAGAAATTGTTAACGAGCACGACACTAAGCACAGGAGTCCGATCTCACTATACAGAGATCAGGGGAACCTTTACTAGAAGATCCACGTAAACAAATTCCGGTCTCCACCGCGATTCAAACCCACAACCTCCGGCACCCAAGGCGAACACCTTACCTCCAGACCACTGAGTCCCTGCAGAGGTTTTGTCTTGTTTTAAAATCTTTCTACCCATTCGTACACACTCCTCTGACTAAAACAACTACCTCCAAACTGAACCTTCATTCTTCTGTAGATTCCAGAAGGTTCTACGCCCTCTGACCACAAAAAACTAATAATCTCGTTCTTCCACGGTGCAAGTCATCAGTGGGTTGGCCATGTTCTGCGTTATATTACGCATGCGCATACTGCCCGATCGTCACAATCCCTAAATAGAGTATTACTAAAGAGTTATTTTGTGTCCTGAAATAAGATTTTCCATTGTACATACTCTTTCATGTACGAGGGGTGTTGAAATGAAACTAGGCCAAAATGTAACAAGTAAACATTCATACGATGACCTCACCTCAGGTGTAAACAGCATATACCAACCGTCAAGTTTGCAAAATTTCATTATCCTTCGACTCATAGTTTCCTAAGCAGACCGTTAACAACATGGTGGGTGTGATATTTTTTTATTTTTTTTCGTTCACCTTATTTATCTATTCCCAAAAGGCGGTGTGTTACACTGTAGTTTTTATTTTGTCGGCAAAGTGCATCCGACTTCAGCATACATTTTATGTAAGGGTCTGTTTCCTCCTGCATTTTCTAAGGATTTGCTTCCCATGGGTAACGGCCAGTGCTGTGATGAGGATCAAACCCAGCACCTTCTGGTTGTGAGCCATGTCACTTAACCACTAGCCCATGCCGTCCTCAAGTGGGTGTGAAATGAAATCCGTTCAGAGTTGATCAGCGAGCGGTGATTTGGTTTCTAACAGCTAAAGTATGTCGACCAGTTGACATTCATCGCAAAAAGCAGGTAGTGTATGGGTACAAAAGTGTGTTGAAGACAACAGCAAAGAACTGGACAACGATGTTTTTAAAGAAGGATGTGAATTTATGCAACAATATGCGCCTGACCTGGTCTCGGAAGATCTTTCATTAACTCACGTCTTTTTTTAAACATTGTTGTCCAGTTATTCATTGTTGTCTTCAACACACTTTTGTCCCCATACACTGCCAAAATTCTGCGGTGAATGTCAACTGGTCGACATCCTTCAGCTGTTTGAAACCAAATCACCGCTCGCTGATCAACTCTGGACGGATTCGGTATTACACCCTCCACATGTTTTCAACTATCTGCCGTTGAAACTATGAGTCGGAGGATAATGAAATTTTGAAAACTTGACGGTTGGTATGTGCTGTTTACACCAGAAGTGACATCATCATGCACATCGTACGTATGTTCACTTCTTGCAATTTGGTTCCCGGTTTCAATTTGAACACGCCTCGTACTTTATAATCAAAACTGCTGTCACTTAATGACTGTCCCCTCGAATATGAAAGTAGCTCACTTGTGTCTATGCTCTTACGAATCCTGGTCAAGATGTCCAGTAAGACTTCTGCAGCATGAGCTTTAGGTTTGAGTGCGGGGGGCGGGTGTGTGGGCAGGTGATTCCAGGATAGGTGTCATTCTTGAGAACTCAGAGGCAGGTGTTGGCGGTGAGGGGAATTAGGGGGGGGGGGGGGGGGGGGGGGGCTCGACTGTGGAAAAATAAGGACATTTTAATTCGTTTTCAAAGTTTCACTTACTTGCAAGGGGGTATTCAAGTCAAACCGGAACTATTTTTTGTAATGAAAAAATATTAAATCTTCAAGTGGTCAAATTGCCATTTATTTTTTCGATATAATTTCATGCATCGTTTATGCACTTATCCCAGCGTTTAAGTAATGTTTGAAAAACTTCAGCGTAGAAAGATTTGTCAGTATGTCTGAACCTAATCCAGGACAGCCTGTTTCACTTCGTCATCAGTGCTGAAATGCTGACACTCCAGGAATTCTTGTTGGAGTGTAAACAGGTGGAAATCGTTTGGAGAGAGGTCTGGGCTGTAAGGTGAATGTGGCAATACCTCTCAGCCGAGTTACTGCTGCAGAGTGGCACATAGTGGTGTGAGCTGTATGAGATCAAGCGTTATATTGCAGGAGCCGGGACTGGATCATCACTCACGGATGTACGGCCTTCTCTAAAAACGTTACTACACCATTCAAATGTCTTACTGCGGTTGAGTGTTTCATCACCATATTGTGATTGGAGTCTTCTGTAAATTTCTGCAGATTTCACGTCTTCTTTCATAAGAATCTTCACCACAACACGCTGCTCCATGCAAGCACTAACAGTGTTATCTGCCATTTTTATTTATCTGTCACGTGACTGGCCCCATAGCAAGTGGGTCACCTAGCAGTAATAGGACACACGTGCCCCTAATTATAGTAGTTCTAGCCCGCTATAGATCATTCAGGTAGAACTAGAACAAAAAGTCTCGGTCGGATTTGAACACACCCCCCCCCCCCCCCCCCCCCCCCATACTTGAAAATTGAATCCTGGTATTCAATCAGGGTAAGGTGGCCTGATGCCAGGTAGCCAAAGGCTGCTTGGAATCTGCGTCTGTCCTTTGCCCTGGAGTACCATGATGGTCCTAAGGCCTATCGCATATCATCTCTCCATCTCGTCGGCGGGCGACCACACGAGCGGTTGTGATTATATGTTCCTCCCAGAAAGACGGCCCTTCTCATCCATCTATCGTCAGTTCATCCAGACCACAAAACCAGGCCTCACCTGTACTTTCACGTGGACGCAGTCAGCGACGTCCCGTAACTATGGATGTCGGTATTTCAGATGTGGTCTTTTATGGAGATATTTAGGACGCTTAGTTCCATTGATATTTCGGTAATTCAGAGCTTCTCTGTGACTTATTTGCATATAGTCCAAACCTTACACTTATATATTGCAGAAAGAAAGAAAGAAGGAAGGAAGGAAGGAAGGAAGGGAGGGAGGGGGCGAGAGGGAGGGTGGAGGGAGGTAGGGAGTAAGGAAGGGAGGGAGGAAGGGTTGGAGGGAGGAAGGGAGAGAGGAGGGGAGGGAGGGAGGGAGGAAGGGTGGGAGGTAGGAAGGAAGGAAGGAAGGAAGGGAGGGGGCGAGAGGGAGGGTGGAGGGAGGTAGGGAGGGAGTAAGGAAGGGAGGGAGGAAGGGTTGGAGGGAGGAAGGGAGAGAGGAGGGGAGGGAGGGAGGGAGGAAGGGTGGGAGGTAGGAAGGAAGGAAGGGAGGGGGCGAGAGGGAGGGTGGAGGGAGGTAGGGAGGGAGTAAGGAAGGGAGGGAGGAAGGGTTGGAGGAAGGGTGGGAGGGAGGAGGGGAGGGAGGGAGGGAGGAAGGGTGGGAGGAAGGAAGGAAGGAAGGAAGGAAGGAAGGAGGGAAAGTAAGAAATGTAAGGAAAGTAAGAAATGTAAGGAAAGTAAGGAAAGTAAGAAATGTAAAGAAAGTAAGAAATGTAAGGAAAGTAAGAAAAGTAAGGAAAGTAAGAAATGTAAGGAAAGAAAGAAATGTAAGGAAAGTAAGAAATGTAAGAAAAGTAAGAAATGTAAGGAGAGTAAGAAATATAAGAAAAGTAAGAAAAGTAAGGAGGGAAAGAATGGAGGGAAAGGAAGGAAGAAAGAGAGAAAAAAAAGGAAGAAAGACAGAAAGGAAGAAAGAAAGAAAATGAAGAAATAAAGAAGATGAAATAACTACTAACCTTATATAAGATGTTGTACTGTACGATGAAAGACTTGGAGATATCTGAGGAAATTGTTTAATTCTTGATTATTTTCCCCTGTCGCTTCATTTGTCGAAGCTTAGATCCACCACCGCAATGAACTCCCCTAACCAACTTTTAGGAAAGCCCGAATCCAGTTATTTGCAGTGTAGTTTTAACTTAACTTCTTTATACTGGTTTAGAAGGCTCTACAGAGTCTGTATACAACCAGTGTATTCCACTCTACTGATACTGAAAATGCTGGGAGCATCCAATCTATTTTTGAATGCATTAACTGATTCTGCCTCCACTATTTCCTGTGGCAATGCATTTCAAGAATTCACAACTTTCTGACTAACAAAATATTTCCTAATATCTAATCTGGACCTGTCTTAATACAATTTGAAGCTGTGCTCTCTTGTTCTTGTAAAGGCGGCCGGCGTCATGCCAACCACATCATCCACCAAATGCCGTGGATTACAAAATAATATGGGCCCAACATCATATTTCCTATGGGCCGCATGCCATGACAGGGTCTTAATACAATTTGAACCTGTGCTCTCTTGTTCTTGTAAAGGCGGCCGGCGTCATGCCAACCGCATCATCCACCAAATGCCGTGGATTACAAAATAATATGGGCCCAACATCATATTTCCTATGGGCCGCATGCCATGACAGGGTCTTAATACAATTTGAACCTGTGCTCTCTTGTTCTTGTAAAGGTGGCCGGCGTCATGCCAACCGCATCATCCACCAAATGCCGTGGATTACAAAATAATATGGGCCCAACATCATATTTCCTATGGGCCGCATGCCGTGACAGGATCTTTACTTTACTTACTTTATTCTCTCTATCTCTCTCTCTCCCTCTCTCTCTGTGTATCTCTCTCTCTCTCTCTCTCTCTCTCTCTCTCTCTCTCTCTCTCTCTCATGCTCTAAGGATTTCATGTACAAGCCTGTCCAGCTATGTTGAATGGTGCCTTCTGCAGCGCATGCCATATCCAGCACCATTTTCTTCACTTAATTTATTGTTCCAGTGGATGCTGTTTGCTCCTTTATTATAGGTCTTCAATCCTCACCATGTCCTGCCACTTTATGAACATAGGTCTTCAATCCTCACCATGTCCTGCCACTTTATGAACATAGGTCTTCAATCCTCACCATGTCCTGCCACTTTATGAACATAGGTCTTCAATCCTCACCATGTCCTGCCACTTTATGAACATAGGTCTTCAATCCTCACCATGTCCTGCCACTTTATGAACATAGGTCTTCAATCCTCACCATGTCCTGCCACTTTATGAACATAGGTCTTCAATCCTCACCATGTCCTGCCACTTTATGAACATAGGTCTTCAATCCTCACCATGTCCTGCCACTTTATGAACATAGGTCTTCAATCCTCACCATGTCCTGCCACTTTATGAACATAGGTCTTCAATCCTCACCATGTCCTGCCACTTTATGAACATAGGTCTTCAATCCTCACCATGTCCTGCCACTTTATGAACATAGGTCTTCAATCCTCACCATGTCCTGCCACTTTATGAACATAGGTCTTCAATCCTCACCATGTCCTGCCACTTTATGAACATAGGTCTTCAATCCTCACCATGTCCTGCCACTTTACACCCATCATTCTTCATCCATTCATAGACGTCTCAGTCTTTGCAGACCATGCGTGTGGCACCCTGTGAGTAGCCTCGAAGGACGCAAGCCTGAGCGCTGAATATGGAGACCCTGGGCTGCCCGAACTGCAGG
Organism: Ariolimax columbianus; assembly: GCA_036924085.1. Taxonomy (NCBI): domain Eukaryota; kingdom Metazoa; phylum Mollusca; class Gastropoda; order Stylommatophora; family Arionidae; genus Ariolimax; species Ariolimax columbianus. The sequence continues at coordinate 18,872,362 of JAVGWX010000015.1, read as the reverse complement.
ATCCCCCTCTCGGCCGCGCTGGTGTAATCCAAAGGAATGCAAATCATGACAATTTGGCACCAGCTCAGCTGCAGGAGCTGCCGGAATGAGTTCGCAATTTTGAAACTATCCGACTTAGGTGCTACCACTCCGGATTTTCTGTCTGGGTCTACTCCCGTAGCCCTAACCTCTCCCGAGGTTTCCACAAGGCAGTGGAGTCGTTGTCCGCAGATGCTAGTTACTCGAGACATCCGATGATACTCTCATCATCCAAAGGCTAGCCAGCACTCTCTGGGACTTGTGGGTTTAAAATCAGAGTTCCTTCTCTCCTAGACGAACTGCCTGAACAAGCTAACGAGCTTCGTCTACCGGGGTTTAGAGTCAGAGTTTACCTTCCCTTAGATTGGCAGCAACCGAGGCTAATGAGCCCACCCAGTTATACTGACGTGTACTCGGTCGCGCCCTACAGCAGGCTCTGTAAGAAACAGGGGGCCCCTAATGAAGGTGAGCTGGGGACACAATAACGTAGGAGAAGCCATTGGCATGGAAACTCCTGAACGGCAAGCCAAACAGTGAATCCAGAGGCGATCTCTACACCTGGAAAGGAGAGGCTATATCGGACGCTTCACTTTTCTTTAACGAGCGGGACAACAAGCCCAGACCTCGCTACCCACTATCATTCATAGGCATCTGTTAACGAAAGACTGGAGTCTTTGTTGCATGGCCTTGGTCGTTCTCCATGTCTCGACTTCATACATCAGCACCGACTTGACACTGGTGTTGAATATTCTAACTGGTGTGAATCTTGATTTCTCGGGATCTCCATATGTTGTTAGTGTCAGGATCTCCATATGTTGTTAGTGTCAGGATCTCCATATGTTGTTTAGTGTCAGGGAAGCCAGTCTTGCCTTGCCGATTCTGATCCTTACATCAGCGTCCTGATGTGTTTATTGTGGTGCTCAAATAGGCAAAGGTACAGTCAACTGTACAATTATATTATTGTCAATCATGCAGTGCTGAGTTCACCGACTGGAAGGGCAACTGAGCCGCTAATCCGGCCAGGCACAACATACTGACCAGGATGTCATGTCAGGGTCAGGCACAACATACTGACCAGGATGTCATGTCAGGGTCAGGCACAATATAATGATCAGGATGTCATGTCAGGGTCAGGCACAATATAATGATCAGGATGTCGCGTCAGGGCCAGGCACAACATACTGACCAGGATGTTGTGTCAGGGTCAGGCACAATATACTGACCAGGATGTCATGTCAGGGTCAGGCACAATATAATGATCAGGATGTGGCGTCAGGGTCAGGCACAATATAATGACCAGGATGTTGTGTCAGAGTCAGGCATAATATACTGACCAGGATGTCACGTCAGGGTCAAGCCCAACATACTGACCAGGATGTTACGTCAGGGTCAGGCACAATATACTGATCAGGACCACTATCTCTCTTCAGTGTAGCATTCCCAGGAATAAGGCTGTTTTCAAGGCAGCCTGGCTGACGAGATGTGGATCGATGTAATCCTCGTAATAGTGAGCATCACGCAGATGAAGTCAAGCAAATCACTGGAGGATCACGGCCCACGTTCATCAGTTTGCTCGGGATGTGAAGAAAGCTACTGTAACCCGTCACTTTAACTCCCTTTTCAGAACGCACAAAAGAGTAAACTTACACATTGTGGGTATTCAACAATAACAGACTAGACATGTTGTGGGTATTTCCAGTCAACCCAGCTGTAAATGGGTACCTGACAAAGTCTGATAAATTTCTGAACCACCGCAGAAGCTACGGAGTTTGTGTTCGATCGTCATCACTTTCAGTAATGAAAAATAATGAGAAGGTTTGGGGACAACTAGGTGCAATGAAAGGGACTGAGAAGATTAGGGGACAACTAGGTGCAATGAAAGGGACTGAGAAGATTAGGGGACAACTAGGTGCAATGAAAGGGACTGAGAAGATTAGGGGACAACTAGGTGCAATGAAAGGGACTGAGAAGATTAGGGGACAACCAGGTGCAATGAAAGGGACTGAGAAGATTAGGGGACAACTAGGTGCAATGAAAGGGACTGAGAAGATTAGGGGACAACTAGGTGCAATGAAAGGGACTGAGAAGATTAGGGGACAACTAGGTGCAATGAAAGGGACTGAGAAGATTAGGGGACAACTAGGTGCAATGAAAGGGACTGAGAAGATTAGGGGACAACTAGGTGCAATGAAAGGGACTGAGAAGATTAGGGGACAACTAGGTGCAATGAAAGGGACTGAGAAGATTAGGGGACAACTAGGTGCAATGAAAGGGACTGAGAAGATTAGGGGACAACTAGGTGCAATGAAAGGGACTGAGAAGATTAGGGGACAACTAGGTGCAATGAAAGGGACTGAGAAGATTAGGGGACAACCAGGTGCAATGAAAGGTACTGAAAAGGTTTGGGGACAACCAGGTGTAACGTAGTCAGTTCTGTGAACCATTTTCCGTTTAATCAGAAATCATGTAGCAATGCAGTGTTACTTACAGGCTTTCGGAGAGCATCAAGGTCTCTGCGGAGCTGTGCAATTTCCTCCTGAGCTCGTCTCTCTCCCTCCAATCTTTTCCTTCGTTCCTGTGTTTTTAAATGTGAACATGTGCATAAAAATAGAATCTCAGATTTTCTACACTTCAATGTATTAACAGTCAGAAAACCAATTTTCTACACTTCAATGTATTAACAGTCAGAAAACCATAACTATAAAACACATAGAGAAATGCTAACCAAGTAACATCTAAACCCATTTATATATCAGTCCATCCGTCCGTCACGTTTGTCTGTCTATCTGTCTGCTTGTCTATCTATTGGTCTATCTATCAATCTATCTATCTACTGGACTATCTATCTATCTGTCTGTATGTCTGTCTGTGTGTCTGTCTATTCATCCAACCATCCATTCAGCTGTGTATATATTTAGACAGACAGACAGGTAGGTTACGGGTGGGCTTGTCTATCTCATGGACCGGAGACCTGTATATGATATGCTCTTGTTGCAGGCTGGTCATAATACATTCTGACTAAATGACCAAACCATTTAATTTGTTGGGAGTCAATGTAGGCACTAACTGGGTTTGTCCCCACCATCTGCCTCAGCGTGGGGTCGCAGATACAATCATGGATTGTGATTCCGGATGCACTTCTCTTCATTGACAGACAGACATAAATCAATAAATAAGGGGGGGGGGGGGGGGAAGGGGGGCGGGAAGGGATGGGCAGAAGAACCGATATATAGACTCTTTGAAAGTTGCATTGAACAAGTTATGCATTGATGTTGCCTCCTGGGAGTCACTTGCTCTGAACTGCTCAGCCTGGTGCACTGTAATCACACATGGTGCTCAGAACCATTACTGAGGTGCAGGAAAAAGTAGGCTGCATAATAATACAGATAATGTTTGCTTAGGCATCAGTGTCCCGTTGCATCGATCGACCACTACCATGGTCATGTCAGGTCAGGTCATCACGTAACCAGTGAGGTTGTTGAGGCACACATGAAGGCATCCTCACAACCCCACGCCACCCTTCTCTGTCAGCGGCCGCTGCCTGTGCTTCTTCTGGTCAAAGATTGGTCCATTCTTTTATGTTGTCTTCCCACCTCTTTTTGGGACGGCTTCTTTGTCATCTGCCTTGCATCTTTCCCTGCAGGATCGTATTTACAAAACCATTTGATCTCGATATGTGACCGTACAAAACGAATTTCCTTCTTTTGACAGTTGCCAAGAGGTCTTTAAAAGGCCCTATTGCTGTTGTAATTCTATCTCGTATTTACTTATTTGTAACTTGATCTTTGTTTAAAAATCTTCTGAAACATCTCATCTCCAAAGCATGTATCCTTTGCTGAAGGTCAGCTGTAACTGTCCATGTCTCACAAGCATAGAGGAATATTGACAGGTCCAATGTACACATTAACCTGATTTTCGTGCATAGCGCTAACCGTTTATCTTGCCAGATTTTGTTAAGCTATGCAAGCGCCGCTATTGTCTGTCCTATTCTGGCCAACACCTCACATTTTGATCCTTCATAACTGGCAATCGAACCCAGATATTTCAAACGGTCAACCACTTCCTGGTCACGTACTGTATTTAAAAATAACAAATGACACTCCAAGTTGCAATTCTTGTTGATCCTCCAATATCCAGGGATGAAGCCCTGGCAACTTTTGGTTTCACCGTAAGTGGGTCGATCGAGGCCCCTGAGGACTCCTTGAGGGGAGGCGAGTTCTGAGGGCGCACAAACCTAGCATAGGTACATACAGATGCACACATGCATCCAAGCACTGGTTTATGCGTCCTGATTTCGCCCAATGGACTACGGTCTGGGGTGGAAAATGGCGCGCCTCTGCCAGTAGAAACTAGTGAGGCAAACATCTAAGCAAACAAAAAAAAACTCCGCTGCCTTGAGACAGGGCCGGGAGGATTAAAGGCATCACTCAGCATTTGAGTAATGCGTCTTGGGCTTGTTGCTAATCGGGCAGGGCCCTATCTCTTTCGTACGATGTGTTAGTCCATTATTGGCCCATGTGTTGTCAGCAAACAGGGCAAAGGGCACCAATCTCATGAAGTTCAGTCATGCACACTGGACCGTGGAAATTGACTGCATGAAAGGACAAAATGCAAGACGGTCCAATTACTAACGCTGTCCACATGCGGTAGAATGTCGCGCTCAGATTGGACTGTACCACCATGCTCTGTCGCATCTGAATACATATGGTTGATGCTGTAGTCATCTTTGCTTACAATGGGTAACTATTTTTATTAATATTAATCTCTTAACCAGGCTGCATGTTTGCAGTCTGTTTCCAGGGCTGCCACTTGGTGCAGAATAGGGTCTTGGTCAGTTATGGGCCATGACCCAAATACAAGCAGCCAGCTATGAGTCTCTGGGTGCTGTCAGCTCATTCACTGCTGCATCTTTAGCCCTCTGACAACAAATGAAGGCTCAACACAAAAAAACTCTAAAGAAGAGTCAAAGAATTACTCACCTCTTGCAGCTGCTCTTCAAGCTCGTTTCTTTCCTGGTCCATTCTGGCCCACTCATCTGCAGCTGTTTTTTTCAAAGCTCCCTCAACAGCTCTGACAAAGGCCAGAAAGAATACTATTAAAATGCTGCAAGGAAGGTAACTAGGGGAGTTCTATTTTTTTAATTTTCATTATCATCATGTAGCAAATCCGTTGCAGAAGGTCGCTGTCACAACAGCCAATCTGTAAGACTCTCGATCTCTTGTCAGAACTCCCGTCTCCGTCGCTGCCATCTTCAGGACCTCCGTGAAGTCTTGTGTCCATCTCCTCCTTGGTCTGCCCCTGCCCCACTTCCTAGCCACCCTACCCTCCAGTATCGTTCTCTCCAGGCCATTATAACGTTTGATGTGGCCAAAATGTTTGAGCTTTCTGGACCAGATATTGTTTACTAACCAATTTTCCTCTATATCTAGTTCTTTTATGATATCTGTATTTTTCCTTTTCGCTATACGTGGTATTTTGAGCACCCTTCAATAGTATTTTAGTTCAAAATATTCAATCTTTTTCTGAAGTGTTTGTGTGGTGGTCCACATTTTACATCCGTACGTTGCCACCGGGAAGATGCAGGTACGCAGGATTTTTATGTTCGTCATTTTATTAGAGCCATAAGTTTCTCATTTTATTTAACCTCTGCATTGCCATAGCCATTCTGTTTGACTTCCTTCAGGTAATCTCCATTGTTGTTTATAATTGAGCCAAGGTACTCAAAACTTGTGACTTTCTCAATCTCTTGCTGTTCTAGAATAACTTCAGGTTTGGTTTTTGTCTTGTCTGTGCTCATTATTTTGGTTTGACTTATATTCAGGTAAAGATGTTTGTCTTCGCTGTGATGTTTTACAGACAGGATCATCCGTTACGTCCCGCAGAGCTCTTTGAGAGAACAATTGTGTCATCTGCATTTCTGAGTTCTTGTATCTCGTTCCCACAGATTGTTAATGGCTCGAATTTGTCATAATTTCCATAATTTTTGATGTGCCTCATTATAGATTCAGCATATATATTGAATAGATAAGGGGAGAGTATGTATTTCTGTCTTATGTCCTTTTGAACTCAAACTAGTTTGATGTTTCGCCGACTATTCTGATCGCAGCTTGTTGTTTCTGGTGTAGTGATTCGATCAATTGAATCAAATGCGTTGGGAACCCCATTTCTCTCCTTATATTCCAGAATGCTCAGTATTGCACACAGTCGAACCCTTTCATGTGATCTATAAAGCAAGTGTGTACGTCGACAGTGCACTCTGCATTTTTCTATAATATTTCTTATGCTGAGGATGTGATCTCTCGTGCCGCTACTTTTTCTAAAACCTGCCTGTGCTTTATTGACCTCCTTGTTGAGCTTGTTTTCCAGCCTCTTCATGATGATTCGTTGAATGATTTTTCCTGGCATGTCTTATTAAAAGCAGTGGTTTTATAATTGTTTCATTACGTTTTGAAATTACGCGCCAATGTGCAATGACTTTCTGAAGTAACCAACCGTTCACCACAATTTTCTGTTAACTTCTGTTCTATTCTGTTCTAGAAGTAGACTTAACAGCACTCTGGGCATACCCATAGGTGCTCAGTCTCTCTCAGCGGATGGCGCCAAGTGTGGATACTGATGGTGCCTGTAGCCTGTTGGTTGCACGCCATCCTGTTTCATCCTCTCAGGTTCCCTGATACACTGAATCCTAATTTGATTCCAAAGTGCCGCAGCCTGTGCCTTGCAGACTCATCCAAAGCAGTGTCGTTTTCCAGCAGGTGGTCCTGGATAGCCTTCACTATGTCACCTCTATCCATGTTCACTGTGCCGGTAATGGATGCTGGTAGACTTCGAGCTTTGTCTGGCTATTTCGCCCCTTCCTACATTCACTGCCCATGGTTATGATGACCGTGTGGTACTCTGTTAGTGTATCCCCAGTGTGGACCCATTCCTCTCCCTTGACCATCGTCTCGACTCAGTCACCTCTCCTATAGTTCGTTCTGCCTGTGCCATCCATGACATCCCTCTTTTGATTCTGGTTCCCTTGATGTCCGAAGTGTTATTGTACAGCGGGTGCCTGTTGTCCCTATGACTCACATATAAGCTGTAGCCTATGCCACTTTATGCCTGGATGTTACTGACGGCAGTCCCAGCATGTACCTCATCTTTATTATCGGGGTATCTCTGGTGCAACCGAACACGAGCCGCATTCCTGCATTTTGGATTAGTTCCAGCCTTTCACATTGCTATCTTGATAGTGTTAGTATGCCCAATCCATAATCAATGACCGAGAGAATCAACTGGTGATAGAGTATGAATAGCAGCCATTGTTCCAAGTTGGCAGCTGCCATTGTCTTGAGTGCACCCAGTCCTCTCTTGTTCTGTTAACTTACCTTAACTTAACCTAACGTCTTTATACTGGTTTAGAAGACTCTGTAGTTGTCTATCGTCTTCTAAATGATTGTCTAAATGTGTGTAAATTGTGTTTTTCGGTTTTCGAGATGTATAAATTTCATGAACAGCGAATGGACATCAAGTTTAACTTCAAGCTCGGGAAGATGTTCACGATCAGTGCATGAGACGTTCGTACATGTTGTTATGAATAGTGCGATTTAAGGATGATCAGTAATCGTTACGAATGGTGCAATTTAAGGATGACCAGTAATCGTTACGAATGGTATGATTTAAGGATGACCAGTAATCGTTTCGAATGGTGCGATTTAAGGATGACCAGTAATCGTTATGAATTGTGCGATTAAGGATGACCAGTAATTGTTATGAATGGTGCGACGACTCATGTTTGAGACTTCTTCTTTGACAAACTGATGCTATGCTTCTAGCCCGGTGAGGTTCACGAAGGATACTGTGCATTCTAGGTCTTTGTCAGTCCTCCACAGCATTTCAGGCATGGTCCCTACCCTGGCCAGACTGCCTCTCTTTGGTCTGTTTAAGTTGGGTGGTCCTGCAGGATATGGTCTGGTGTTAGCTTGGGTGCTTCACAATCACACATGGCAGTGTCTTTGAGACCCATTCTGTGGAGGTGGACCTTGAGTATGACCCGTTCAGAGTCCGAAGATCTTTGTCTACCCATCTCTGCCAAGTTTGTCTTTGCTGTCATTTTCTGGCTTGTATTCTTTTGTTCTGGTCTCTCCATTCTGTCCTCATGGATTGTTTAATGAATGTTTTTGGTTCTTTATAGCTCCGTGGATGGCGAGTATGTCTGCCATCAGTTCCAGCGTTTCCGAGCTCATCTGCCATCTCATTTCCAAGGATCCCGCAGTGGGTCGAAATACACTGTAGGCTAGATCTGTTTTTTGGGACAGCAACCCGATGTTATATTTTATTTCGTGTGAGTCTATCTTGTTTGGGGCTTTAGATGGCATGGCACACGCTCCTGGAGTCTGTTAGAATAATGGTTTTTCTTGTAACTGTGTTTTGGCTGATAAGAATCATGAGTTGCGGCATGTACAGCTCCTGCTGTAACTGAAATTGATACATGTCTCTTCTGCTGGTATGGACTGGTTTTCTATGTCACCATTGGAGTATTTCTTCTTCTTCTTCATCGTACGCTGTCAGATGTCAACTTTAATTTGTTCAAAGAAAGCAGCTGTCATCCTGAGGCTGTCGACACTGCCATAAAGCTTGTCTAGTGTTGACACTGGTGATGGCCACATGTGTTTCTCTGGTTCTCGTATGTCGGGAAATTTTGCAGCAGATGTTCAGCCGTCATTTTCCCTGTACCACAGGTGCATCCATCAGTGCCACCTATCTTCAGTTTATTGAATAGATGGTACCTCAGTCTGTTGTGGCCTGTGCGGAGTCTGAAGACCACAACCTGCTCTTTTCTGTTTAACTGGTAATAGGCATTGTTTTTTATGTAGCCAGTATGTTCTGTTTCCCATTTGGCCATGTATCTAGCCCTAATAAACCTTTTGGACTCTTCGTAGGTCACACTAGAATCTGGTTGTGGTAGTCTTGCACCTTCTTTTGCCAGTCTGTCTGCCTCCTCGTTGCCTTGGATGTTACAGTGGGATGGAACCCACTGTACCACTACTCTTGTTGGTGCAGACTGCTGGCATAGTTGACAGAGTACTGTTTTAAATCATTAATTTCAGTATTTTTCTGGCTTTTTAGTGCTGTAACTACGGCCAGGGCATCTGTAAACAGGATTGGAGTATTTGATGTGTAGGACGACCAACGATATAGTCTGGCAATGTTCATATTGCCAAGGTTATGAGATAGTGTATTCCAATCATAGACTGGCAGTCTGGGAAATCGCAGCATAATGCAACATCTATGTAGGATCTTGCCTTGACAATCTAACAGAGAAACGTAGGGAAGAAAAGGGCTTGAGCTATGGAGAAATAACTCCTGGTTCTTCCACCATGACAATGTCATTATAACCAATACCAGTTGCTCCTTTCAGAGCATAGACCCCTGACAACCCTCCTCCAGTAATTTCAATCTTGAGCTGCCCCATCTGCTTCTCTTCAGTTGAGGTACAGAGACCAATGTTCATTTTTAGTCTCTTCTTCAGGTGTTTATTAGTGTACCTCTTTTCCTCTTTCCCTGTGGATTCCATGTCAGGGCCTGTCTGGCCACGTTTGATGGTGCTTTCTGAAGCATGTGTCCTATCCAACCCCATTTCCTATGTTTGATCTGTTGCTCCAAAAGTCTTCATTCCTCACCATGTCTTGCCAGACTATCCCCAATATCCAGACATATTTGGACAGGTATTGATGAACGACGGTAGTTTCCTCTGTATTGCCTTTGTTGTTCTCCAAGTTTTCATTCCGTAAAGAAGTACTGACTTGACTATGGAATGAAACAATCTTAACTTGGCTGTTGTTGTTTCAGAATGTCCACAATGAGTAGGTTACTCTTTTGTGCGCCTGATAGGACGTTATGTGGCGAGTTGCAGTAGCTTTCCTCACATCCCGAGCATGCTGATGAAGGTGGAACGGGGTCATCCAGGCGGTTGAGCTATGCTTGGCTTCATCTGCGTGTCACTCACTACTACGGAGATCACGTCGATCCCTCACCTTATTAGCCAGGTTGCAATGAAAATATTCCGTTACTGGGAAGCCGAGGTGAGGGTCTTGGCCAGTATATTTTCACCTGACCCTAACTAACATGTCCGATCAGCATATTTTCGCCTGACCCTAACTAACATGTCCGATCAGCATATTTTCGCCTGACCCTAACTAACATGTCCGATCAGCATATTTTCGCCTGACCCTAACTAACATGTCTGATCAGTATGTTTTACCTGACCCTAACTAACATGTCTGATCAGTATGTTTTACCTGACCCTAACTAACATGTCTGATCAGTATGTTTTACCTGACCCTAACTAACATGTCTGATCAGTATGTTTTACCTGACCCTAACTAACATGTCTGATCAGTATGTTTTACCTGACCCTAACTAACATGTCTGATCAGTATGTTTTGCCTGGCCCTAACATGTCTGATCAGTATATTTTGCCTGGCCCTGACTAACATGTCTGATCAGTATATTTTGCCTGGCCCTACCTAACATGTCTGATCAGTATATTTTGCCTGACCCTAAAATGTCTGATCAGTATATTTTGCCTGACCCTAACTAACATGTCTGATCAGTATATCTTAACTTGGTATTAGTTTTATTTCCCTGGATTTATATATATTATTCAGTAACAAGAATGCTGGCCTTGCCTTTTTAATTCTAAACCTTATATCTGTCTCTGTGGCCCCTGAAGTATCAACTTCATGCTGCCCAAATACATCAAGGTATCCCACCTCTTCCAGGGTCTCACCCCCAACCATGGCTGGCTCTTTGCTTAAGGTGTTGATTTTAAACAGCTCAGTTTTCTTTATGTTAATATTTAGTCCTAGTTTGGATGAATGCTTCCTCGCCTTGCATAGTTTTTTCTTGCACCTAACTATGGCTGTGTTGAAACAGTTTTTTACAACATATCTGGCAGCCTATTATTTTATTATCTTTGCGACCCTGAACATACATGTGTAGAAATTAGGGGACAGCATGGGCTAATGGTTCACAACCGAAGGTACTAGGTTCGATCCCCTTAGAAAATGCAGGAGGAAGCAGACCCTTTCATAAAATGCATGCTGAAGTCGGATGCACTTTGCCGACAGGCGCAAAATAAAAACCATTGTGCAATGTACACCGCCTTGGGGAATAGATAAATGAGGCGAATGCAAAAAAAAAAAAACATGTACAAAGGAATGCTCACTTTTTCTCTCTCATATCTGCCTCTCTCTTTTGTCTGTCTGAATCCTTCTGTTGTTGTTGGACCCTAAAATAAAGAGACACATATTTTATTGACTGCACTATCAATATTTATTGACATTCTCATTTGGCAAAAAATGATGCCTACTACCAGCTGAACAGAAGCGAGCAGGTCGTGGTCTTCTCCGCACAGGACACAACAGACAGAGGTACCATCTATTCAATAAACTGAAGATAGGTGGCACGGACGAATGCACCTGTGGTACAGGGAAAATGACCGCTGAACATCTGCTGCAAAATTGCCCGACATACAAGGATCAGAGAAAGCACATGTGGCCATCACCAGTGGCAACACTAGACAAGCTCCATGGCAGTGTTGACAGCCTCAGGATGACCGCTGCTTTCTTTGAACAAATTCAAGTTGACATCTGACAGCGTACAAAGAAGAAGAAGAACGACCCTAAAATAAAGAGACACATATTTTATTGACTGCACAATCAATTTTTATTTACATTCTCATTTGGCTATTCCACAACATTAAAAACTATCCCCACACCTTATCCATGAAAGTCATATGAAGACTGTTCTTAGCTCTTAGTCGACCTGTACTTTTACAGTGGCAGGTGCCCCTATGCAGGTCCCAGCTCTGGTATGAGCTGGATGTAGCCGAGAGGAGGATTTCCTGCTTAGCCAACTAGGCTCATGCAGCTTATTACTCCGCTACATTGGGACAAGTGCCGTGGAGGGTGGTTAACTAATGTGCAAGTCCATCTTAATAGACCCAAACACTAGAGCAAAGTAGACCCGCAGCCTGTTAGGCCCCATCTATGCTGCTCTAAACAAACCACTTACTTAACTATGGCAGGTGTTATGCCATCTCACACAGTTAGTCGTCTCTTATGACATGCACTCTGTATGGCAGGTGTGCTATTCTTGTCATACACAAAGACCCCAGCGGACCACTTGGGAACTGTTCAAAATGTATTAGGCCTTTAGGAGCAAAGAGATACCTCACTCACATGCATATGCTACGTTTCTGGCAGGACGTGACGATCCTGAGACACAGTCACACTGGACTGCCTCTCTTCCGGGATAGTACAAACAAGTACATAGTCCATCATATCATCTCATTGCCAAACCCTATAGACACGAGTAGGGAAGACTCGTTAGTCCTGCAAGACAACTTCCCTAAAAGAGACAACTCTGACCAAAAACAACTGCTGCCTTGCAGATAGGCTGGGGACAGCCAAAGGCTAAGGAGGGCATCCCTACAGAAACGCCTGTTGAAATCGGATGCACTGAGCCACAGGCTTAACAAAATAAAACAGTGCAACGTAAATATCGCTGTAAACAGCGTACGATGAAGAAGAAGAAGTATTAGGCCTTTGCCCAGGACAAATACAATTTTTCACCTGGAGGTTTGTACCTTCATGCTGCTCTCCTTAGGGCTTGCACTCTGCTCCCAGAGGTCCCGCCATTGTGGAAAGCGTTTCATGAAGGCGTTTTGAAAATGGAGTACGGCTGGACCTTCACGTTCCGGATAATGTCTTCTTGTAACAATCATGTCACATGTCTTCTTGTAACAATAAAAAAAACTTCACATATTTTGCCCCAAGTTAGTTAGTTAGCTGCCTATCGCAAGCAATCCTGCTTGATGCACAAGGGGAGACACCACTGTATTTTCAAAACGTCTACCAAGAACCCCACAAGTGACAACCCCTTGTTTGTTTCGGAGCATCCGGAGTCTTTGTTGTTGTTTCGAATGCCGACAATGAGTAGATTACTCTTATGTGTGCCCTGAAAAGGACGTTAAGGGGCGATTTGCAGTAGTTTTCCTCATATCCTGAGCGTGCTGATGAGAGTGGACCGGGGTCCTCCAGGCGGTTGTACTTTGCTTGGCTTCATCTGCGTGTCGCTCACTATTATGGAGATCACCTTGTAAGCCCGTTTCCAGAAAGGGCTATGAGGAAGCCAAGTTGAGGGCCTTGACCAGCATATTTTGCCTGACCCTGACTAACTTGTCTGATCAGTAAATTTGGCCTGACCAGATGTTAGTCTTCTTGTCTGATCAGGAGAACAGCATCCAGTTTATACAACAGCATGGCATTCTCCATGCTGTCAGATGATGCAATAACAACCATGTTATAGGGTTGTCCATGACTTTAATTTGGCAGCAATGTAACAGCTGATAAACAGTATAGTTAGAGTTACTCTGTCTAGGGCGTGTGAGAGCAGAATTTCGACATGCGAAATGAAGTGTTTGAGAAAGGTCATCGATGTTACCAGGAAAAACAGAATGTGGAACAACGACATTTGAAGTATGGTCAGCACCACATGTTGCGCTGAATACATTTCCAGACAGAAAATGAGTTGGTTTGGTCATCTCATGAGAATGCACCCTCATCAACTTCCCCTGTTGGCTTATAACGCTAACAGATCTGGCTACAGGGCAAGGAGGCGGCAGTTAGGCAGGTGGATAGATGACAGTAGAGTGATTGTACAGCGACACAGGTTCACATTGACCGAAGCAACGTACTTGGCGCAGGATAGACGACTGAAGCTCCCCACAGCGCTCCACGGCAAAAGTGGGAAGAAAACTAAGTAAAAACTTGGATAAATGGAGATGTGTAGAAAAGACGGTTATATTAAGTTACAAAAATGGATGCTCGTCAGTTCTTGAGACCAGCAGTATACAAACAGCACGAACTGCCTGTAAGGCATGGACGAGCCTTGCAGCCGTGCCTTGCCTGACAGGGATGTCCTGTCAATCTTGTGCCTGTTGACATCTCCATCTATCCTGTCTAAGCAGTAGTGACAGCTGATATGTCTCCTCAGATGCTTTCTGACACCTAGTTTCAATTTCTTTGTCCATACTGCCCAAATACTTGAACTCATGGGCTGGCTGTAGTGCAATTTCATTTACACTTACGTTGAGTGGCCCAGGTATTCTACTGATCCTTATAGTTTCTGTTTTCTTCTCGCTTCTTCTTCTTCTTCTGCGTTCATTCTCGACCTCCCGCTACCAAGCCCTGAACAGGGCTTTGCAAGTAGCAGGATGTAGTCCGAAGAATGGATTTGCGTTGTGTCACTAGTTTACAGTTTGCCTGCGATATTTGCACCTTTTGATCCGACACATCCGTCTTCGGCAGGCTCTTCTCGCTAATTCAGATATTGTTTTTCCTTTTTTATTTAAAATAAAATTATGTCGACCTGTCATCTTCGTAACCCGAAATGGAATGTCCCGCTACAGTCATCAGCAGTCAAATAAGTATGACAGAAACCCAGGGAACTTTGTTTAGGGTGAATTATGGGACAAGTACCGGGATTCTGAATCCAGTTTGCAACACAGCTTCAACAGCAATCGTTTTTACGCGGTTAAGCCCCGGACTCCATTCAACTAGTCCAGCGCAAGCTATGCAATAAACCTGTTTTCTCTGGCACTGAGCAGAATCATCGTAGCAACGACCTGTCATCTGTAGACTAAAAACTAATCTGGCATCTGGTGTAAAAAAGAGGAACACAGAAAAATAATGAAAGTCTTTCTTTAATTTACCTCTCCCGTTCTGCCTCTCTCTCTTCTCTAGCCTTACGTCTATCCTGTGGTCTTGTGTATGGGGGGACCTGATCATTGTACCAATGTCTCCATGGTGGATGGATAGCTGAAATCAAATATTGATTTGTTCCACTTACTTTATCAGAAGATTACACAAGTAAGTTTTTAACAATTTACACCAAAAACTGCTGTCATGTTATGAAACGAAACAAATAGAACTAAGAAGTTAGCTAATAAACAAAGTTCTAACCATAATTTAACTGAACTTAACTAAACGTCTTTATACTGGTTTAGAAGACTCAAAGCATCAAATGTCAACTGCATGGTTCTCAAGTGAATATATCTTGCTGTAATGGTGCAATCTGACAGGCTTTTTCCAGTCCATCTCCTGATGTTTTCCACCCACTTATAATGTTGTCTGCTTCTTGAACGACTGCCTTCTACCCTACCCTCTAGTATGGTCTTCATCAAGAGGGTCTTAGTCTTAGTCTTCCTGTGCTTCTACAGGGACACATGCCTCTCTGCAGGTCCTAGCTCTGGTATAGCTGGGAGGAGGATTTCATGCTTAGCGGGCTAGGCTCGAACAGCTTATTACTCCGTTGTCTTCAAACAAGCGCCGCGGAGCGTGGTTAACTGATGTGCGAGTCTATATTATTTAATATCTATATTTAATAGACTTAAACACTAAAGAAAAATAGACCCGCAACCTGTTAGATGCCATCTATGCTGCTCTTTACAAGCCACCTAACCATGGCTGGTGTTATGTCATGTCACGCAGTTAGTCACTTTAATCGACATGCTGTTTGTGGGGCAGGGGTGCTATCCTTATTCTTATCATACACATAGACTCCGGCGGACCACTCGGGACTCTGATGGTACTGATTATATACACTCCTGCTTCGTCTTCTTATCAGAAGACTACCAAAGACAGTTTACAGTAAATTTATGATGATAGTACGAGGCGTGTTCAAATGAAACCGGAGCAAACTGCAACAAGTGAACATACATATGATGCACATGATGATGTCACTTCTGGTGTAAATAGCACATACCAACCCGCCAAGTTTGCAAAATTTCATTATCCTTCGATTCATAGTTTCCTCAGCAGATCACTGAAAACATGGCGGGTGTGATACGGAATACGTCCAGAGTTGATCAGCGAGCAGTGGTTCGGTTTCAAAGAGCTGAAGAATGTCGACCAGTTGACATTCACTGCAGAATGCAGGCAGTGTATGGTGACAAAAGTATGTAGAAGACAACAGTGAAGAAGTGGACAACGATGTTTTAGAAGGACGTGAGTTAACGCAACAATATGTGCCTGACCTGGTCGTGGAAAATCATTCGTTAACTCATGTCGTTCTTTAAACATTACTTACATTGTGTAGGATCTAGAACAGGCATGGCAGCTTTCTGGTCAGCTGTTAGCATGGCAAACAGGTCTCGGTAATGATGACGTTTGACCTACATAATGAAGGAAAGTAAAATGTATTAATGACTTTGACCTTCCGTCATCTGTGTTACCAGGAAGGACAGAATGTGAAATGAAGACATTCAAGTGCAGAGTACATTTCCAGGCAGAATATAAGTTGGTTTGGTCATCTCATTAGAATGCATCCTCATCATCTTCCCCTGATGGCTTACAACGCTGGTAGATCTGGCTACAGGGCAAGCGAGCAGCCTTATCGCAGGTTGATAGATGGCATTAGAGTGATTGAGCAATGATACGGGCTCATATTGACTGACTCAACGCACTTGGCACAGGACAGATGACTTAAGCTCCCCTCAATACTTAATGACAAAAGTGGAAATAAAACGAACTTACTAACTACAATGACTTTGACTTTGACTTGACTGGATTTCATCCGCCATCATTGAGCATCAGGTCTTGGTGATTTGAATGCCTAATGTGAACCTTCACAGCTCTGATAAGTTGTTAAGTTCTGCTATAAAGTGTTTTCAATGGTTTATTCTTCTTCTTCGTTTGTTCTCTCGCTACCCACCCTGAAAAGAGCTTTGCAGGCTGCAGTATGTAGTCCGGAGAACAGAATGCATTGTGTCGCAGTCTACAGCTTGACTTTGATATTTACACCTTTCAGTCCGACACATCCGACTTCAACATGGCATTTTTGGGTACCGGGTTAGCATTCCCTCTTCGATCCCTTCTGAGCATTCCCTCTTCGATCCCTTCTTAGCATTCCCTCTTCGATCCCTTCTGAGCATTCCCTCTTTGATCCCTTCTGAGCATTCCCTTCTTAGCCTTCCCTCTTTGATCCCTTCTGAGTATTCCCTTCTTAGCCTTCCCTCTTTGATCCCTTCTGAGCATTCCCTTCTTAGCATTCCCTCTTCGATCCCTTCTGAGCATTCCCTTCTTAGCCTTCCCTCTTCGATCCCTTCTGAGCATTCCCTTCTTAGCCTTCCCTCTTTGATCCCTTCTGAGCATTCCCTTCTTAGCCTTCCCTCTTTGATCCCTTCTGAGCATTCCCTCTTCGATCCCTTCTGAGCATTCCCTTCTTAGCCTTCCCTCTTCGATCCCTTCTTAGCATTCCCTCTTCGATCCCTTCTTAGCATTCCCTCTTCGATCCCTTCTTAGCATTCCCTCTTTGATCCCTTCAGAGCATTCCCTCTTCAATCCCTTCTTAGCATTCCCTCTTCGATCCCTTCTTAGCATTCCCTCTTTGATCCCTTCTTAGTCAGCCTGCTCTGTTGCAGCCTGTTATCTGTGATCACAACGTGGAGGTGTAGAATGGTCTTGGCCTCTCTGGGTCGATGGCTCTGGAGCTTGAAGTCAGCTTTGGGTCGTTGACCGTTGCAGCTCATGCACTGCTCAGCATCGTAATCCCAGGAAGGCTTCTTGCATTGATATATTATATTTGAGTAATGCCCAGGTTTCTGAGCCGCAAAGGAGGACTGGAACCACGTAAGATTGGTAAATGCTGAATTTTGCTCAAAGGGAGAGAGATCTTGTCGTTACTCCATACATGTCGGAAGTTGTGCATAGCAAACGTAGCTGGTCCGATCCGCCTTGACATATCGGGACCAACGCGACCATTAGATGAGATCATGTTACCAAGACAGGTGAATTCTTTGGTGCCCTCCGCCATGTGGTAATGAGTTTTAATACCTTGGAGTAAGGTAAAGGCCGCCGTCCATCGCAGACAATGATGGCATAATTTATTTGCTAGCGCTATTATTAGTAAGGATTAACTGCGCTATTTTTTATCCTCACTCTCTCGTCTCAAGCCGCCCGATCCCAGTGGCAAGTCAAGGACAAGACGACTAGGGAGCGACAACGAAATGCAGGGGACTCCGCATCAAGCACCCGTGAAAAAGACGGTGGGGTCTGGAGTAAAACCCACACCATCTGATCACGAGGCCGACGGCTTAACCATTTCGCCACAGAATCCACCCTGGGGTACTGTATTAGAAATAAGACTGCATTTTTGCTTGTGATATGGACGTTCAGCTGTCTAGAGAGCGTGGAGTGCCGAACAGGACTATGTCGTCCATCCATAACATAGGACACTCTTTTATATCCTGGTTTTTTGCATTCTCATCTGGACCACCTGTCTTATTTATGATGCTCCCTAGGGATGTGAAGTTCTTTATCTCATCCAATGGTTCTTTTTGTCATTTTGATCAATGTCTGGTTCTTCAATCAACCAATCAAAGCCCGTCGCTCCTCTCAGTGCATAGGCCACTGACAACATCCCGCCAGCATGCACGATCTTGGGCTGCTCTTGCTGCCTCTCTCCAGGTGTAATTCCGTCTTACGTTCTCTTCTCCATGTATTTTTGGGCCTACCTCTTCCTCTCTTTTTATTAGGACTTCATGTAAGAGTCTGACTATGTAGGACAATGCCTTCCATAGCATATGTCCTATACAGCTCCATTTTATTTAGTCTCGTAATTTCTGTTCCTGTGGCTGTTGTTGGCTCCTTTCCCACAAGTCTTCATTCCCTACCATGTCCTGCCACTTTATGTCTACTATCCTTTGTAGGCATCCTTTGCCCTGGGTCTTTGTGTATGACAAGGACAAGAATAGCATCCCTGGCCCACAGAAAGCATGTCATAAGAGGTGACTGACTGACTGTGTGACCTGGAATAACAACGGCCATGGTTAGTTGATTTGTGTAGAGCAGCATAGATGGCGCCTAACAGACTGCGGGTCTACTTAACTCTAGTGTTTAAGTCTATTAAGATGGATTCACACATCTGTTAACCACCCTCCGCAGCACTTGTCCCAATGCAGTGGAGTAATAAGCTGCTCGAGTCGAGCCAGCTAAACAGGAAATTCTCTTTCCGGCTACATCCAGCTCATACTAGAGCTGAGACCTACACAAAGGCATTTGCTCCTGCAGAAGTACAGGTTGACTAAAACTAGAAACTAAGACATCTGTCAAAGAAGGACTGGAGACTTTGTTGCATGGCTTTGGTCAATCTTTATGTCTCCATTCAATACAGCAGCCACCGATATCACACTGCATTGAATATTTTAACGTTGATGTGAATCTTGATTTCCTTGGATTCCCAAATGTTTTTTAGTGTCAGCTTAGTCTTGTTGATTGCCGCATTTAATTTTACCATTTTTGTCTTTTCTGCATGGATCTTTATAACCTACTTGGTGGGATATTTGTCTAATGTGTTTGTCTTCTTTTGCACTTGAAATTAGCTGTGAGATAGGAGGACCTACTAGAGATTGAGTTAAGCAGCCTAATTTTCCTGCAGAATTTATATTTTGAAAAGTTTATACACATCGATCTGAAATTTTAACTGAACATTTGATAGCCAATTTTTAGATCAACAAAACTTATTTCAAGTCACTATGCCGTTTCCTTCATGAGTTACGGGCATATGATTAAATGGTTGCAAAATGAAAATTCTTTATCAGTAAATACTGACATTATGAACTCATTGTTCCTTATACAACTAGTCCACCTATCTGAACCAAGGAGTAAGGAGATAGGCGGGGAGTAGATGGGCTGCTAGAAGAGACGGATCAGGGCAGGTTTAGAGGTGGAAGATGGAATTGATAGGGAAGAGTTTGATGCAGACGAGTTTGAGGGTGAGAAAAGATGGGCAGAGGAATGGGTTCCTTGACCTACATAACTATTCCGGGCAACGCCAGATAATACGTCTTCTCCTTCCTCTCCGTTCACTGTCAGATGTCGACTAGAATTGTTAAAGGGAAGTAGCAGTCATCCTGAGACTGTCGACACTGCCATTGAGCCTGTCTAGTGTTGGCACAGGTGATGACCTCATATGCTTCCTCTGGTCCTGATATATTGGGCAATTTTGCACCAGATGTTCAGGGGACATTTTCCCTATACCACAGGTGCACTCGACAGTAGCACGTAGCACCTATCTTCAGTTTATTGAATAGATGGTACCTCAGTTTGTTGTGGTCTGTGCGGAGTCTGAAGACCACCACCTGCTCTCTTCTGTTCAACTGGTAACAAGCATCATTTTTGTGTAACCAGTATGCTCTGTTTTTCATTTGTCCTTATCCCTAGTAAACCCATTGAACTCTTCGTAGAACACACTTGAATTGTGACAATCTTCCAACTTCTTACGTCAGTCTGTTTATCTCTTCTTTGCCTTGAAAGTTAGAGTAGAATGGGACCCACTTTACTAGGACTCTTCTGGGTGTGAACTGTTGGCGTAGTTGACAGAGTACTGATCTTAGGTCATTTAGCTCTGTATTTCTCTGGCCAGGTAATGCAGCTAGTCTACTTAATAAAATGAAGTAAAAAGATGATGTTTGGTTGGTTGGTTATTGATCCAGCGGCCTTCGGGCTCCTGCCCTTTGGCCCAATGCCATATAGTGGTATCTGCAAGTGTTTGTAAGCTGTTGTTTAGTTCCGTAAAAAGTGTTCCATTTGTCTGGCCTCGGAGGAAGAAGCTCTTTCCTAACACCTGCAAAGGACCGGACATTCAAAAAGATGATCTACAACAGTTTCATAGGGATGTGTGCACAGCCGGCACTCTGGAGTATGTTCTAAAAGATGATGGAAACCGTAACAAAAAGATTATGATAAGTTATTGCAAGCTTACCTGGTACTGAAATTGCTGGACTGTTAACAAGGGGCTCTCTCTGTTCAACACAGTTTCCATGGCTAGTGGCTGAGGACATAAACAAAATAAACAAACAAGTAAATAGAGATCTTGGTCTTGATCTTGATGACGCATTCGTCAGCGTAGCTGTGGGTTCCAACTTCATCTCCAGTGGACCCCATCTTAGGCCATGGAAGTCTAGTGCGTGGTAAGTACTCCTCTAGAGGTATTTCGGATGTTGCAGCGTACAGCAAGGAAGTCTGACCAACGCATTGGTGATCTTCCCCGCGGTCTCTTTTACCTCGCCGTGCCCCATCGATCATCATTTCATCGTAACATGTGACCTGCCCATCTATGTTTTGCCTTATCTGCATGGATTACGGCATGCTTCACCAGGGACAATTGTCTTATGTCAGAATTTTGTGTACGTTGGTCGCGGAGAGTGATTCCGTCCAAGCATCTCTCATAAAGGCCTGGGTCACTCTCAATTTGTCCTCTATTGATTTTGTTAGTGTCCATGTCTCAGTATCATAGCACATGGTCATGGCTACTGTCCAGAACCGGGTTAACAGACGAGAAGGCTGCCCAACCCGTGCTGCGATGTTTTGTCAGTTCAGGTTCCAGGTTATTCTCCAAATTGAGAAGGCGCCCAAAATAGATGTACTTGTTGATATCATCTACTCGTACCTCGCCGAGGAAGACATAGATCACAAGTGGAGAAGCGATTGTGCAACACTTTAGTCTGTAAGATATTCATCTACATTCTCGCTTTCCTGTCCTCTTCATCGAGTAGATGCATCATTTGGTTGCCTTCTGCTGCTGACTTTGTGATGAGTACTATGTCATCGGCAAATCGAAGGTGACTGAGGCATTTGTTGTTAATAAGGATGCCAAAGGTGTCCCAGTTGATGACTGATTCCATACATTGGAGAAGAGGTTCGGTGAGAAAGGATCCTCCTGGCGGACCTCCTTCTGAATTGGTACCACAATTGGACGTTGGACAAAATGTGGTAGTGCAGTTCGTATAACTATTGGCGAGAACTCTGATGTAACCAGGATTTACACCTTGCTCCAACAGTGCCAGACAAAATGTGGTTTAACCAAAACAAAAGCCTTTTTGTAGTCGATGAAGGTAAATATCAAGGGCGTCTGGAACTCTCGGGCTGCCTCAATAAGACGGTAACAGGTTGAAATATGGTCCAATGGCTGTACGAATGTCGAAAGCTTACCTTTTCGACTGGTTGCGATTCTTCGAGAGTGGTGCAAACTCTGGCAAGGATGCATTTCGAAAAAATGGAGATAGAGGGTCACTTTAATTGAGAGAAATTACTTGTTTGTCTACCTGCGGTACAAGCTTATAAGGCTCTGTATATAGGCTACACTTGATGACAGAAAGATTAGGTAGTAAATAAGTCTTGGATCAAACTCAGTCTATATTCCATAAGTCGCAAATGCTGAATGACAAAAGACCACCCCAGTTGTAACACCTTTTTCAGGGTGTCTTGCTGGTTTAGTACCTTGACTCATCTTTCTCCTGTAGCAAGGTGCATCCGTCATTTGGAGGTTCGGTGTTTGAATTCTGGATTGCCCATTACTTCTCTTTCTTTTCTGTTGTTTGTTACCAGAATGGAGATGAATACTTGTTTTGTGGTCATTATCAGGGACCCATCCCTTCAAACTGCTGTCTCTCCAGTATGATTAGTTCTTTGTTGATGAGGGTCATTTTAAGAAGCTTGACTTTCTTATATTGGTTTTGAGTCCCAATTTAGTTGAATTGACTTTCACCCTGTCCAATTTCATATGTGTAGCCCATGTCTGAAGTGGAGGAAGACTAACATCTGATCAGGCAAAACAACTGGCCAAGACTCTCACCTTGGCTTCTTTGTAGCCCTCCCTGGAAACGGGCTGTTATCATGGTAGCCTGGCTAACGAGGTGTGGGATAGACGTGATCCCCGTTGTAGTGAGTAACACGCAGATGAAGCCAAGCCATAGCACAACTGCCTGGAGGACCTTGATCCACCTTCATCGGCACGCTCGGGATGTGAGGACAGTTCATTGCAACCCACCACTTAACGTCCTTTTCAGGGCACACAAAAGAGTAACCTACTCGTTGTGGGCATTCGCAAGCAACAACCCATGTCCTCCAATTGTGACCATACTAAACCCCGGAATACCAGTTCTCTTTCTATTGTTTGAAGTCTCCATTATCCAATCTACGGCCAACAAGAACAGGAAGAGCAAGAGCAGATATTCTTGTCTCATCTCCGTTTGCATTTCGAAGCTGTCAGTCAGTACTGGACCTTCGTGAATTTCGATAGGTTTCACCACTTCGCTGCTCAAGAAACGGATATCAGAACGCTGCTCTTGTATGGTGCATGTCAGTAAGGGGGCGGCCATCTTTCAACTGCAATTAAGGCGTCATGTTGTTTGGCTTCACTGTGATGGTACGTTCAGGACACTCTTGACATCCTTAGCAACCATATTAACATGCTACAACACAAATGCAAGGTCTTTCTAATTTCTATCCCATGTTTAAGGTTTTCCCCTCGTTCTACAGCTGTGAGTGCTTATTACTTTATTAGTTTTGGTTTAACTTCTCTCGGTGAAGGTACACATCTTTGAACAACAGACAGTCATTTTGGTTATATTGGGAATTTAACGCGCTTTTCAGGGCGCACAAAACAGTTGTTGTTTAAATGCCCACAATGAGTAAGTTTACTCTTTTGTGCGCCCTGAAAAGGATGTTGAGTGGCGGGTTGTAGTAGCTTTCCGTACATCCCAAGCAACATGATGAAGGTGGACCATGGTCCTCCATGCAGTTGTGCTATGCTTGGCTTTATCCGTGTGGCGCTCACTACTACGGGGATAACATTGATCCACATCTTGTCAGTCAAGCTGCCTTGAAAACAGCCTGTTTCCAGGCAACACTACATGAAAGAGAGAGTGTGGTCTTGGTCAGTGTATTGACCCTGACGCGACGTCCTGGATAATATTTTGATCCTGACTGGACTAGCATCTCAGTTCCCCACACAAAAGAGTAAACTACCTCATTATGGACATTAAACAACAACAACAATATCATAACTTACTGACTGACACTCTTTCAGCTTCTCGTACTCCAAGCCTAGAAGCGTTGCTATGACAACTGCAAGCCACTCAGTACTGAACCCTGGCACATCAAGGCCAATAATGTACTGGTCCCAGACGTACTTCAGAGTTGTAAAATTCAAGTACCCTGCAATGAAAAAAGCGTCTTAATTCACCACAAACAAAACAAATATATATTTTTAGCACTGTATTGAATGTATCGAAATACCCAAGTATTTAGGCATTGTAATGGACCACACATTATCTTACAAGGCCCATTGCAATGCAGTAAAACAAAAAATCAGTACAAGAAACAATATAATTTGCACGCTGACAAACACTGCATGTGGAGCACCCTTGCACAACGTCTCTCAGCTGCAGAGTATGTAGCACATTCTTCTTCTGTGTTCGTTCTCAATCTCCCGCTACCAAGCCCTGAACTGGACTTTGCAAGTAGCAGGATGTGGTCCAGAGAACGGAATGTGTTGTGTCGCTAGTTTACAGCTTGACTGTGATATTTCCACCGTTCGGGCCGACACATCCGTCTTCGGCTGGGTATGCAGCACCAGTATGGAATGCATCTAAAAAAATGTTAAGAAAGTCCTTAAACAGACTTAACCACTGGTCAGGAATGCAGTGTTTGAGATTTCAATATACTAAGCCGCCGCCGCCGCCGCCGCCTTCTTGTGATTGCATCATAGATGTTTACATCATCAGGCGAGTTTCCGCGATGAACTTGACTGCTGATTGTAGTTGCTCTTTAGCTCCATACAGCTTTGGTTGTAGTGACTAATCATGTGACCAGTGTATCCTCCTTAACTGACCATACCGAGGACAGTCTTGGAAAACATGATCGGCAGTTTGTTCGCCTGTCCCACATGTACACAGCGGCGAAGCAGACAGACGAAGCCTGTACATGTGTTTATTCAGTCTATTGTGCCCAGTCCCGAGGCGAAGAATGATAGTCTGTCCTTGCCGGTCAAGGGTGTGGTAGCCATCGTTGGGTTGGTTCTGTTCTCTTCTGACAGCCTGGACAACTCTCTTTTTCTCATAGTATGTGATTTCTCTGTCTCCTTGTACACATTCTCCTCCCCTCCTTGCAAGTCCATCTTCCCTCTCATTTCCAGGTACACCACAGAGGGATGGCAGCCACTGGAGCATAGTTCGCTTTCCAGCAGCTACCCTGCCCAGTTCCCTTGTCAGAAGTGAGAGTTTACCACCCTTAAGAGCTTCCAGCACTGATAATGCGTCTGTGAAGATGGCTACTTGGTGGCAATCAGAATTGCTGTTCTGGATCATGTTGGCAGCCTGTTTGAGGGTTTGAACCTCAGCCTGTTTGAGGGTTTGAACCTCAGCCTGTTTGAGGGTTTGAACCTCAGCCTGTTTTAGGGTTTGAACCTCAGCCTGTTTGAGGGTTTGAACCTCAGCCTGTTTGAGGGTTTGAACCTCAGCCTGTTTGAGGGTTTGAACCTCAGCCTGTTTGAGGGTTTGAACCTCAGCCTGTTTGAGGGTTTGAACCTCAGCCTGTTTGAGGGTTTGAACCTCAGCCTGTTTGAGGGTTTGAACCTCAGCCTGTTTGAGGGTTTGAACCTCAGCCTGTTTGAGGGTTTGAACCTCAGCCTGTTTGAGGGTTTGAACCTCAGCCTGTTTGAGGGTTTGAACCTCAGCCTGTTTAAGAGTTTGAATCTCAGCCTGTTTGAGGGTTTGAACCTCAGCCTGTTTGAGAGCTTGAACCTCAGCCTGTTTGAGAGCTTGAATCTCAGCCTGTTTGAGAGCTTGAACCTCAGCCTGTTTGAGAGCTTGAACCTCAGCCTGTTTGAGAGCTTGAATCTCAGCCTGTTTGAGAGCTTGAACCTCAGCCTGTTTGAGAGCTTGAATCTCAGCCTGTTTGAGAGCTTGAACCTCAGCCTGTTTGAGAGCTTGAACCTCAGCCTGTTTGAGAGCTTGAATCTCAGCCTGTTTGAGAGCTTGAACCTCAGCCTGTTTGAGAGCTTGAACCTCAGCCTGTTTGAGAGCTTGAATCTCAGCTGTATAGTTGTCTCACTATTGTCCTCAGGCTATGTTATAAAGATGCTAAGCCTCAGCTTGTGAGGTGGGGGTGGCCAATTCCCTTCTGGAGACTTACCAACTCTTCTGTATGCCTGTGAAACCTGGACTGTGTACAGTCGACATGCGAGGAAGCTTGACCACTTCAATCTGGGATGCTTAGGGAAACTGCTGAACATGAATTGGCAAGAAAGGATCAAAGATGTAGAAGTACTTTCGTGGGCTGGCATGACAAGCACACACACAACTCTGTCCAAATTGCAGCTTAGATGGACTGGCAATGTTGTCCACATGTCAGATGAGCGGCTTCCAAAGAAAATATTCAATGGCAAGCTTGAGCCAGGCAAGCGAGCGAGCAGTGGCTAAATAAAACGTTACAAAGACACTCTGAAAGCCTCGCTGAAGAACTGCGACATTGACCCTGATAACTGGAAGAACATTGCTGCTGATCGCTCTGGCTAGCGGAGTAAAATCTCTTCTGGTACGGCACACATGGAGCATACAAGAATCACAGAAGATGCACAGAGACGAGCAACACAAAAGGCAAGAGACGAGTTGCCTCCATCTGACAGTCAGACAGTGTTTCTTTGCCAACAGTGTGACAGACGCTTTCGGGATCGGTTTAATCAGCCACCTACGAACTCACTCGAGGATTGACAGATGACAATGTGGTCCTCTTCGAAAACAATGGACAAACAACAACAGAGTAAACCTTTTATTACAAACATCACACTTGCATGTCTTCTCTCCTGTATGTGTCGCTCTGTGCATTCTAAGGCTAGATTGTTTTTTTAAATATTGTTTCACAAGCATCACACTTAGAAGATTTCTTGTCCTTCCTTTGTGACTTCAGTGAGGTTGCAAACAATAATATTTTTAGTCTTTTTAGATTCATAGTCACTAAGTCGCAAAGTCATCAATGACTATCAGTCCTAATGACTTCTTTGAGAGCAGCAAAAACTATCTCCACTTTACCTGGTCCGGGGAACACAGAGAGGGAGGTTTACAGCCGTATGGCAAGACCCAATCCAAATAACAGTATCAATGAACTTAAAAAAAGGGAACAGAGCACCATTTTCCAGCTGAGATCCACAAATGTTCCACTTGACAAACACCTGAACAGACTCCAACCACAACACACTCCATAATGTCAGCTGTGTACACGCCCATTCAAAAGCACTGATCATCATCTTTTTGAGGGCTCGGCGCTGTACAATGTTAGACTTCATCTACTGAGATCTGATAAATGGAACACTTTGTTGTTGTTATTGTTTAATGCCCACAATGAGTACGTTTCCTCTTTTTTGCACCCTGGAAAGGACGTTAAGTGGCAGGTTGTAGTACAAGTTGCTTATTACTTTATTAGTTTTTAGTTTACCTTTTCTCGGTGAAGGTACACACCTTTGAACCGCAGAGTCATTTTTGTTATATTGGGAACTTAACGCACTTTTCAGGGCCCACAAAAGAGTTGTTGTTGTTTAATGGCCCCAATGAGTAAGTTTCCTCTTTTGTGCGCCCTGAAAAGGACGTTAAGTGGCAGGTTGTAGTAGCTTTCCTTACATTCTGAGCATGCTGATGAAGGTGGAGCGCGGTCCTCAAGGCGGTTGTGCTACGCTTGGCTTCATCTGCTCACTACTATGAGGATCACATTGATCCACATTTCGTCAGCTAGGCTGTCTTTAAATAGCCTGTTTCCAGGGAGTGCTACATGGAAGAGAGATTGTTGTGTTGGTAAATGTATTGTACCTGACCCTGACATGACGTTCTGGTCAGTATGTTGTGCCTGACTGAACTAGTGTCTCAGTTCCCCAATGGAACACTTTATATGGCACTAAACAACAATTAACAAACATGTTCAGATATCATTACAGGGCATTGGGTTGAAAGGCAAGTGCTCAAATGCTGCTGGATCCATAACAATAATACCTGGTCTATGGCCTTTCCTAGCAAATCAACAATAGAACTAACAACAAACAGTCTCACCAATCAACATTGTCCGAGTCATGGGCCTAATTAGCTCTTTCAGTCCTTCCATCAGCAAGGCTCGTGAGCCTTTTTCTGTAGTCACTATTTTTTCTGGAACACAATCACAAAGACAAGAAATGAGTTAAACCTAGCATTTTCTTCACAACCAATGAGACAAAAAAGTATAAATGTACATCATTTCATTGGTTTGGCTCAGTAAGAAAAACCTATATAGCTTTGTTGACCGACAAATGACAAATGTTATCAATTATTGTGGATTACTCTCATAACTAACTTTCCTTAATTGTCAACATTGTATAGTTTTGATGTGAAATTTAGCAGGTCACTTGTAGTCAACTCAGCAGAACTAACAGGAGGTCAAGAATGGGATCTTGGCCAGCATATTTTGCTTGACCTTGACTAACATGTCTGATGAGTATGTTGTGTCTGACCAGATGTTAGTTTTCTCTCCCTGGGAGGAAGAGATAGACAGGGGATGTGAGGTAGGCGAAAGGGTGTGAGAAGGATAGATCCTTTAATTGTTAAACTGTGATTCTTTCTTTCATATTGTACAGTTTGATTGACGAGCAGATCATGTGTTTTGCTACATTATAAATAGATTTAGATACTTCTTCTTCTTCTGCGTTCAGGCTTTTTGGTGATGCCAGATCTTTAGTCCCGTCATTAGGACAAAGTCTGCAGTCCTGTCCAGATTCAGATGGCAGTCCCACAGCTTCTGCACCACCTTGACTCTCTCTGGCCAGGTTTGGCATAGTAGGTCTCTGTATATTGGGCAGTTCTGTAGGATATGTTCAGGGGTCTGGACTCCGGATCCATGTGGACAGTCACTTGTGTGCGATATCTTGAACTGATGTAGGTGACCCAATAGTCTGCAGTAGCCTGTTCTTAAGCAAAAGATAGTGGTTTGTCAGTGTCTGTGGAGCTGGTGGATTGGGACAAGTCTATTGCTCACGTCCATGTCTTTCTTTCCTTTTGAGTTGTACTGATTGTGGATGACAGTTGTTGCCTCAAGGTAAGACTGTGTGTGTGGATAAGTTGCTCCATCTTGTCACCTGCTTTGGACAGGGCATCAGCTCGCTCCTTCCCTGTGATTTCACAATGGGAGTGTAGCCACTGAAAAGCAACTGTTGAGTTTCTTTTGATTTTGTTGAGCTCTGATCTTTTTATCATATCTAACATTGCATTTGCCTTTTTAACTGCTACCTGGACTTGCTCATTCACTTTGCCAGTATGATCTATTATAACCCCTAGGTCCATTTCGTTTTTTATCTTTCTAATATTGTTCTCTCCCACTCTATAATAATATTCCATATTAGATTTATCGACATTAAACTTCATTCCATCGCTTGCTGGGTAACTCAGAGTTTCTCTGCATCCGGGAGCAATGGAAAGACTTGTTCTTGGGGTCTTGATCAGGGATCGAATCCACAATGTTGAAATCAGAGAAGCACTCTATTTCGAGACGTCGTGGAGGCCGTGTTGCCTCGCAAATACCACTGGGCTGGCCACGTCCTGCATGCCAGATAACAGATGGACACTCAGAACGTTTTGGTGGCCATATGATTATATACGCCCATACGGCCACCCACCCATGCGATGGCGAGATGTTCTACTGAGATACCTATATCCGAAATGGTACGACATGGCGAAGGATTTGACAGCATACAGGACATTGTTGGCTAACTCGCATACAGCATACCTGCCGAACTGAAGTCGAGGATATTGTATTGTATATATATTCCATCTTCCGCCTCTCAGACCATTCAGTGAATTTTATCTAAATCCAACCTCAATATATCTGCCTCTGCGTTAGATAAGACACTTCTGTATAGTTTTGTGTCATCCGCAAATTTTGCAATGATGGATCTAATTTCTTTGTCCAAATCGTCTATATATATATATAAAAAACAAAATGGAGCTGAATGGTGCAGCATAAAAACTAGTCATCTTTAAAATTAGGAAAGTCAAACTCTTAACATTTTCTTCACTTAAATATTTCATTGAGACATCCCACAAGAAAGTCTTTAATACTTCCTCCCCAAGGCAGTGTCTACTACAGGACTAGTTCTACTTTAAAGAAAAAAATAAAAGTGTCCCTGTTTCTTTGTTTGCACATTATAAGCGGCCTCTTAAGAAGGTTGTGATTGGGATTGGCAATCTCATCAAATAAAAATCAACAATCAATGCTCACTCTCGTTGAGTATTGTGACGCAAATTGGGACTCAGACAGTGAGGATTACTAAATGCTGTATATTCAATATTTGTATTTTATGTTTTAATGTCTCGTGGAAATTTAACTAAAAATAGCAAAATGTCTGGGGACTAGCCTGGTCTATTGACAGCATTCTACTGCTGGCTGGTTAGAGTATTATTATTCTTTGTTTCCCATTTTGGGCCCCAGTAACACTTGGGTGACCTATATATGGGGAGTCCATGGCAGAACAGTTCCAATGCCTGTCTGCTGACAATACAAGGACGGCAGCGGATCGAATCCTCAGTTGGTTGGTTGGTTGTTTGGTTATTGATCCAGCAGCTTATGGGCTCCTGTCCTTTGGCCCAATGCCGTATAGTGATATCTGCAAGTGTTTGTAAGTTGTTGTTTAGTTCCGTACAAAGTGTTCCGTTTGTCTGGCCTCGGAGGAAGAAGCTCTTTCCTACCACCCACATGAGCCGGACATTCAAAATGAAGGTGGTCAATAGTTTCATAGGGATTTGTGCACAGCCGGCACTCTGGAGTATGTTCTGGTTAGATTCTGTTCAAGTGGCTGTTAGGTTGTATGTGTTGAGTGTGAAGTCGCAAAATGGTGCTTTGGTCTTTCCTTTTCAGAAGGTTGATGTTGGATTTGGGTTTGCAATGGCCATGTGTTTGTAGATTTCTCTCCCAGTATTTTCCATTGCCCATCTATTCAGCTTTGCCTATTTGCTCGCAGTCTTCAGTAGTTGTTTGACTGTCTGTAGGGTTGTTGGTGTGAATTGTTGTTCTTGACTAGATCCCGTCTTAGCCAGTCTGTCTGCCTTGTCATTGCCGTGTGTATTTGAGTGACCAGGGATCCATTGTATAACTATTCTGACTTCATGGGATGTGAGAAGTTGGTTGGCATCTAAAGATATTTGGGTAAGTTCAGGCTTACAATGAATCCTCGGTAAAGTGTATGTTGTTTTTCTGTTGGTGGTGAAATAAGCTAACATAGCCAGCAACCAATGTGGCAACAGCAGTGGCGAAGCAGCATGCAGTCCTCAGCCTAAAAAAGAAACCTCGACTATCCTAGCAACGGAAATAACATCGTACACGTTTATTTTTTACTAACCTCTTGCAGGCACAAAGGCCTTTGATATCAGGGCTGTCATTTGTGGAAAGTGTTTGTCCAATATGGCAGCAACTTTAGTTACAAACCCTTTCAGTTCTTCGTTGTGTGCCTGTAGAATATATACACTAAAGCTTTTGCCCGGGAAATTGCATACATTTTTTTATGCTCACACAATTCGGTAATGACATAATGACTTGAAATAACTGCGTGTTTGAGAGTTTTCTCAAATGTAGCATGTAGCCTAGTGCAAGGTGAGCTGGCTTTCTGGACTGGGATTACAGTGTGCCTGTGGTTCGTGCTCATGGATGGACCCAAAAAATCTGGGCCCTGGTTTGGGCCTAGTACAACCGCTCCTCCAGTCGCCCAATGCTGTAAATGGATACCTGACATATCAGTTAGTGAAGGTAAAAACAGCAAGGAAGGAAACTGGCCACACCACCTCACATAGGCTGCAGCCTAGTACATGAGGAGTTATCATCATCCCTGATGGCAATTGTTGCCATGGGACTAACCTTTACCCTGAAAATGGAAATTAGAAGTTTCATCATTGGCACCTAAATTCACTCTAATGAAATATTCACTTAACACAGAAAATCTGTATAAACAACACTGTACGCAAGTGAGAAAATGACAGTTGTTAAACTGACAGCTGTCAACACACCGCAGCTCGTGGGTTGTCCAAAGTCAAAGGACTGACCTCCCCTTATATTGATCAGTTCCAAAAATGGACTAGTTAATGAGACTTTGAATATTTGTTGACTTACCTAAGCATGTCCTCAGTCCAAATGCTCAAAGAGCATCATTGACTAATATGTTTGATCAGTATGTTGTACCTGACCAGACGTTAGTCTTCTCTCCCTGGGGGGAAGAGATGGACAGGGGATGTGAGGTAGGCAAAGGGGGTGGAAAGGAAGGTCCTTTAATTGTTAAACTGCCATTCTTTCTTTCATTTTTGCACAGTTTAATTGACGAGCTGATCTTCTGCTAGGCTCTTGCTACATTATAAACAGATTTAGATACTTCTTCTTCTTCTGCGTTCAGGCTTTTTGGTCATGCTAGATCTTTAGTCCCATTGTTAGGACAAAGTCCACACAGTCCTCTCCAGATCCGGATTGCAGCCACACATCTTCTGCACTACCTTGACTCCATCTGGCCAGGTTTGGCATTGTAGGTCTCTGTGTACTGAATGTGTTCAGAGGTCTGGACTCCGGCTCCACGTGGACAGTCACTTGTGTACAATATCTTAACTTAACTTAACGTCTTTATACAGGTTTAGAAGACCCTGCAGAGTCTGTATACAACCAGTTACATTTACATCACCTTGCTCTAAAAGCTATGCGCATCCAGTTTATTCTTAAATGCATTAACTCTCCCTGCCTCCACTACCTCCCCTGGCAATGCATTCCAAGCAGACACCACTCTCTGACTAAAAAAATATTTCCTAATATCTAATCTGGACCTCTCTTTAGTCAGCTTGTAGCTATGCCCTCGTGTTATTGTGGGTGGCTGTATTTTAAAAAACTTGTTATAGTCTAATTTATCCATTCCTCTGATCATCTAATAAACCTGTATTAAGTCACCACGAATTCTTCTCTCTTCGAGACACTGTAGGCCGGTTTTTCTGAGTCGTTCCTCATAACTGTAATTCTTGAGTTGATGTAGGTGACCCAATACTCTGCAGTGGCCTGTTCTTAAAAAAACCTTTGAAATATTATCCAGGGTCAAAGAACTGACCTCTCTTTATACTGACCAACCTCCAAACAAGGACTGTTCTTGGGACATCAAGTCTCTTCATTCCGTCTTCATGGATTGTTTGATGAGTATGTCTTTGCTTCTTTTACAGCTTTGTGCCGCCACTTCCAGCTGACAGGAATAATAGAACCACTGTAACCTTACAAGCATATTGTAATACAGTTAAAGAAGGTTGTGCTTAGAGCTAGACACATTATTGCTAATGTACCGTTTCTGCTCAGATACAGGCTTCCTATAAGGGGACTAGCTGTAGCAGTGGATGTATACTTCATTTGAATTGCGATGGTAAAAGAAAGTACATACCTCTGATCCCGAATCCACAACGAACCCAGGTCTGCTACTCAAATACGTGAGGAACTCTTCCACCAACAGAGCAACTACCTTGCCCGAAGCAGGCTCTCGTCTGTCCATGAAAATGAAACGTTAAACAACTGTTTACTATTTATTTTTATTGACATGTCAATTTCGAAATCCCTAATTTACAAAAATGGTGACTGCTTAAGGGAAATCTAAGGAAACTGTGGCAGATTACTAGAGGCTACACAATCTGAGGAAACTGTGGCAGATTACCTGAAGCTACACAATCTGAGGAAACTGTGGCAGATTACCTGAAGCTACACAATCTGAGGAAACTGTAGCAGATTACCTGAGGGTACACAATCTGAGGAAACTGTGGCAGAATTCCAGAGGCTACACAACCTGAAGAAAATGTAGCAGAATACCTTAGGCTACATAACTTGAGCAAACTGTGGCAGAATACCTGAGACTACACAGCCTGAGGAAACTGTAGCAGAATACCTGAGACTACACAACCTAAGGAAACTGTGGCAGAATACCTGAGACTACACAACCTAAGGAAACTGTGGCAGAATACCTAAAGCTACACAACCTGAGGAAACTGGTAGAATACTAAAGGCCACAACCTGAGGAAACTGGCAGAATACCAGAGGCTATACAACCTGAGAAAACTGTGGCAGAATACCTGAGGCTATACAACCTGAGGAAAATGTGGCAGATTACCTGAAGCTACACAATCTGAGGAAACTAGCAGATTACCTGAGGGTACACAATCTGAGGAAACTGTGGCAGAGAACTAGAGGCTACATAACCTGAGGAAACTGTGGCAGAATACCTGAGGCTACACAACCTGAGGAAACTGTGGCAGATTACCTGAAGCTACACAATCTGAGGAAACTGTGGCAGATTACCTGAAGCTACACAATCTGAGGAAACTGTAGCAGATTACCTGAGGGTACACAATCTGAGGAAACTGTGGCAGAGAACTAGAGGCTACATAACCTGAGGAAACTGTGGCAGAATACCTGAGGCTACACAACCTGAGGAAACTGTGGCAGAGTACCTGAAGCTACACAATCTGAGGAAACTGTGGCAGAGTACCTGAAGCTACACAATCTGAGGAAACTGTGGCAGATTACTAGAGGCTACACAACCTGAGGAAACTGTGGCAGATTACTATAGGCTACACAACCTGAGGAAACTGTGGCAGATTACTATAGGCTACACAACCTGAGGAAACTGTTGCAGATTACTATAGGCTACACAACCTGAGGAAACTGTGGCAGATTACTATAGGCTACACAACCTGAGGAAACTGTAGCAGAATACCAGAGGCTACACAATCTGAGGAAACTGTAGCAGATTACCTGAGGGTACACAATCTGAGTAAACTGTTGCAAAATACTAGAGGCTACACAACCTGAGGAAACTGTAGCAGAATACTAGAGGCTACACAATCTGAGGAAACCGTGGCAGAATACCTGAGGCTACACAATCTAAGGAAACTGTGGCAGAATACCTGAGGCTACACAATCGGAGGAAACTGTAGCAGATTACCTGAGGGTACACAATCTGAGGAAACTGTGGCAGAGAACTAGAGGCTACATAACCTGAGGAAACTGGCAGAATACCAGAGGCTACACAACCTGAGGAAACTGTGGCAGAATACCTTAGGCTACACAACCTGAGGAAACTGGTAAAATACTAGAGGCTACACAACCTGAGGAAATTGTGGCAGAATACCTAAGGCTACACAACCTGAGGAAACTGGTAAAATACTAAAGGGTACACAACCTGAGGAAACTGTGGCAGAATACCTGAGACTACACAACCTAAGGAAACTGTGGCAGAATACCTGAAGCTACACAATCTGAGGAAACTGTGGCAGATTACCTGAGGGTACACAACCTGAGGAAACTGTAGCAGATTACCTGAGGGTACACAACCTGAGGAAACTGTGGCAGATTACCTGAAGCTACACAATCTGAGAAAACTGTGGCAGATTACCTGAAGCTACACAATCTGAGGAAACTGTGGCAGATTACTATAGGCTACACAACCTGAGGAAACTGTGGCAGATTACTTGAGAGTACACAACCTGAGGAAACTGTGGCAGATTATTGAGGGTACACAACCTGAAGAAACTGTGGCAGAATACCTGAAGCTACACAATCTGAGGAAACTGTGGCAGATTACCTGAAGCTACACAATCTGAGGAAACTGTGGCAGATTACCTGAGGGTACACAACCTGAAGAAATGGTGGCAGAATACCTGAGGCTACACAACCTGAGAAAACTGTGGCAGAGAACTAGAGGCTACATAACCTGAGGAAACTGGCAGAATACCTGAGGCTACACAATCTGAGGAAACTGTGGCAGAATACCTGAAGCTACACAACCTGAGGAAACTGGTAGAATACTAAAGGCTACACAACCTGAAGAAACTGTGGCAGAATACCAGAGGCTACACAACCTGAGGAAACTGTAGCAGAATACCAGAGGCTACACAACCTGAGGAAGCTGTAGCAGATTATCTGAGGGTACACAATCTGAGTAAACTATTGCAGAATACTAGAGGCTACACAATCTGAAGAAACTGTGGCAGAATACCAGAGGCTTCACAACCTGAGGAAACTGTGGCAGAATACCAGAAGCTACACAACCTGAGGAAACCGTGGCAGAATACCTGAGGCTAAACAATCTGAGGAAACTGTGGCAGAATACCAGAGGCTAAACAATCTGAGGAAGCTGTAGCAGATTATCTGAGGGTACACAATCTGAGTAAACTATTGCAGAATACTAGAGGCTACACAATCTGAAGAAACTGTGGCAGAATACCAGAGGCTTCACAACCTGAGGAAACTGTGGCAGAATACCAGAAGCTACACAACCTGAGGAAACCGTGGCAGAATACCTGAGGCTAAACAATCTGAGGAAACTGTGGCAGAATACCAGAGGCTAAACAATCTGAGGAAACTATGGCAGAATACCTGAAGCTACACAACCTGAGGAAATTGGTAAAATACTAAAGGCTACACAACCTGAGGAAACTGTGGCAGAATACCTTAGGCTACACAACCTGAGGAAATTGTGGCAGAATTCCAGAGGCTACACAACCTGAAGAAAATGTAGCAGAATACCTTAGGCTACATAACCTGAGCAAACTGTGGCAGAATACCTGAGACTACACAACCTGAGGAAACTGTAGCAGAATACCTGAGACTACACAACCTGAGGAAACTGTAGCAGAATACCTGAGACTACACAACCTAAGGAAACTGTGGCAGAATACCTGAGACTACACAACCTGAGGAAACTGTAGCAGAATACCTGAGACTACACAACCTAAGGAAACTGTGGCAGAATACCTAAAGCTACACAACCTGAGGAAACTGGTAGAATACTAAAGGCCACAACCTGAGGAAACTGTGGCAGAATACCAGAGGCTATACAACCTGATAAAACTGTGGCAGAATACCTGAGGCTATACAACCTGAGGAAACTGTAGCAGAATACCTGAGGCTACACAACCTGGGGAAAATGTAGCAGATTACTAGTAAACCAACAAAACTGAAAATTTTGAGAACCTGTGTTTTTTCCGTGACTGCAAAACACGAACAGTTACACAAACCTCAAAAAAGAGAATCTAGTCCTTCGAGTCGAAATGTTATAAAAGGGTCCCCAGAATTCCATGGACCAATAAAAATGGGAAAGCAGACATTCAACAAGAGTTGAGCATAGAGGACAACTGGTTCATAAATTCCAATAGAAAATTATAATACTTTGACCACATCAAAAGACACGATGGTCCTGAGAGAACGGCAACAGAAGGTGTGATGCCAGGCAAGAGAGACAGAGGCAGACCAAGAAGATGGCACCAAGATGTCAAGGGATGCTGGAGCAGGCTGGAGATTTGGCTGGAGATTGAATTTCTTTCAGATGGGCCGTGATGGAAGCAACGGTCTGCAAAAGACATACTACATGAAGATCAATTCCTAAAATGACATACACTTAAAAACCTCAGGAAAGGAATAGTTTGTTTATTATCAGAGGTAAAATAAAAATATTATCAGAGGTAAAATAAAAATATTATCAGAGGTAAAATAAAAATATTATCAGAGGTAAAATAAAAATATTATCAGAGGTAAAATAAAAATATTATCAGAGGTAAAATAAAAATATTATCAGAGGTAAAATAAAAATATTATCAGAGGTAAAATAAAAATATTATCAGAGGTAAAATAAAAATATTATCAGAGGTAAAATAAAAATATTATCAGAGGTAAAATAAAAATATTATCAGAGGTAAAATAAAAAATATTATCAGAGGTAAAATAAAAATATTATCAGAGGTAAAATAAAAATATTATCAGAGGTAAAATAAAAATCTTGCCTTTTACTTACTTTAGCTGTCTTTTATTTTTTTGTTATTTTGACTTTGTTCATTTGAGAATTAAAATAATTGTTGTTGTTGTTGTTTAATGCTCATAATGAGTAAGTTTACTCTTTTGTGTGCCCTGAAATGGCCGTTAAGTGGCAGGTTGTAGTAGCTTTCCTTACATCCTGAACATGCTTACTTTCTTTCCGTGTCCCGGCACCACGCTATATATCTTGCATCCAGTATTCAGCGACATGGATTGTCTTGTCATTTGCCTCCAGCATGTCGCACCTATTGCATGTTTCCTGGAGGTTGGGGCAGGTCATCAGGTGGTCTGGGCCCTGTATTGCGCTGCAATCACATGTGTCATCATCTGTGTATCCCCATTGCTTAATATTCCTCTTGCACCGTGATACACCAGTTCGGAGTCTGTTCAGCGACTTCCATGTTGTGTATGGTAGATGATGTCCAGGAGCAGGTTCCTCCCGAAGTTCCATCTCTGGGGCCTGCACCAATTCGTGCCACATCTCGATACAGCGACTTTCAGGGTTTGTCTGTATGGGGTTTGTTGTTTTTAGAAAGCTATGTCTGGTGAAGGTTGACTGCGGTCCTCCAGGCGATTGTGCTATGCTTGAATTCATCTCACAATTACAGGGATCACATCGATCCACATCTTGTCAGCCAGGCTGCCTTGAAAATAGCCTGCTTCCAGGGAGTGCTACATGGGAGAGAGATTGTGGTCTTGGTCAGTCTATTGACCCTGATACGACGTTCTGGTCAGTATGTTTTGCCTGACTGGACTAGCGTCTCAGTTTCCCATTAAAATAATCAAAGACAAACAAAAACATATTAACAAAAATAAATGGATTTGTTCTGGAAAATTTGGGCCAATGACCCAAAGCTGACAAGACCCTTCTACACCTCCAAGCGGTAATCCTGGCTAACAGGCTGCATCAAAGCAGACTGGCTAAGGAGAAGGAATCGAAGAGACAAAGCTAACCAACGAAAGGTCAAGCTGTTTTTTGTTTGTTTTTTGCGATCGCCTTATTTCTCTAATCCCCAAAGCAGTGTGCCATGCACTGTGGTTTTTATTTTGTGCCTGTCAGCCCAGTGCAAATGACTTCACCATGCATTTTATGTAAGAGCCTGCTTCCTCCTGCATTTTCTAAGGGTTTGCTTCCCCGGGATAACGGCCGGTGCTGTGATGGGGATCAAACCCAGCACCTTCTGGTTGTGAGCCGTGTCACTTAACCATGAGCCCAGACTGTCCCCAGTCAAGCTGCTGTTGAATACCCACAATGAGTAGATTTACTCTTTTGTGCGGACTGAAAATGACGTTGACTGGCGGTTTGTTTTAGTTTTCCTCACATCCCGAGCAAGCTGATGAAGGTGGACTGGGGTCCTTCAGAAGGTTATGCTATGCTTGACTTCGTCTGTGTGTTGCTCACTACTACGGGGATCACATCGATCCCTCATCTCGTTAGACAATCTGGCATGAAAACAACTCGTTTACATGGAGGACTTAAGGAAAGTCGAGGTGAGGGTCTTGGCCAGTATATTTTGCCTGACCCTGACTAACATGTCTGATCAGTATGTTTTGCCTGACCAGACAGTCCTCCTCCCTTAAACTACGACACAACGCATTTCCTTCTCCGGACAACATCCAGCTAATTGCAAAGCCGTTTTCATGGCTTGGTTCCAAATTTGAAAACAAACATAGAAGAAGGATTCATTCAAAAAGTTACAGTTAATGACCTTCACGGCTGTAGGATCCCCACCCGTATCTTAAAACATTTGGCTTGGCTTCGTTCATTCTCAATCTCCCACTACCAAACCCTGAAAGGGATTAAGTAGCAGAATGTAGTCCAGAGAACGGAATGCGTTGTGTTGTAGTTTACAGCTTGACTGCGATATTTGCATCTTTCGGTCCAACACATCCAACTTCAGCAAGCATTTTTTTAGTACCGGGTTAGCATTCCCTCTTCAATCCCTTCTCCTTTGCCAGTCTGCCCTACTGCAGCCTGTTATCCAGGATCACCGCGTGGAGGTGTAGAAGGGTCTTGGCAGCTCTGGTTCGCTGGCCCTGACGTTAGCAGTCAGCTATGGGTCGCTGACCACTGCAGCTCATGCGCTGCTCAGCATCTTGATCCCTGTAGAAGGGTCTTGGCAGCTCTGGTTCGCTGGCCCTGACGTTAGCAGTCAGCTATGGGTTGCTGACCACTGCAGCTCATGCGCTGCTCAGCATCTTGATCCCTGTAGAAGGGTCTTGGCAGCTCTGGTTTGCTGGCCCTGACGCTAGCAGTCAGCTATGGGTTGCTGACCACTGCAGCTCATGCGCTGCTCAGCATCTTGATCCCTGTAGAAGGGTCTTGGCAGCTCTGGTTTGCTGGCCCTGACGCTAGCAGTCAGCTATGGGTTGCTGACTACTGCAGCTCATGCGCTGCTCAGCATCTTGATCCCACTTAAAACATTTCAACCATATGATTACCTGGAAAGGTTGCTCTCTGCTACGATGACAAATGGTACAACTAGGAAATAGTCAATGTCTTTGAGTCGACTGCTTGTCTGCTGTTTGGCGTGATGGTATGACAGTGTGGCTTTCATTGCATAAAAGTGGCCTGAAAGTGGCATAACATGGTGGTTTTCATTACATAAGATGGTGGGAGTTTGACATCAATGTAAGAAAGAAGTCTAACCTTTGGTCAGGAAAAACATACTGGCCAAGACCCTTACCTTGGCTTCCTCGTAGCTCTTCCTGAAAACTGACTGTTTTCATGGCAGCCTGGCTAACAAGATGAGGTATCAACATGATCACTGTAGTAGTGAGCGAAACGCACATGAAGCCAAGCATAGCACAACTGCCTGAAGGACCACGGTCAACCTTCATCAGTACGTCGGGATGTGAGGAAAGCTACTGCAACCCGCCACTTAACGTCCTTTCCAGGAAGGAACAAGATCAA
Organism: Ariolimax columbianus; assembly: GCA_036924085.1. Taxonomy (NCBI): domain Eukaryota; kingdom Metazoa; phylum Mollusca; class Gastropoda; order Stylommatophora; family Arionidae; genus Ariolimax; species Ariolimax columbianus. The sequence goes on along the minus strand of JAVGWX010000015.1, from coordinate 18,831,718 downwards.
TCATTATATGTTCTTTAATGAGACATCATTGGGAAAGGATCAAGATGCTGAGCAGCACATAAGCTGCAGCGGTCAGCAACCCCTAGGTGACTGCTTGCGTCAGGGACAGTGAACTAGAGCTACCAAGACCTTTCTACACCTCCATGCGGTGATCCTCGATGACAGGCTGCAACAGAGCAGACTGTATAAGGAGAAGGGAAGGAAGAGGAAACGCTATCCCGTTACTCAAAAAAGAATGCTTAAGTTTGATGTGTCAGACCCGAAATGTGCATATATATCGCAATCAAACTGTAAACTACAACACAAAGCATCCAGTTCTCCGGACCACATGTTGCTACTTACAAGGCCCTTTCCAGTGCTTGGTGGTTTGAAAATTAAAATGAACAAAGAAGTCAGTTAGTTACGACCTAATCTTGTATTTTTATTGCATGCCACGCCCGGAATCTCCCATCAGCCCTGGATTAATGATCCCTCACCTAGACCTACAGATGTGGGCGCTGGTCAGCAGCAGCGTCTTCTAGTCTACGCTTGGGGGCTACTGCTGTAGAGAGGTACGACATTCGCCTCTCAAATCGTCAAGGAAATGGTGGAGGATTGACTACCCCAAGTTTCAAGCGACCCCTGGTCTCACGGATTGTACGTCCTGAATGTCTGACTTTTGAGTTACTTCCAGTCATCTTGATTGTATGTCTTACCACTGGTTCCCGGTAACTCAGGACGAGAGAGTGAGATTCATGTCCAGCGCAGCTTCTTTCTCACTATAATCCAAATTCATCGCAAGTTACATCTTCAGGACGAGGACAGTCTGATGATGTCGCCATCTTCGCTTGCGATGAGCAACTTACTTACTTAATCTTATATTTAAAAATTCAGACACTTTCCAATAAGGTAGAGAGCTGAAACTTCCAGGAAAGTCACAAACCAGATGACAGTACACTTTCATGGTATTTTTGGAACAATTATTAGGATCATTTCTTCTTCTTCTTCTGCGTACACAGTCAGACAGTAACCATTATTTTCTCGAAAAAAGCGGCGGTCATCCTGAGACTCTCGCCACTACCATAGAGCTTGTCTTGCAGTTCCACTGGCAATGGCCACATCTGCTCTCTCTGATCCTCGTATGTCGGGCAGTTCTGCAGCAGATGTTCAGTGGTCATTTTACCAGTACCGCACGGGCATTCGTCGGTACACCCTATCTTTAGTTTGTTGAATAGGTGGTACCTCAGTCTGTTGTGGCCTGTGCAGAGTCTGAAGACAACGACCTGCTCTCTTCGGTTCAACTGGTAATAGGCATCGTTTTTGGTGTAACCAGTATGTTCGGTTTCCCATTTAGGATCATTTAAAAACTCACAGTATGCCACCGAAACAACCAAGGGGCTGTCACTTGTAGGGTTCCTGGTATCGTTTTGAAAATACAGTGGCAGCCTCCCCTTGAGCATCAAGCAGGTATAATTTTGTCACTTTTTTAAAGTTAGTTGTCCATCGCAAGCGGTGATGGCGACATCATCAGATGATTTTTGGTCATTAAACTCACACTCTGGTCCCAAGCTACCTTGGGCCAGTGGCAAGACACAAGTCAAGACGACTGGAGATAATTAAGGATGCAGGCACTCTTTCCCACCTCTTTGAGCATGCTGGTGAAGGTGAACCAGGGTCCTCCAGGCAGTTGTGCTATGCTTGACTTCACCTGTGTGTCGCTCACTACTACGAGATCACGTCGATCCCTCACCTTGTTAGCCAGGTTGCCATGGTTGGTTGGTTATTGATACAGTAGCATATGGGCTCCTGCCGTTTGGCCAAATACCATATAGTGGTATCTGCAAGTGTTTGTAAGCTGTTGTTTAGTTCCGTACAAAGTGTTCCATTTGTCTGACCTTGTAGGAAGAAGCTCTTTCTGACCATCGGCAAGTGCCGGGCACTCAAAAAGACTTTTTTTTTTCTTTTTGTTTTTTGCGTTCGCCTTATTTATCTATTCCCCAAGGCGTGTGTGCGTTACACTGTGGTTTTTATTTTGCGCCTGTCGGCCCAGTGCATCCGAGTTCAGCATGCATTTTATGTAAGGGTCTGCTTCCTCCTGCATTTTCTAAGGGTTTGCTTCCCCGGGGTAACGGCCGGTGCTGTGATGGGGATCGAACCCAGCACCTTCTGGTTGTGAGCCGTGCCACTTAACCACTAGGCCACGCCGTCCCCGTTCAAAAAGATAATGTTAAACAGTTTCATAGGGATGTGTGCACAGCTAGCACTCTGAAGTATGTTCTGGTTGGATTCTGTTCAAGTGAATGTTAAGTTTTATGTGTTGAGTGCGAAGTCGGAAAATGGTACTTTGGTCTCTCCTTTTCAGGAGGTTGATGTTGGATTTGGGAGGGCCATCTGTTTGTAGATTTCTCTCCCAGTATTTCCCATTGCCCATCTATTCAGGCAGGCCTCTTTGTTTGCAGTTAGTTGTTTGACTGTCTGCAGACATTTTGTTGTGTATTGTTGTTCTTGCCTTGATCCCGTCTTAGCCAGTCTGTCTGCCTTGTCATTGCCAGGTGTATTTGAGTGACTAGGAATCCATTGTATAATTATTCTGACTTCATAGGATGTGAGAAGTTGCTTGGCATCTAGGGAAAATTTGGGTAAGTTCATGCCTACAGTGACCACCATCTTCCAGAGCTTGAAGGGCAGATAATAAGTCTGTAAAGATTACGATGGTTTGGGCTTTTGATGGGAAAGCATCAAATACAGTCCTCAAGTAGTGCAGAGCTACTTTCAATGCTGTTATTTCTGCCTCATAATTTGAACATATCTCCCCACAGGCATCAAACAGCTCATCAGATGTTCTGTCTTGATACTCTATGTAGACTCCATATCCCGCTTTAATGGTGACATTAAAAGCAGATCCATCAGTATAGAAGGTTACCATGAGAACAACCTGTTTTCAATGAAGGGCTACAAGAAAGTTAAGATGAGGGTCTTGTCCAGTATGTTTTGTTTGAGCTGATGTTAGCCTTCCTTCACAAAAGGTAACGGTAAAAGTGTCTCCCATAGCAACAATTGCTGTTGGGGATGAAGATAACTCGTCATGGACTAAGCCGCAGTCTACGTGAGGTGGCGGTCCCTTTCTTGCTGTTTATACCTTTCCCAACTCATACAGCAGGTATCCATTTGCAGCTGGGTTGACTGGAGAGCAGTCATATCAGGAACGAACTACACCCATATTTGTTTCTGTCGGTCCATGATTTCGAACCCTGGCGCGATGTAATCTCAGTCTTAGCAAGCCAGCACGCTGTCGACTAGACTACATGCTCCAAGCTAAGTTAATGAACTGAATAATCCGGTACATTTGTAGTGCATTTTTTAATTAGAACTTAGTTTTTAAATAGTTTTTTTTATACTTATTTTATTATTTTGCAACCGCATTTTTCCGTTACCCTGATTTGACACACAAATGGTAACACCAACGCACCGACAGATCCCTTGAGGTCTCGGAATGTTGGTTCTGCCAATACCATCTGCTCAACTTTCTGAGAGATATCCAAATCCTGAGAGGAAATGGCTGCTCTAGGGTTTTCATTCAACAAATCAACATATGTCTTTCGAACTGAAAAGATAAAAGACGTATTTAAGCGTTTAGTTTACTTCATTGCACACAGTTCAACTCATGAGGGCTCTGTTCTTCTCCACATTTTTGGGAGAATCTCAGCACAATGTCCAAACTCTGTAGCCTCGGCAAAGATCTTGTAATAAATTTGGTTGCAGTTTAACCCTACCAGACCGCTGTACCCATTTTTCGGTAATTTCCTTAACTGCCGTTAAACCGCTGTACCTAATTTTCGGTACTTTGGATAGTACGTCATAAAATGCGTCAGAATCTAAAAATTACCAACCAATCGTGGTCAATCCTCGTGATTAGTCATTGCAAATGGCTGCCCCCATGTTTGAATTGATTTTGTGGGGTTTAACGTGAACAAATTCGGAAAATTGACAATGAAACGAACGGCTGATGAACCAAGCACTTCAACAGGAAAGCAAAGTAAGTCTAGGCTTATGACAGTCCAACAGGTGATCAATAATTTGGTTGATTCAGACTCTGTTCAAGTGAAACAGACAGCGAGAGCTTGAGTGATGATATGAAGGCTTTTCTTGGACTGAGGATCTATATGGAATACTCATATATAAAGCCCAGCTATCAGGATTATTGGACAAATGAGGGCTCTTTGTTGTGTTTACTCCCGGATTTCGAAATGTGTTATGACTCGAGACAGATTCTTTGCCTTTTGCTGGGTGGATTGGCACACAAAGGTGGAATATTGACGCTAGATGAAAGGTAAACCTATTTTCTACAATGTCTCCAAGTTACATCTTATTCTAACCACTTGTTTGCATGTAACTAACATTTTTCTATATCATGTTGGTTTTTTCTCTTTAATGCTCAGGAACCCAGGAATAGGGGACAGTTGGGTTCAGGGCCTTAGGTCTGGTAGGGTTACCCAGGAATGGGGGACAGTTGGGTTCAGGGCCTTAGGTCTGGTAGGGTTACCCAGGAATAGGGGACAGTTGGGTTCAGGGCCTTAGGTCTGGTAGGGTTACCCAGGAATAGGGGACAGTTGGGTTCAGGGCCTTAGGTCTGGTAGGGTTACCCAGGAATGGGGGACAGTTGGGTTCAGGGCCTTAGGTCTGCTAGGGTTAATTCCCTCTATTGTGTGCCCTGAAAAGGATGTTGAGTGCCGGATTGTTGTAGCTTTCCTCATTTCCTGAACATGCTGATAAAGGTAGACCAGGGTTCGTCAGCCGATTGTGCTATGCATGGTTTCCTCTGCATGTCATTCCCTAGCTTGTTTCTACAGCCTCCACTTTGAGGCGGAATATGGTGTTGATGAGCTGTGGTTCACTGACCCTGAAACAAGCAGCCAGTTATGAGTCCCTTGCTGCTGTCAGCTCATCCCCTGTGCTGCATCTTCTGTCCCAGTTATGAGTCCCTTGCTGCTGTCAGCTCATCCACTGTGCTGCATCTTCTGTCCCAGTTATGAGTCCCTTGCTGCTGTCAGCTCATCCACTGTGCTGCATCTTCTGTCCCAGTTATGAGTCCCTGGCTGCTGTCAGCTCATCCACTGTGCTGCATCTTCTGTCCCAGTTATGAGTCCCTGGCTGCTGTCAGCTCATCCACTGTGCTGCATCTTCTGTCCCAGTTATGAGTCCCTTGCTGCTATCAGCTCATCCACTGTGCTGCATCGTCTGTCCCAGTTATGAGTCCCTGGCTGCTGTCAGCTCATCCACTGTGCTGCATCTTTTGTCCCAGTTATGAGTCCCAGGCTGCTGTCAGCTCATCCACTGTGCTGCATCTTCTGTCCCAGCTATGAGTCCCTGGCTGCTGTCAGCTCATCCACTGTGCTGCATCTTCTGTCCCAGTTATGAGTCCCTTGCTGCTGTCAGCTCATCCACTGTGCTGCATCTTCTGTCCCAGCTATGAGTCCCTGGCTGCTGTCAGCTCATCCCCTGTGCTGCATCTTCTGTCCCAGCTATGAGTCCCTTGCTGCTGTCAGCTCATCTATCCACTGTGCTGCATCTTCTGTCCCAGCTATGTCCCTTGCTGCTGTCAGCTCATCTATCCACTGTGCTGCATCCTCTGTCCTAGTTATGAGTCCCTTGCTCCTGTCAGCTCATTCACTGTGCTGCATATTCAGCCCCTTCCCAGCAATCCAGCTGATGGTTAGGATTTCAACCTCTAGCAGGAAGCTGGATCAGGCCGCAGATGAAGATCAGTCTAAATCTTTTTCTCCGGCTAGTCCCGAGCTGTCCGCCAGGGTCTTTGTGTGTGTGACAAGGACAAGAACAGCACCACTGCCCCACAGAGAGCATGTCGCTAGAGGAGACTAACTGTGTGACATGGCATAAGACCGGCTATGGTTAGATTGTTTGTTAAGAGCAGCATAGATGGTGCCTAACAGGCTGCGGGTCTACTTTGCTCTAGTGTTTGAGTCTTTTAAGATGGACTCGCACATTGGTTAACCACCCTCCTCAGCACTTGTCCCAACGCCGCGGAGTAATAGCTGCTCAGGCCTTACCTGCTAAGCAGGAAATCCTACTCCCAGCTCATACTAGAGCTGAGACCTGCACAGGATCGTCCATCTTCATAGAAGTACAGGTCGCCTAAGACCTACGACCTAAGATGGAGATGGGATGAGAACATTCTCTCATCAAAGAGGTGCTAAAGACCTCTTTACTGGGCAAGAAGGTCCACCAGAAACTATAGTATCATGCGTTTTCTTGCTCTTTTCTTTTGTTGCTCGGTTTCGGGACCAATTTTATTCTTGATATATATAAAGAATTTGGACAATAATATCAGATCCATTATTGCAAAATTCGCGGATGACACAAAACTATACAGAAGTGTCTCGTCTAAAGCAGAAATGGATATATTGAAGTTGGATTTAGATAAAATTTGTGAGCTAAAAAAGACGTTTCATCCCATATGAAGCAATATTATTAGTTTTACATGATGAAGTCTCTAGCCCCATGCACAATCCTCTTTAGTTGCTTTTCACAACATCCTTGAACTGTTACAGTGGTTCAATTCTTTCCAACCTGGCACCACTTGGGTTGCCAGTGGATATATTCAAACACAGATACTTACTTCGAGGGTTGCTCAGATACAGATGCCAGGCAAGTTGCCTGATTGGCTCAGGTAGTGGCTGATTAAAAAGGATGTGAAGTTTGCTCTTCATTTCTGGACATCTTTTCAAGAGGCTCAAAGCACCTTCTTCGGCAGCCTCAATTACCATATCGGATCGGGTGCCTGTAATTTAAATGCAGCATGTCTTCTTAATGATAAAACATAAAATACACGTATCTGTTTGTCCGTCTTGTAAAAACTTTTGAATGGTGAGCTGTAGCAACATGGATGTAGAGTTATACACAAAGGACAACTCACAAAGCCATTCAAAATGAATTCAGGGGTACGACAGGGTTGCCTACTGTCGCCTTTCCTGTTCATCCTGGCAGAGGACTGGATTATGAAAGTAACAACAAATGAGAGAAATGGAATCCAGTGGACCTTGAATAAACAGCTGGAGGACCTGGATTTTGTGGATGATATAGCCTTTCTGTCCCACAGACAAAGCCAAATGCAAAGGAAACTGGATAGACTGGATTATACCTCTAAACAAGTCAGTTTGAAAATCTATGAGAAAAAGACAAATAATTAGGGTCAATGCAGCAAACACAGAACCAATCCGGCTGAGAGGAACGCCATTGAAATATGTAGAGGTAACTACATACCTAGGAAATATCATTAGCAAGGAAGAAGGGGCAGACGAGGATATAAAAACAAGAATACAAAACGCAAGAGTTGCATTCGGAATGTTGAAACCCACGTGGAACTCCGAGGAAATAAGAAGGAAGACAAAAATAAGGATTTTCAATTCAAATGTGAAGCCAGCCCTGCTGTATGGAGTGGAAGCCTGGAGGATGACCAAAGGCAACGACAGGAGACTGCAGGGTTTTGTCAACAGATGCCTGAGAAAGATTCGTCATATAAAATGGTTTGACAAAGTTACAAACGACAGAATGTGGGAGAGAGTGGGATAAGGTCTATTGTAACAGGAAATTTTAGTAAGAAAGTGGAGATAGATGGGTCATCCATTAAGAAAGCCCCAGGCCAGTTATCACCAGGCAATCCCTGCCATGGAACCCCTTGGGAAGGACAGGCATAGGCAGACCAAAGAATACACAATGACGAGATCTGGAGGCGAAAGTAAAGAAAACAGGAAAAAACTGGAAGGCAGTGGAAAAGATTGCACATGACAGAACTGCTTGGCGCGGGTTGGTTGATGGCCTATGCACCCCTGGGTGATAGAAGGCGAAAGACGGAAATTCTGTCTGGAATTTCTAGGTCAATGTAAAAATTGTCAACCTGCTGCATTGTTCTTTTTCCAAGTTAATTAACATCAATGTTATTAAACTGTTTTCAATGGTTGCGATCTTTTGGCACACCATACAGTGCCATTTTTTATAACTTAATGTCTTTATGCTGGTTTAAAATGGCATTCTTTTGGCATATTGTACAGTGCCATTTTTTTTATAACTTAACTTAATGTCTTTATGCTGGTTTAAAATGACATTCTTTTGGCACACCGTACAGTGCCATTTTTGATAAATTAACTTAATGTCTTTATGCTGGTTTAGAATGGCATTCTTTTGGCACACCATACAGTGCCATTTTTTATAAATTAACTTAATGTCTTTATGCTGGTTTAGAATGGCATTCTATTGGCATACTGTACAGCGCTTTTTTTTATAACTCAACTTAATGTCTTTATGCTGGTTTAGAAGACTCTGCAGAGTCTGTATTCAATCAGTTATTTTTTTCATTCAATTGATCGAAATAAAAACCTTTTGGGAGAATCTCAGCACAATGCCTGAACACTGTAGCGCCAGCAAGGATCCCATTATAGATTTGGTTGTTGTTAAATGCCCTCTTTTGTGTGCCCTGAAAAGGATGTTAAGTGGTGAGTTGCCGTAGCTTTCCTCACATCCCAAGAATGCTGATGAAGGTGGACCAGGTCCTCCAGGTGGTTGTGCTATGCTTGACTTCATTTGTGTGTTGCTCACTAATACGGGGATCAAGTTGACCCCTCACCTCGTTAGCCAGGCTGCCATGAAAACAGCCCATTTCAAGGAGGGTTACTAGGAAACCATGGTGAGGGTCTTGGTCAGTATGTTTTGCCTGACCCTGACTAACATGTCTGATCAGTATATTTTGCCTGACTTAGACGGTCCCCAGTAACCTTTCGTAAGTATCACATTTTGCAGATTGCTAACTTTCGTTCCTGAGCTTTATTCCATGCCCATGTCTGGCACTGGTAGCACAGGGTTGGGATGAAGATACTATTTAACATCTGCTTTTTTGCCTGGAGGGAAATGTTTGGGTATCTTAGAAGTGGAGACAGCTTGTAAGTGACAGAGTTTTCCCTTTGCACTCTCGTCTCGATCTCTCAATCAAATCTGCCGTCTTCTATGAATATATTTTCTTTCCCGCTCGTCTTATTTGTCTATCTCCCAAGGCGGTGTGGTGTGCATTGCAATATTTTTTTATTTTTTGCGCCTGTTAACTCAGTGCATCTGACTTCGGCATGCATTTTATGCAAAGGTCTGTTTACTCCTGCATTTTATAAGAGTTGGCTTCCCCGGGATAGCGGTTGGTGTTGAGCGAACACAGCACCTTCAGATTGTGAACCATGTCACTTAACCACGCCATCTCCTATGTAGTACAAATGATTGTGTTTGCTAACTTACTTGTTGGATAATCTTCAAGTAGCTGTTTGCTAATCTGGCCATTAAGGTGCTGATCCATCAATCCCGAGACTTTGTGAAGTAGGTTCTTCGATGTTGAGCCTGTATTAAGTAAGACATTACGGTTAAGTTACTTTTCATTTGTGACATCCTCATAAAATGATTTTGTATTGCACTGGTTGATTTGAACATTGTGCGTTTTATTTCAATACATGTTTTTTGTTGAGTTGCCATCATGTTGGGTCATTGTCACCAGTGTCTGAGTGTTAGTCGACCTGTACTTCTACAGGTTCAGATGCCCTTGTACAGGTCCCAGCTCTGTCGTGAGTTGGATGCAGCTGACAGGATTACCTGCTTTTTCTTCTTGTGATTGCATCATAGATGTTTACACCATCAGGGTGAGTTTCCGCGATGAAAGCCGAGTCTTTAAAATCTGAGATCGTTAAACACCTCGCACGTCTCCAGCAGTAATGTTATAGGTTACTTTACTTTACTTATTATTTAAGTATTGATGGACTATGAACTTCTTAGAAAAAAAACCATGTTACTCCAAATAATGTCTGTAGTAAAGATCACACTACACACCGTACGGCGTATAGGAAATATGGTGTGAGGCCCATATTATTTTGTAATCAACAGCACTTAGTGGATGATGTGGTCAGCCTCACGCCGACTGCCTTTACTTCCCAGATTTTTCTGATACCCAATTTCTGTGGCTGGGTCGTCCATAGGGGCCGGTTTGCGATCAGAAAAGAAATCCAGCACCAACTGGGAATTGAACCCTAATCGCTTGACTTGGAAGCCAGTGCACTAACCATTGCGCTACCACTGCCCCCTCCTGATCATGTTTTTATTCCATTTCACAGTTTTCTTTTTCTTCTGCTTTTTAATCACAAAATATGTTGTCTTGTATCTTACAGTTGAATTGCATTAAGAAGGAGCTTGTGGCCGAATGGTTTCAATGACAGTGTGCTGAAAAAAAGGGCAGCAGATCCAATCTCCGGTAAGGCTTATATTGTTTTTTTCCGTTGGGAATGAAATAAGCAAAGATAGCCAGCACACTGAGGGAACGGTACGGCGCAGTAGGACATGAGGCTGCGGTTTCTTAGCTAGAGTGAGAGGACAGCTCGCGGTTGAGCTGAGTTAGGCATCCATGTTAATAACCTCCAGTTTGAGAATGGAGATGGAAGCAGTGACCTCAGCGCTGAGATGAAATGGCTATTTAAGACCTCTTTAACAAGGGCAGTCATCGTGACAGACATGCAAGCCGTACTTCAGAAGGTACAGAAGGGATGGCTGACATACAAATGGATAGCAGCTGTTGAGGTCTCAAACCTTAAAGGGTTGACATGGATCTACTGTCCTGGTCATGCTTGGGTTCAGGGCAACGAATGAACTGACATCTTGGCTTCACATGCTCTCATCATGGGCACGCTAGTGATGAATAGGAGTGACATTTACAAATCAATCAGCAACCGTTGTTTGGATGAGGACATCACAATAGATGAATCCGCAATCCACAGACTGCAAAGCTACCCCACCAATGAGAATAAAGTCGTACAACAGACTGATTGCTATAACTACACCTTTTGATCCAGCACATCCACTTTCAGCAAGTTATTTATTAAAGTCAACTCCTCCTATCCTTTAGTTGTCACGAGATTACCCATAAAGCAGCAGTTGAACTGAAGTAGGAGTATTCTTACCCCTGGATGAATTTCCACCTACGTGTTACAGATTTCAATACCTAGAGAATTATGGTTATTGGGCATCCACAGAGATTTGCATCTCGCCGCTTCTACTGACTTGTTGTTTGCGAATGCCTACCATGAGTAGGTTTACTCTTTTGTGCGCCCTGAAAAGGACGTTAAGTGGCGAGTTGCATTAGCTTCCCTCACCTCCCACACATGCTGATGAAGGTGGACCTGGGTCCTCCAGGCTTTGTACTATGCTTGACTTCATCTGTGTGTCACTCACTACTATGGGGAACTCGTCAATCCCTCACCCAGCTAGCCAAAATGCCATGAATACAGCCCATTTCCAGAGAGGGCTATGAGGATGTCGAGGTGAGGGTCTTGGCCAGTATCTTTTGCCTGACCCTACCAGCATGTCTGATCAGTATGTTATGCCTGGCCAGACATTAGTCTTCCTCGCCCTTCTACTGAGCATTTCCACCAAAAGATGACCAGAAGTTAGGTTTTTTACCATCAGTGGTTTTGTTGCTCTTGTCAAAAGAAGCAATTAGCTAAAAATGAGAGATCATCCTTAGTTTCCCTCCTGGCTATAACAGTATTTGGGATACATTTATATTGATCCTGCACATGTTTTCTTCATTCTTCTTATTTGTTCATTCTCAATCTCCCACTTCCCGCTACCAAGTCCTGAAAACAGCTTTGCAAGTAGCAGGATGTTGCCCAGAGAATGGAATGCGTTGTGTCATAGTTTATAGCTTGACTGTGATGTTTTCACCTTTCGATCCAACTCATCCGTCTTCAGCAGGCATTTTTTCATACCGGGTTAGTCTTCCCTCTTCCATCCTTTCTCCTCAGCCAGTCTGGTATGATGCAGCCTTTTATCCAGAATCATTGTGTGGAGGTGTAGAAGGGTATTGGCAGCTGTAGTTTGCTCGCCCTGACGCTAGCGGTTAGCTATGGTTTGCTGGCCCTGATGCTAGCGGTTAGCTATGGTTTGCTGGCCATGACACTAGCGGTTAGCTATGGTTTGCTGACTACAGCAGCTCGTACAATGCTCAGCATCTTCATTTAACTTAACGTCTTTATACTGGTTTAGAAGACTGCAGAATCTGTATACAACCAGTTTCATTTGCATTACCTTGCTCTAAAAGCTATGTGCATCCAATTTATTCTTAAATGCATTAATTGTCCCTGTCTCCACTACTTCCTGTGACAATGCATTCCACACATTCACCACTCTCTGACTAAAAAAATATTTCCTAATATCTAATCTGCACCTTTCTTTAGTTAATTTGTAGCTATGCCCTCTTGTTCTTGTAGGTGGTTGTATTTTGAAAAAACTTGTTATAGTCTAATCTATCTGTTCCTTTGATTATCTTATGACCCTGTATAAGTCACAGCGAATTCTTCTCTCTTCTAGACACTGTAGGCCGGTTTTCATGAGTTTTTCCTCATAACTGTAATTCTGGAATCCCACTTTCAGCTATGTCAATCTTTTTTGTATCCTTTCCAGCATGTTTATATCCCCTCTACGATAAGGACTTCACACATGTACACAGTACTCCAATCTAGATCTAAACTAATGCTTTATGCTTTTATCACTTTCTTGCTCCTATGTTTAATATTTCTTTTGATCCTACCTAACATTACATTTGCCTTTTTCACTGCTACCTGCACTTGCTCCCTCACCTTACCTGTATAACCCCTAGGTCCTTTTCCTTTTCTATCTTTCTAATATTGTTCTCGCCCATTCTGTAATTTTGTTCCATATTGGATCTACCCATGTCGATTTGCCAGCTTACTGACCATTCTATAATTTTATCTAAATCCGACCTCAATATATCGACTTCTGCTTTAGATGAGACAATACTGCATAGTTTTGTGTCATCAGTGAATTTTGCAATCGTGGATCTGATATCAATGTCCAAATTGTTTATATATATCAAGAACAAAATTGGTCCCAAAACCGACACATCTTGATCCCATACAGGTTTTGATATTGAAGGTTGAGATGTATACATAAATTTTGCCACTTGCACACATCCAAACAGACCACCTTTCTCCAAAGCTTTGGTCGCCCGTTGCATAAACAGTTCTTTCTCAGCGTCTGAGAGATCTGTGAAATACTGGACATGGCTCTCTGCCAACTGCTGCTGTATGGCTTCGTGTAGTTCATGGACAAATGAATTCCACTCCTGCATGATAAAGGTTTACAGTGTTGTATTAATAAAAATGCAATAAGAACGAATAATGAAACCACATATTTTTTTTTAATGGTTAGAAACATTCAGTGCATTGGAAAATAAAAAACAGCCAGACCAAAAATAAAGAAGAGCTCTAAATGTAAAACAAACAGAGAATCACTACCCAAGCAACAGCTGGACCCATGTAAATACAGTTGGATCAACATCAAATGCAACAGAAAATGGAGGTGGAGGGATCTTTAAAGCCTAAAAAACAGTACACGGTGACATCTATCAGTGGTGTCTGGACAATTTTCAACTGAACCACATGGCTGACCCATCTGTTCTTTCGCATTGACGCAGAGTTGACGACATCCCTGAACTCTGTTTGGTCACGGATGTCGGTATTTTAAATATGGTCTCTTAGGAAAATATTTAGGACTCTTTGCTCCATTGTCCTTTCAGTAATTTAGAATTTCTCAGCATCTGATTTGCGCAGACTTCAAACCTCAAACCCGTATACCATTGCTGTAATAACCATGCTATTGAAGGTGTGCGTTTTGGCCTTGTCGTTCATCATCTGCTGGAGTATCATTTACCATGCTATTGAAGGTGTGCGTTTTGGCCTTGCCGTTCACCATCTGCTGGAGTATCATTTACCATGCTATTGAAGGTGTGTGTTTTGGCCTTGCCGTTCATCATCTGCTGGAGTATCATTTACCATGCTATTGAAGGTTGCGTTTTGGCCTAGCCGTTCATCATCTGCTGGAGTATCATTTACCATGCTATTGAAGGTGTGCGTTTTGGCCTTGCCGTTCATCATCTGCTGGAGTATCATTTACCATGCTATTGAAGGTGTGCGTTTTGGCCTTGCCGTTCATCATCTGCTGGAGTATCATTTACCATGCTATTGAAGGTGTGCGTTTTGGCCTTGCCGTTCATCATCTGCTGGAGTATCATTTACCATGCTATTGAAGGTGTGCGTTTTGGCCTTGCCGTTCATCATCTGCTGGAGTATCACTTTAATGTGTGTGATCTCCTTATCAATGCTGTGGTTGTTGTTTATTTCCTGGCCTAGGTAGAAATACGAATTGACATTCTCGATGGGCTCATCTTTCAATCGCAGTTCTCCAGTAGGACAGATAGAGTTTTGTAGAAATTTAGTCTTCTTTCTATTTATATTCAGGCCAATCGCTTTCATTGCTTCACTCAGATTATTTAGACTTTGTTCGGCTTTTGCAATGCTGTGGCTGAAGATTACAATGTCGTTCGTAAAATGTAGGCGTGTGACTATCTATGTTGAGGAACACAATGCATATATGATAAGGGCATATGGACTTTCCACGCTCTCTCTATTAACTCAAACTGGTTGACTGTGTGGAGATGGTTAATTGGTTATTGGTTAAGTGAACTTCATATGTTTATAAATATTAATTTGTCCTAATATACGACATACGACAGTCCCTAAGTGATAGAGGGCTGGATTGGAAAGAGGCCAGGAAAAAGACGGCGGATAGAGCAGTGTGGCGTTCTCTGACTTTGGCCACTTTGGCGTTGGCGCCGTTGGGCTTGGCAAACCTCTACACCTCACGGTAGAAGAGGAGCGACTAAGTAAGTAAGTAATTATTACACTTACTTTTGACTGTGTAACATCTTCTTTGCAACCTATGAGCCACTTCGGGTATCCATGATTGGAAGTCATTTTCTTTTTCTTCGAACGCTTTTATACGCCAAAATTGCCTATTCTAAAAACTAGTATTCTAGTATCGGCCATTTTGTCAACAAACCCCGCTTCCATGGACTCATTTTTAAGGAAGGATACTCTCGTAGACTTTGGAAAATATATTTTCATTATGACTTCCCTTGCAGACGATACTTTTTCAAAGTGTGCAAGAATTTCAGGAGATTGTGACAACAATATTCAAAATAAGTCAAGACTTAGAATTAGGCATAAACATAAAGAAAACAAATACTATGATACTTTGGAAAAGTGACAAGAAGCCATGTAGGCAGATTAGAAATACAAGATCAACTACTAGAACAGGGACATAGTTTCTCCTATCTAGGTCATATCATAACGGAAGATGGCAGCTGTGAAAAAGAAATCAGAAAGAGAATAGGTATGGCCAAGATGGTATTCAACAACATGCGAAACATACTGATATCTAGACAGAATTTGAAAATGAGAATTGTCAGGTTTTATGTATACTCGTCACTACTTTATTGCGCAGAAACATGAGCACTGAATAACAAGTTGGAAAAGAGTAACGAAGTCTTCGAAATGTGGGTACATAGAAGATTGGGTCGTATTTCTTGGAAAGATAAGAAAACAAATGTGGAGGTATTGAAAACGTTGGA